>OY720462.1:14792413-15319913 GCA_963082715.1 Harpalus rubripes | reverse complement strand
TTTATTTTATACTGGAAGACTGGAGTAAATTAAGGCACAAAATAAAGTAAAGGATAACTTTTCTTGGCACAGATATTAAACAAGATAAAATTAGATCGGGATACAGTCTATTTAAGATATTTGCAAAAGTAGAAAATCTAAACTTCACTTCAAGTATTCATAGCGTCAGTTTTTCGAGGCTCACCATTGGGATCTCAGAAATTATAAGAGATACAAAGTCGGTTAAATTAGGGTAAAGTTGAGTGGTTGCTCCATTAGTAGACTACTTTAAAGATGTATTTGTTTTTTCCGAAAAATTCATAGATCACTAGATAAATGCAAAAATTCAAATTTTGCTTATTTTTATTTTTACAAATAACTTCTAAATATGAAATAATATGGAATTTTGTTTGTACTTCTTTAGGACACTTTTTTATTTTCTTTCGAACGACGATGCTCAATTTTTTTATCACTGTTAGATTTTGAGTTAAAAGGTCAAAGTTTCCAACGATGTATAATTTATTGATGTGTTGATGTTCATTTGTTTCAAACAACAAAAATGCGACAATTATTAATTTTATGGGTTAAAAACAATGATTGACGAAACAAATGAAAAAATATTTATAGTTTAAAATTTGTTTATTTTCATTGCTAATTTCCTAGTTTAGTTCTCAAAATTTTATTCAGTTTAATGGGTTCCTCCACTCTAATTTTTTTTATTATTTTAAATGAAAGTTCGTTTAATTTTCAGGCAATTTGTATTATTAAAGTCATAATTGTTTTTAGTTTAACTGATTTTATTTATCTCTATTTTTGGAGTAGTGAATTTTACTCTAATTTTGACAGTTTATTTCTTAAAATATAGTCTAATCTAATCCAAGTAACTACCTTTTTATAATAAAATGTAGATTAAATTTTAAATGCCGGGATAGAATTCACTAATCCAATAACGAGAATTAGCTTAAACTTTTTTGCGAATCGTTAATTTTTATTAATCTAAATACATACCTACATATTTACTTATGCTGGAAACTGTTTTGATTTCCTTTCCTATTGTTCTATTTACTCTTTTCTTTTTAAAACGTTACTATTATTAATTTGAAATGATTAGTTCTTTGACAGTGACATTTATCTGTCAGTTACATACATTTGAATAACTGCGCAACCAAGGAGTTTTGTTTGTTTAAAGCGCAGGCTCTGGGATTTAAATTATAGATAATTTTATAACTTTATCCATAATATGGAGAACAAGTATTAATGCAAATCTGTAGAAAATTTAATAATCTTTAATTTTTATAATAACGTTAATCTCGAAAAATAACATTTAAAGCTATTTTTCGAAGAAAAACTATTTTGAGCTTCCAGTAAAGTGCTATTTCCTGTTATCCGATTTACACCAAAATCTAATGGGCTCTTTCCATAATAGAAAAAGTTCGAAATACAAGGTTTCAAAATTATCTGAATAATAGTATTTGAGTTAGAGTGGAGGATCTACACACACACACACACACACGCACGCGCGCCCACGCAGGCATCATCGTGAAAATGTTAAAATTGGATTCTAGGGACCTTAAAACGTGCTCATTTACCAAAATCTCGATACGTGATTTTTAGCACGATCCCTATATCTCCCTTACCAAGGGTAGCGGGAGGTTAAAAGTGGAAACCAAATTTCCATATTATTTATTCAGAAGTTATTTGAAAAAATAAAAATCAGAAAAATTCTATTTATTGCATTTATCTCGTGAATTTTTCGGGAAAAACAAATTCATCTTTAAAATTGTCTATTAATGGGGTAACTTTGCCCTAATTTAACCGACTTCGTATCTCTTATAGTTTCCGAGATCTCAATACTGGCCTTCGAAATCCGGACACCTGTAGTTTCGGGAGTGTTTACACATACAAATAGGACTAAAAAAAAATCCGACTTATTTAAGTTCAATCATTTAGGCTAGCATATTTTAAATGTCAAACAATAACCTCACGTTTAAAAGCGATAATGACTGTCTGTTTAGCCACATTAAAACCAGTCATCGTTAGAAAGACAAACACAATTCCTTCTCACCTGGTAGGAGGCACTTCCTGCCGACGAGCTGGAACACTGCCGGCCTCGTGCCGACTGCCGGGACATCGGGTCACATCGCTCTACCCACGTGCACTCGGCCACGAACCCATCTGCAACAAACATCAACACATGTCACATAACTCACAACATTCATCACAAACTATTCAAACGAAACCTTTCATTGCAATAGCGCTAAGATGCATCACAATACTCAGTTAATATGCGATGATGTAATAGGTATAGTGCAGTTACAGTGTAATGAGGTGCATACAATGCATTGTAATGCAACGGTTTTCTTTGTAGAGAGAAATGTATTTTATATTAGGAGAAATGTACAAATGCATATTCTATTAGTAAAGAAATACTTAACATACGAATAAGAAAGGATTCAGTTATACAAGAACGCGACAAAACGGCGCCATGTTGTGATGTGAATTATGGCTTAACGTTTTATTATTACCAGTAAACACTTAAGATACAATATACGTCTTTCACTGTACAAATGTCTTTGAACTGTCAACATATTTATGTATATTATTAATAGATTAATGATTAATGTTCATAAAAGAAGTATATTTTTCTTTAACTTATGACTCAAAGCATCGTATGCTACTAACTCATCTTCTTATACAGGCTGTAACAGAAATAAATACTGTCGAACTTCGATTACTCGAATATCTTTACAATTCGAACAGAATATTTGGCGCCAGCTTCAATAAGTCGAATTCTGGGGGAAATCCCCTAATTACGTGATTTTGTAACAGTTGTTTTTATAACATGATGATGGAGGCAGTTCGGTTTCTGTATTAATGAAGTTCAAACATATGCTTTGTTAATTATAATTAAGGGCCACTTTTACCTCGACTTTTACAATCATTAGATAAACCTCGTATAACGCTATGCCAGGTATAAAATAGGAAATTGTATTTTACAAACCTCGGATAAACCTCAGATAGAATAAACACCAGTATTTATTATCCCATGGAAATCGGTCGTATAAACCTCAGATAACTTTATCCCTGGTTCTTATGGTTACTACATAAACACAGACGATGTGTTGTTATTCATACGTTTGACAGATGCCAATAAAGTATTTCATCATCACTGTCAGAATCAAAAATAACATTTATATCATATAACATCGTGAACAATGCAAATTAAAAGGCAGAAATAATAACAATATTGAAGAAAAATAGTGTAACAAGAAGAAAATTTTATTGTGTCAATACCAATCTATAGTGATTTAACGTAACTCCTGGTATAACTATCTGATAGATAAAAATGCATTGTAAAAGACAGCCTTGTTTATCGAAGGTATAGTTGCTAGGATAAATATATACCTCTGATAGCTATACCATAGTTTATCCATCAATTGTAAAAGTGGGCCTAAGTGAAAAAAAAAAAATACTGTGCCTACTTGATTTATCACTTTTAAGACATTTTCATTGCTGATGTCATTAAAACATACTTTAAAATTTTTATATATTGATGAAAAATTTAGACTGATCAAAGAAGTGGAAAGTGGTTCACGAAAGAAAGATGTAGCTCTGAAATATGATGTTCCGGCAAGTACAGTGTCTACTGTTTTAAAAAAGCCGGCTTTGGTGAGTATTCTGAGTGGGACAAAGAGGATGACATTCTTGTGATTTTCATAAGTATACGTATGAATGAAAAACGTGAGGAAGAAATTCAATTGCAATTGGAATACCTATGAAGCTTGGAAAAATGTCAAAATTACACCAGAAGGTGCCACCTTAAATGATTTTATACATGTGGATGATAATATTGTTACTTCGGAGTTTCCCACAGATGAAGATATTGTCGAGCTCTACAAATCTGAATCCGAATCTGTAGAGCTCGACAATACAGATGACAGCGAAAGTGATATGATGGAGGATGATTTGCAGCAACCACCTTCAAACGAGTTGATTGAAAATTCGTTGAGCGTTTTGCGTTCGTATTTAAAAACCAATGAACGTACAATCGATTCCCTGTATAATGGTTTAAATAACATTGAAGCTTTTTTTTATTGAAAATCAAAATAAAAAATTCTCTCGTCAGTCACAAATAACTGACTTTTTTACACTAAAATAATGTTTATAACTTTGATCTGTATACATATATCAATCTGTATATATCATAAGGTAAGTGATTTTTACTCAAATAAATACATGCATAAATATTATTTATACATATGCATTTTATTTAAATAACCCGAAGTCTTGATAACTCGAACTTTTTTTGTGGCAAGTCATGGTTTGAGTTATAGAAGTTCGACTGTACATTAAATGGAAGAACTCGTCGAGTCGAGAGCAACAATATTTCTTAGTAACTTTTTTGTGTGCTTTTAGGCAAGTATAGTTATTTATGTATTAAGGGCATAATCAAAAGATTGTAGCACGGGGGAAGGATTAAAACTCGACGCGTAGCGGAGAGCTTTAAATTTCCCCAATGCTATAATCTTGATTATGCCCGTGGTACATACCACGTTTTATTTTATTTTGGTTCTCGAAATTCAAGGATTCAATGGGTATATATTCGGTATCGTTGTGCTGGCGTTGTGAATTTGAAGTATGTTATGGTTTCTAGCTATATTGTTTGTTTATAACAAATTTTAATGTAGTGTCAAATGAAAATGGAAGATATCGATTATTCAAAAGAAAAATCGAATGAATTTGACGCTGCCCAGAGCAAGTTGGTTTCACAGAAGTGAAAAGACGTATACGAGAAAGGATACGAATAGTTTTACGGGCAGCGGTGTTCAAAAATGTGATTTATCGAATTTATTATGTTGTCTGACATTTATTTAAAAACGACTATTTTGACGTTTGATTAGCTGTTGCTTGGCAACTTTATATGCTCTCGGGCGATAAAAGCCAAACTGCGCCCGTTTTTGAGGGCGGATAAACAAGTTTATGATTCCAAAATAAAATAAATGAAATTTGTGACAAAACTTTCAAAATTTTTAATGCAATATCTAGAAGGTGAAAGAGAGAGTGATTATTTTTGTGGTTGATATTATTATTGTTTCTGGTTTGTGCTAACCCACTAAGTGGGAAATGCGTGATTTTATATATTGTAAAGTGGAACGCCCGCCGTCGCCGCCGCTGTAAGCGAGTGTCTATTTATAGCGGTGACGTAATCGCGCTAGCAGCTGGGCGACGTAAACAGACGAGTCGCGACATGTTTAATTACTTCCAGTCGCCTGAACCTTTTGTGTTCATTGTTATTATGCGGTCCAACATTGTAGAGCTTTTCTAGAAAGTAATGACAGCTGTATAAAAGAGACGCAGTTATGCTAGGGAGTTAGTTACATGAAGTGTTAGAGAGTAAAGTGTTAGTGAGAAGCACAGCAGTAGCGTAGTGAGCGTATGCAGTTGGTGTCGAGTAGGTACTCGGGAAATTATTGGTATATTGGGCTATCTGTAAATGTGAATACTTGATAGTGTTGACGAGTATTGGGAAGCTATAGTGTACAAGGACAGTAACGGCGAGTCGGAAAGTTACTGGTATACGGGAATAGCTGTTTAAGAGAATACTCGGTAGTATTGAAGAGTATTGGGAAGCTAGGTATACGGGGACAGTAACGGCAAGTGGAAGTGGATACTCGGCAGTGGTCTTGAAGAATTGTGGCATACGGACAGTCGGTGATACTGAGGCTGTGGAAGTTAGACAGAGAGTTACATAAATAGACAGATAGTGTTGTGAAAGAGGTGACTTCTGTCCGCGCAGTTGAATATACAGACGCTGTTGCGTCAGTTGAGTATATAGACGCTGTGGAGGTCAGTAGGCGGACAGTTGAACCTTATATAAGTATATAGTGATATAAATATAGTGATATAAATATCGCGTAAACAGTCGACAAGAGTCTGCAACAGACCGGCAGTCTAAGATTGGAACGCATAGTGAAATAAATAATTTGTAACATCGTGGAAATAAATAGTAGTGTTAATTGGTTAAATAAATGGTGTTAGTAGGGCCGAGGAAAATAAACCATGTTATACATAAATAACTATTGCTGTAAATATTTTCAACGGATACAGCAATTTTTTTTATAAACTTAACTTACATCACCCTAATTTTTAACGGCTCTATATCATCCATTGCAATCTATGTAAATACAGTTCTAGCACATCCAACAACATATAGAAAAAATGTGACACAGTATTACATTCTTATCTTGTAACACAATCTGCAATTTCATATTCAGATTCATCCACACTGTATAATGATTGTTGTCAGTGCGCTACTTGTCAGTTCCGCTACGTTAAGCAAAAGGGGGTAATTGAATACTTCGGTCCTCGCTGTTTGTTGTTATCATTTCAAAATCAGACACCTGTGATAGGTTCCAGTAATTTCAGGGATTATCACAAAACCTGTCATACCACTTACACGTTGCACGGCAGTCAATCATTTACTATCAGGGCTTTATTTCACGCTCCAATGTCAAGGCATAGCTGATTATCATAAACATTTTATAGTATTCCTTACGTAAAATGGCATTGCGCAATAATGTTTCGTTTATAGGTAGTTCAATTCGTTTTATAATCTGAGAAGAAACCGACTAGGAAACTATTTTTTTCTGCTTCAAAAAACTCTCATGCAAACAAGACAAGTTCATTATTCTAGCCCTTTTGATAGTTTTTCTTTCATATTTATTGATAAATCAAGTAAATCGATACGGGACACAAAAATTCTAAAATACACGCCAATGTATACGAACCATGTTGACAATTCCAAATTATTTCCTGAACAGAGTTACGACATACGTCGCCTTATGAACAGATTCTACAATCTGTATGGCAAAAACACAACTTCAATTCGTATGTCGTCAAGAATCATACCCTTGCCGGCTGCCTCTCCCACCACCCAAATTTGGACAATAGACCAGAAAAGTGTAACGGTCAAACTTAGGCGCGAAATTCAAACTCAGTTCATAACGCTGAGAACATAATTTCTATCTCCATGTATTTCTTACCAAGGAAATTTTTGCTCAACTTTAGAGGCCGAAAAATCTCATAAAAGTAAATCTCTTATGCAAAGCATTATATGTAGCATCTAGACAGATCCTTTATCTCCAGATTCGTACAATAATATTCACATGAACTGGGCACAGTTTATAATTATTTAAATAATAATACAGCACTACAAAATTCATTGAACGTATGTCCAAGTTTGATCGTGCATGCTTCATCTTCTATTGGTCTGTCCTATTTACTGGTGGGTCAACGATATGGTATCCTTGCTTGCACCAAGCATTTTAATTTCTAATAATTTTCTTACTTTACCTTTTCTACAGATTTAAACTGTTGCAATCTATTACTGAATAAGCAAACTATCGAATCCTTAGCAAGAGCTGCACAATTTCTTTTACAAAAGATCTTTTTTTTGTCTGTAAAATTAAACTCCTGTACTAGGGAATTCAAACTATGAACTCGCGCCAAAAGCAAATTCTAACCTAACTTTTCTGGTCTATTAAAAGTATAGATTATTTGACATTAATTTCACGTTAAATAGTAGTAATTGCAGAGCAAATATTTATAAATAAAAATTTAATAATTGATAATTTAATCAATATTTATAGAAATTGAAACTCAATATTTTGTACTTAACAGTCACTTGTCTGTTAGAATTACAAATTGTGTACACCACGTATATCATGGCTGGCACTAATTTAATAATAATAATCATGGCATATTAGCCATTGCTGTGTGTGTCAATTTACTATGTATACAGGGTGTTTGGTGTAAGTCCGGTACCAAGATTATTTTGTTTATCTTGAGAGATACAAGAAAATGTTAATAAGCAAACTTAAACTAGACAAAGGGGCTCGTAAGATAACCATAGTAGGAATTTTGCATCACTTCCGGTTTTAGAGGAATTGGGTACAACTTTAAATCTAGCATAGGGAATCTGTATTTTTATATATTTTTTCAGAATGTACATAAAATTAGCTTCACGATGATATCAGAATATCATGGTTTTACTTCAACCATTTCAAAATGACGACTATTTATTTTCAAAATAGGTATTAATAAAAATCCATACAAAATTAAACATAGCAAGCTATGAAACAATTTTATTACCTTAACACAAAAGAAAAGTATTTATCTGCATAAAGTTGAAGTGCTCTAACAATTTTGTTATTTAAATTAACGCATTAAAATCGTTTCATAGCATGCTATGTTTAATTTTGTATGGGATTTTATCAATACATATTTTGAAAATAAATGGTCGCCATTTTGAAATGGTTGAAGAAAAACTATGGTATTTTGGTATCATTGTGAAGCTAATTTTATTTACATTCTGGATAAAAATATAAAAATACTGATTCCCTATGCTAGATTCAAACTTGTACCCATTTCCGGTAAAACCGGAAGTAATACAAAATTCTTACTATGATCATCTTATGAGCTCCTTTATCTAGTTTAAGTTTGCTTATTAACAATTTTCGTATCTCTCAAAATAAACAAAATATTCTTCGAAGACCGATTCTGCCTCCCCCCCCTAATTTATAGTACACCAGAATAAACGGTATAAATTTCATAAAATAATAAACGTTGTTTAAAGCGATAATAAATTAATATTTCCATTAAAACATAAAACGTTTAATTAGAAATAAAATCTGTACTATAAATTAAAACAGCGTTAATCCAATTAATTGTTCCCCAGTGTGAAACGGTCTTCACGGTGTTGTTTTGTTCTGTGATGTTTTCTTGTTTTTTGTTGAAGAAAGCGCTTTGCACTTGTTTTTATTGAACCGCGTCATAAGATATGTTTACTGTAATTAATTAATAGCGGGAGGCAATTATACAGATTGTTTTTTGTTATCTGTATTATGTTTTGTTTCACATGTTGTGGGTATTTGACAGATTGACAAATTACAACACATTTATACTGTTGACTCCACATTTGTCATCAGAGTTTAATGACATTTTATAATTAAATAAACAAAAGGAAGTGTTAACTTATTTATCTACTCCTCTTAAATTATACTTTCATTATCTATTTATTGATAATTTATGTGTTTCTTTAACTCATTACTAAGAGCAAACTACCAAGTTATAATAAGAACTTATCTTATACCGGGAATCTACTTTTTTTATGAACCATAGGAAATACAATGATTTTCGTATGGCTGTAAATTCTGCCCTATTAATTTTAGAACTAAAGTGTAAATATGGAGTTAAATAAATAGCCCGCCGTAAGTTCCTTAAATGTTTGTAACATCAGCCATACGTCGATTTATTACATAGGACGTTTCGGACAAAATTTGTCCATCTTCAGCAAGTACAAATGTTTTAAAATATAATATAAATGATTGCCAAAATATTTTGTGAACTAGCTAGTTACAAAATCAGTGGTCGCCCAAAATTCTGTCAAGAATTAATGCAGAATATAACATATTATGGTATGACTAGCGAATGAAAGTTGACGTTTATATTATTTTATAAATGTGGTTTCTTTTGAAACCCTAGAGAAGAATAGAATTATGCGAAATATTCAGGTATGAAATTTTTGCATGAACCCATTTAAATACTGGACTAGGAAAGCACATAAATATATTAAACATTTTTCGTTTATGATGATTATAACAAAATATTTTTAAACTATTTAGTTTGGCAATTTCATGAAATAGGATTCTTTTTAATTTCCTCTAACAGTAATTCCGACTCGAGGGTTGTTTACACCTGAGACGAACGAACTAGAATTTTGCGGTATTAATTTTTTTAAATACATCCCTGAATCCTGTTGCTAAGGTCATTTTAAATGCCTCCTGGTATTGAGTACAATTCTAATCTTCTGTAACGGAATATATAAGGGTCAGTTCCTTTCAAATCAAATATAGGGAAATGTTTTCAAAAGAAACCAGATCTATTAAATAATCTAAACGTCAACTTTCATTCGCTAGTCATACCATAACGTCAAGGCAGCAAGTTGAGCATGGTGTAAATACAATAAATGTTCAGAATTAAAAATAGCATCAAACGAGCCTAAATCTATTGATATAATAGGTTCTTGTCGTGATATAAACGTAAAATAAAATATCCGTATTTAAACTTTTTACAGAGTGCCATGCAAGACAAAACATACAATTCAAATAGTCGTATTGTTTGATTTTGACAGATAAAAGTTTATTAATTGATGTCATCTGCCAAACCCAAGCAATACAACACAATTATTACTATTGTTTTGTCTCTCTTTCGCAAACGGACCGCATGTAAACAATTTTATATTTGTTCGATGTAGTTTTTAATTCTGAACATTTACACTTTTGTTTTAAAGTTAATGGGATAGAATTTAGAGCATTATGAAAGTTTTACCATTGTATTTCCTATGGTCCACAGAAAAAGTAGACACCGGTATATAAAAGTGATGCAGATCAACACCATTTTGTAGCGAAACTCTTTCAACTTTCCGGGCGTGTGTATAGTTAGAGTTCAAGATTTTGCATAAATTTTTTATAATTGCCGGGCTACGTAAGCAAACAGGTCGCGACGTGTTTAATTACATCCGGTCGCCTGAACCTTTTGTGTTCATTCTTATTATGCGGTCGAACATTCTAGAGCTTTTCTAGAAGGTAATGACAGCTGTATAAAAGGGACGCACCTATTCTCGGGAGTAGTTAGTTACATACATAGTTGGATAGTTAGTTACATGTAAAAGTAATAGTGAAGCACAGCAGTATCGTGGTGAAAACTTGGTAGTGTTGACGAGTATTGGGAAGCTGTAGTGTACAAGGACAGTAACAGCGAGTTGAAGTGGATATACTCGGGATTGTTGTTGAAGAATTGTGGCATACGGAAAGTTAGTGATACTGAGGCTGTGGAAAGAGAAAGTTAGTTACATAAATAGACAGAGTGAGATGAAAGGTGTTACTTCTCTCCGAGCAGTTGAATATACAGATGCTGTTGAGTCAGTTGAGTATATAGACGCTGTGGAGGTCGATAGGCGGACAGTTGGACGTGATATTAGTATATAGTGATATAAATATCGCGTAAACAGTCTACAAGAGTCTGAAACAGACCGGCAGTCTAAGATTGGAACGCGTAGTGGAAATAAATAATTAGTAATATCATGGAAATAAATAGTAGTGTTAACTGGTTAAATAAATAAATAGTGTTAAAGTTATCTAGTTAATTATAGTTTTAGTCTTAATTAGATTTTAATAATTGTTTAATATTAGTAATAGCAATTTTCATAATAGTTTAATAAACACTTATAAACCGTTGAAGAGTTGCGACCCTATTTTCCGGAATCCCTAAGGCCTTTTCAACATTTTTAAAATTTTAATATACTAAATCGCCCTCCAGAGTTCGTTTTTGCAAGAATTAATAATAATCTTTAACGGAAATCGAAATATTAACCGATTTTTAACCTCATATTTTTAGCCAAAAATATACAATTTTTGAACCTGGGTTTGAGAAGTTTTTAACCGGAAATTTAACCACTTCACAAATATTATTGCACGAATAACCGAAATCATGGTATGGAATCATTTTTAACATCACATTTTTGGCCGAAACTAAACATGAAAACTGAAAACCAGGGTCGGATTGGCAAGTCGGGATAATCGGTAATTTCCCGAGAGGACGCGGCTTTTTGAGGCCACCGCTTGGTGATTTCGAACTAAAATTTGAATACGTAGCGCCATCTAATTAACCTCACCGGGTAACAATTCTAAATCAGATCGCTTTTTATTTTCTAATACTTTGTAAAAAGTTCTTTCAGTGTTGCAGATAGTCTGAGTTCGAATATATATAATTCCCCGGTTTATAGATTCTGAATGAATGGATTATAATTAAGATATTATCCTGTCCGGTGTGTTGGTTTATGGTGGTACACTGATGTTATTAGTCCAAGATTCGTTTTCTCTACGTACGTCTAATTTTATTTAAATGTTTCAGGAAAGATTGAAGTTCCGTGTCGTTGTTTCAAATTATAAAAGTATCATCGACAAATTTAAGCCACAGTTTAGGTCTTATATTGGCTGTACCTAGTGCTAATTCTTCAAAAAGTTCCAAGTATAAATTCTAAAATAGAGAAGATCCCGTCGGCAAACCGTCTTGAACAAAATATCTTTCTTATTCCTGGAAATATGAGTTCTGTAGGCACAACTGCAAAAGCTCCATAATACCATCAACAGACAAGTCGGTTCTATTTTTTAAGTTGATATCTTTTTCAAGCCTTGTTTTGATGATATCTAAAGATTCCTTAATAGGTATATTTGTAATCAAACTTACGGCCGATCGAGTTAGAATTTTCCCGGTCCGCTGAGTTTTCCCAATCCGACCCTGCTGAAAACATGCAATTTTGGAGTTCATAACTCCTGAATTGTTTGAAATATTTTCAAATTAACACTAAAATCGTGCTGTAGGGGGTTAAAATATAAATTAACTCGCGACGTTAGAAGTACCAACCACACCAAATGCTCGCGGCTGCGAAGCCTGCGGGATATTAGCTAGTACATATTTTATATAATCTGACAGAAAGAAAACTTTACTTCAACGTGAACTAACCTTATTTCTAATTACCATACAATACTAAAAACAGTACCATTCTTCTTTTCTTTTACATTCACACAAACTAAAAATTTAAGTTGTGATTTAACGGTAAGTTAAGCATCACCAACACTCCTACGTCATTAGACATAAGATTAATGGGGAAAAAATTGGGCTCAAGATGTTGTTGTCGTCGTCTTGTCTCAAATTAATTCCACAGATGAAAAACTATCCCAAGGCAGAAAGGCAGATGCAAGATGCAAGCAATAGTGGGAATGTTCGTACAAGGATAATGACTATGATATAAATTTAATGTCTTCAAGTTTTTATCCAAAGACAGATGTATTATAAAAACATATCTCAAAGTTCTGTGTTTTTGTTATACCTCAACGTGGAGAAAATATTTTACATAGGTATTTGAAACATAAGCATAAATGACAATTTTACTTGCATTTCATTGCTACAGTGTGTTAAAAAATACCTAACTCTGAGTTGGGAGTAGGCTATGAACAGAGAAATATTTATATATACAGAATGTTTCCTTTAAAACAACCTGCGCTTTTTTCGGCGAACTAACAATTTTAGAGAAAAATGTTTTATACCAAAAAAGATCAAGAATAAGCGGATAATGTATCAATAGTAACAAACCGAATATTTAACCAGTGGTTCTCAAACGGTAGAACAAAATTATATTTTTTTATATGGCACCCTATATAATTTTTAGCCCTTTTAATAGAATATTATTTTCTGATTTCAACGATATAAATATAGCATAGGGTTGTATAACAATTATTTCGAGAAAAATGTTCTTAAAAACTAGAAATAATGTAACAAAAATCTGATGTGGCCAGCACATAACCTCTCACCAGATATTTTTCTTTTTCTTTATATTCATTTTTTCGCAAATTCCTTTTATATTATTTTTTACGTATATTATTTTGCGTTGTTGACTTTTTTAAATTTTCATAATGATGTACAAATATTTTTGATAGTGGCATACAAATATTTTTAACAGTGACATTTATGTGTCAATTACAAACATTTTAATTTCTTGCCTTGATGTAGTTTGATCTGAGATTTATTACATCAAATTATTTTATATGCATTTTTTTATCTCTAAATCTATAGAAGATATTATAATGAATTTATATTTATCGAATAAAGAATTTAACGTTCTTTAATATAAGTATTTACATAAATTTTCGATAAATAATATTTAGATGATTTTTGTCTTGTAACTACTACTTCCGGTTGTCCAATTGTTACCAAAACTTAATCAACTCTCCCCATTATTGTTAGATTGAGGAATCCGTAGTTAAAAATGTCTTAAGTCTTATTGTATTTGAGAAATCGTGCATCCAACACACACACACGAGCACACACACGCTCATATATATATATATATATATATATATATATATATATATATATATATATATATATATATATATATATATATATATATATATATATACTATATAACTAGGCAACAGACACCTGCGTATTGCATAGCCAATTGTAATATTATAACATTATTTTTAATACCATTTTTCTCGAAATAATTGTTATACAATCCTATACCATATTTATATCGTTGAAATCAGTAAAAAATTCTCTATCTAATGGGATAAAAAACTATATAGGATACAATTTAAAAAAATATAATTTTGTTCTGCCGTTTGAGAACCACTGGTCGAATTTTCGGTTTTTATTATTAATAAATTAGTCTCTTATTCTTGATCATTTATTGTATATAACATTTTTTTTAGGTCATTAGTTCGCCTAAAAAAAAAACAACGCTGGTTGTTTTAAAGGAAACACCCTGTATACAGTGTGTCATATAAGTAATGTGCCATAGTTCAGAGTATGATAAAGAGAACTAAAAAAAGTTATAATAATCTGAAATATATTCTGCACAATCTTTAAGTTAAAAATTAAAATATAAAAATCAAGTTTTTTCCAAAAAATAATATTAGTCTGTTCCATAAATTTGCAGTAAAAGGCGTATTACTTAAATATTTTGAAATGCCTGTTACCTTCACTAAGCAAGAATACACCGATATGCATTTGGTTTACGGAGAAGTGCGCCAATACAGTCGCCATTAATAAAAAGTGTCTTATCCATGTTAATATTCTAGTAATTTATGTCACTAGATACGTAATATTACTGGAATAATTATAATCTTGTTCACACAGCTGAGTAGGTAATAACATTCATATCTTTTACTTAATCTCGCACAAAATGTGAAAATAAACACGCTAAGAGTTTAATAACAATTTCCTTCAAAATTCCAAACCAATTTTCATAATTACGGAAATTAATACTACGTGCTAAAAAAATCAACCTGTTTAAAACGAGTGAAAATACTACGTGCTAAAGTAATCAACCTGTTTAAAACGGAAAAAACGAGTGAAAATTAAAATGATTGCGATATCTTCTTGAAAGTTGTGAAGCCGTAACGATCTTGCATATAAGCACTGCGTGTGTTAACCTCTCATTTATATAACAAGTCGAATTATCGCTGGGGTTTTTATCTTGCTTGTTGGCGAGAACATGTCATCCATATGTATAAACCACTTTATTTCTGTACAAGAAAGGAAGTACAAAACATAAAGTTGCACTCTGCCAAGAAAAATATATCGTATGTGCAATTAACACTGATAATTGAAGCCACAATTGCTAAGTAATAAAAAGAAAACATGGGAGTCAAGATATGATAATTACAGGTGTTGTTAATTTTGCTTTAAAAGGAAAAAAATGTTGCAAGCATTGTGATTTTACACACATTTTATAACATATAAAAAGTAATATGGAAATTTTTATCAACTATCTGTGTATGGTCGTTCCACGATATCAACTGATTTACGTCATGAACTTACGAAAAATATGAAAAATTATAAATCCCCAACACGTTTGAAACGTTTTCGGAAAATATTAATTATTTTAAATCTTTACTAATTAAATTTAAGTTTAGTATGTACGTTATGAAATAAAACAGTAAAAATCTTTATTCGATGTGAATTTTTACCTCCCGCTACCCTTGGTAAGGGAGGTATAGGGATCGTGCTAAAAATGACCACGTTTTAAGGTCCCTAGAATCCAATTTTAACATTTTCCCGATGATGTATGTGTATGTATGTGTGGATCCTCCACTCTAACTCAAATCGGATAACCGGAAATGGCACTTTACTAGAAGCTCAAAATAGTTTTTTTTCCGAAAAATACCTTTAAATGTTATTTTTTCGACATTAATGTTATTATAAAAATTAAAGATTATTAAATTTTCTACAGATTTGCATGAATACTTTTTCTACATATTATATGGATACATTTATAAAATTATCTATAATTTAAATCCCGGAGCCTACGCTTTAAACAAACAATACTTCTTGGCAGTTATTCAAATGTATGTAACTCACAGATAAATGTCACTGTCAAAGAACTAATTTCAAATTAATAATAGTAACGTTTTAAAAAGAAAAATGTAAATAGAACAATAGGAAAGGAAATCAATATAGTTTCCAGCATATGTAAATATGTAGGTATGTATTTAGATTAATAAAAATTAACGATTCACCAAAAAGTTTAAGCTAATTCTCATTTTTGGATTAGTGAATTCTATTTTATCCAGGTATTTAAAATTTAATCTTCATTTTATTATCAAAAATGTAGCTACTTGGATTAGATTAGACTATATTTTAGAAAATAAACTGCCAAAATTAGAGTAAAATTCGCTAATCCAAAAATAAATAAATATATCATCACGGCTTATTACCCATTGCTGGGTGTGCCAATCTGCTTTGTACACAGATATCGGCAATGATGAAATATTTGCACCGTGTGGGCGCTTATACCAGGCGTCACCTCACGGACACTCATTGCTGGCGTGTAGAGTGCACCACAGGGGTCAATTTTGCGCCATTTAAAATTGGAAATATTTGGCGTTGGTCGGGATTAAACCCGGTTCCCCAGATTCGCGACCTGACACTCAGGCACGCGGCTACGAGACCCCAGGGGGTCTCAAAAATAAAGATTAGCTTAATCTTTTTTGTGACTCGAGCGGTACATGGCGGGAGGTATTGTGTTGGCCACACCAGATTTTTTAAATATTGTAACTTTTTTATTTATTTGGGTGAAGTGTAAAAATTTCGGCCACAGCCAACTAAAATTAAGATAGATAATTACTCTTTTAAGAGCCTGTAGTAAATCAAACATGGTGCGTTTCCGGATATGAGTTTATTAGTAAAATCTAGTATATTTTGCATCCCCTACATATCCTAGTAAGGTACCCTGTATTTTTCCTAACTGTCTCTTGAAATACCTAACGTTATATTAAGGTATATTATATTCTAGAATTTTTTTATCTTTATTACCTATTAATTATTAATACAATTATTTACTTTAGATTACTTTTATGATTTCTTTGTGATAGAGATAAAATTCGCATGTTACACATTTTATAAAAAATAAATCGATTTTAGATATTCATTATATGACGACTTTTATGGCTACTTACAAATTTGGTATTAAATATTATAGACCACTTTTTATTATGGTGCTTATTACATTCTGAAGTATAGAGAAATTGTTTGTACACATAAGATTTATTAAAGTCATGTATACAGGATGTTTTCGGATACGGGACACCTCGATTATTTTCTTTATTATTGGAAATAGAAGAAAATCATTCAAATACAAGTTATAGTAAAGGAAGGGGGACATTCACTTATTGAATAAAAAAAAATAACCAGTAGTTCTGAAACTATAACATAAACTTATATTTTTTTAAATGGGATAATATATATTTTTTAGGCCTATTCGATAGAGTATTTTTTTCTGAATTCAACTATGTAATCATTTATCCTTACATAATAAAAATATTGAGAAAAATTTTACGTTTATATTTATTTTTCAGTTGGCTATGTATACGAAAAACAAAAACTGCTATCTGTCAATTTAAATTATTTAGTGCCTAATAGACCTTTTCAATTTAAAGAGATAGAAGATATGCGCAATGGAGATCTGCACATAGTAAGAACAAATGAGATCCATGGAATTTGTTTCTAAAAAATTTAGACGTAAAATGTAAGAAATATCTCAGATAACTTTAAAAATATGTTACAAAAGCTTTTATTGAAGTTAAAATGTGTAACGATGCAAATTTTCACCGAGAATATAGGTATTTTAATGACTGAAATATTTTTGACGTTTCGTTTGACAACTCAACTAGCAGTTGTTCGCGCCATTTTCTTACTATTTGTAGCGATAGATAGAGATAGCCGTTAAATTGAAAAGGTCTATTCCCCTATTCTTGCTATATATAGTTATTTTTTTCAAGCGTCGTAGAAATGGCATTTTTTTTTACTTGATTTACAAGGTAGAAATAAAATAAATAAATATCCACAGAAACTACATAGAATTAGGGAATAAAAAGAAAAGTAGTGCGTTTGAAATAGTATATTGTATACTCAGGGACTAAAGTGCATATTCAATCCTCTGGGTGAAGTTTATTTCTCGAGCCGAAGGTGAGGGAAATAATCACCTGAGGGATTGAATGCACTTTAGTCCTGTGGTATATACCTACGCTATTTTTCGCACTACCGTATCAAATGATAGAAATCGGTTGAAAAATGTAAACACAAAAATACAAAATGAAGAGTGACAACAGTGACAATGACAAAACTGTCAACTGTCAGACTGCCGTAGGTAGCGTGTCGCGTTAGAATTAAAATAAACGTGAATAATTTATTTCTGGTTCCGTAATTGGACGAGAAGTGTGAATTATGGCTACTATAATTAATCAAAAAATTAGTAGGGATATATTTTTAGAGGAGTAGAAATAGTATATTATATACTCAGTGACTAAAGTGCATATTCAATCCTGTGGGTGAAGTTTATTTCTCGAGCCGAAGGTGAGGGAAATACGGAAATAATCACCTGAGTGATTGAATGCATTTTAGTCCTGTGGTATATACGCTATTTTTCGCACTCCCGTATCAAATGGAACCATATTAGTATAAAAGAAATTAATCTTACAATTTGACAATACAAATGTCAAGAATTTTGTTCAAATTTAAACTCAACGCCTGATCAAAATGTAGTGCAGATACGAATAAATAAATCATAGTAACTATATGATGTTATGGAAACATCTTGTTTATTTTTACTTTAGTCCCTCAGGGATTTTTTTCATATTTAATCCCTCTGGGACTGAATTTGAATTTTAGTCCCTGAAATGAGTGATTCGAATTGCTCTTTAGTCTCGGGAGTGCGAAAATAGTATATTAAAGAACGTGTTTTATAAGACATGTTTTTTTCGCACGCGTCAAAATTTAGAAACCGAGCGTTAGCCAGTTTTCTAATTGACAAGTGCGAAAGAAAGTCTTATAAAATGAGTTCGTTATACTATTTTTTATATTTTGCGCCTTCTGCAATAACATTTACTTACTCAATTTGTGATTATATTTGTAACCATTTGTACATTTTTATGTAAATAATCTTCTCTAAATAAAAAAAAAATAATAATTTCGACATTATATTATTAAAATGAATTGTCAATTTACTAATTGTTTGTATATAATAATTGTGAAATAGCTTCATCTTTAAAATATTCATGAAACCATGAAATTATCGGTTTTCCAAAAGTATACAAAGTAGGTATCATTTATATTTTGAACATATGTAGACTACTAATATAAACAAAAGTTTAAATATAAGTTGTTATGAACATTCAAAAACATACCTTTTAAATAAATATGAAAGCAGCTCTATCCAAAAACATCCAACACAGTCCACAACATTTGTTATCACTATCAAAATCTCATTCACACCTCACTGACACTTCAAAGTTAGGTTATGGGTCACTAATTCGCACAAATTGTTGCCGAATTTATATTTTGTGTTACATATGGAGTAACGAGGCGAAATAAGCCCAACGTGTGTGTTTTCTCCCGCTACAATGGGCACAGGGACAGAAAGTCGCAGACTGTAGGTGGTGCAGCAGTTTATAGTTGACTAAGCCAAGCGCACTGATCGTGTTCCAGTCTCGTGTGGCCCATCTGAGAGGCAGTGGCGTGCGACATGGTTTCATCAGGGAAAAAATAGGGTTCGCCGCTATTTTTTAGAGTGAAATAATATAGAACATTTATATTTATATCAAAACGAGACCTTAAACTATATGATAAAGAATATCGAAGTTTAAAAAAGTTATGTTTTTAAAATATTCGAATTTTTATTGCCTTTAACTTTAACATCTACGTTACACATCTACAAATTTTTATTACTTTACCGGTTTCAGGATATTAAGCCTTTGTTAACATATAAAAAGAAGGCTGGTATAGTTGGAAGAAGCGATATATGATAGTGGTCAGGACTCATAAATTATTCGACTTTGAAGGCATCACATTTAAGGTAAATAATTGGCCGTATTAAAAAAATCATACTGAATTTTTGTATAAATTTTGTAAATTGAAACTATATAATAAATAAGACAATAAAACAAAATTCCAGGGTATCTAAATATTCACATTTTATACAAACACCACTGAAACAAGCACAGAAACAAAGTACATTTAAAACGCATTATTATTTTAATACAGATTTAAAATTACATAATTAGGAAACATCCTGAACGCAAATTTCGAGTACGGTCCAGGACAGAAAATCTATTTGGCTTCAGGAACCCTAACCGCAAGTGCCATAAAACTTTATAATTGGCTGGTTCTATAATGAGTTTCATAGATCGCTTTCTCCAATTATAAGTATGGTGGGTGTTTCAAGATATTTGCAAATCTACCTGCAAAACAGCATGGTATGTAGGATCCTATGCGTCAGGGGAGGATTAGCAAAATTTTGGAAAACGATGTAGAGGTACTTTCTCAAAATCCTGCTAATTAATATATCTGCGTTTATTTATAATTTGTGAAAATTTGGGACAATGTCATATTCTTTGTTCTGTATTTCTTAAAATTCAAGTGAAACATTAAATTCCACACAAATATTTCGTATATTGGATTTCAAATATTTTGTTACAACCCTGTCATATTACCCATCAAGCCCATTTAAGAAGCCACCCGCTGCGTAAGTTGAGACATGTACGTTTGCAAATATCTTGAAACAAACTATAAGTAATAACTGTATCTGTACGGTTGTATTATTATTATACTGACCTGTCAACTGTTCGATAACTCAATAGTGTTGGAGTGCTAGAGTTTCACAAATAAATTCGCTGGGTTTTGTCACACCTTTATTTACACTATGTACAAACATTATATGATAACGAGGACGATACAGATAATATCAATCATATTACTAGTGACCATCAACAATAACAACTGATAACAACCCTGGAAATGCATAGATGTTAACCTTATATTCTGTACAGTTAGGGAGTGGGGGCTGGGAGTGTTTCTTTGCCCCTCTCTTATTTTAAAATAGAAAAGATGTCTGTAAATTTGGTATAATTCTGAATATCAACAACACTGTACAAAAAGAAAATAAAATAAAGTGAAAATATAGTGCTCTTTATTAATAGATACATACTGATAACGTTAATGTATAACAAAGTTTACTTTATTCTAAAAAAAAATCTGATGTGGCCAGCACATTACCTTCCGTCAGTTGTATGTATTTTGTACAAATTTCATACGGAAAGTTCCTTGCTAAATTAAATATTCTATTTCTTGTACATTACCTTCCGGCAGTTGCATGTATTTTATGCAAATTTCATACAGAAAATTATTATTTTGTGACGTTTTCTATATACTGTGTAATGTATCTGCAGAAATAAAAGATTTACTATTATTATTTCTTGTACATTACCTTAAAGCAGTTGTATGTATTTTATACAAATTCCATACAGAAAGCAAAAGATCCTATATTTTTAGTAAAATTAGAATACAAACACACTATGTCAATTTCACTTGACACTGACATCTTTCAATCAGAATTTTCTTAATATAGTAGCTGTTTCCATAGCTGTAGCTACTTTATGAAATTTAATTTCTTTATAATTTTTTAACTCTATATCCATTTAATATTAAGCATAAAATGCAGTCAAATCGAACAGAGAATAAAATATTCTTTAATATTTATAATAACATCAAATGTGAAAAAATTATATTTAACATCGTTTTTTCAAAAAAAACTGTTAAAATCTTCAAATGATGGTACTTCCGGTTGACCAATTGTAACCAAAATTTAATCAGCTCTTCATATGGATGTAACGAAGAAGTGTACGAAAAATTGTAATTTTTGTAACTGTAGTATTAGAGTTATCGCAGACGAAAATTTTGTTACACACACACACATCCACACACACACACATCCACACACACACACACACACACACACACACACACACACACACACACACACACACACACACACACACATACAGACATCATCGTAAAAATAGTAAATTCGTATTCTAGGGACCCTAAAACGAGCTTATTGATTAAAAACTCATCATCGAATTTTTTGACCAAAGACAATACCTTCCTTACCTAAAGGTGACGGAAGGTAATAAATGAGGGATAAAGCACATAATTTGAATATTTGTCATATTTGCATTATGCCAAAATTAATTATTCTGTTTATCATAGCATTCTGAAAATAGCATTAAAGAGAGAATATGAAAATATAATATTTATTAATAATTTAGGGAAAGAGGATCATGACAAATTGTCAGTAAAGTAAATAACTTAGGAAAGTTTTTTAAATTCAACTGCTGTTGATTTTTCAAAAACATTATTAATAATGTCTTAATTTTGTGAAACCTATAAACTATTGAACAAACCATGGCTATTAGGAATCATAACAAGCCTAGATGTCTTAAAATCCGAGCTCGCTGCGGCAGTTATGATTTACAAGTAAATGAATGCAGAAAATAAGTAAACAACGAAAGTAAACCAAATAACACATATTTGAATTTATGATGCCATGCGCCACGCCAGTTAGAAACCGTGTGCGTTTGTATGGAAGATATTTTGAATAATATAGACAGAAAATTGTGCCAGTGGCAATCAATGCTTGGGTTCAAATATACGAAGTTTTTTTATTTATGCGTCATAGAATATTTAAAGAATATTACAGCTTAAATTATAGCAAATAATACTTTCTAGAACAACACACCCCTTTGAATTACAATGTTTCAATTATTAATTACAGTTTATAAAAATCAGTTTGAAAGTTTTCTTTTGATACGCCACTGCTAAATGTAACTCATGCTAACAAGGTCCTCCCTCTTTTTCTCTCCAATTTTCTGTTTCCTTCTAGTGGTTTTATCTTTCATCTCGCTCCCTCGTCCAGCTTCAACTCAGACTCGAACTCGGACTCTGTAAGTTGTACAACATGCGTAGGGATAGCGTAGGTGGACCAACCGTATGTGGAAAATAGTAATTCGCTAAGTAATAATAACGGTGTGGATGCTTTATTATCATAATAAATTATGTGTTATTATAAAAGTTGGTGTTGGTATAAGTACCTTGGTACCTATAATATTGTAAGAAGTAATTGTTTTATGACTTATTAGTTAGTATTTCATGAGGTATATTTACATATGGAAAATAAATAATACGACAATACTTTTATATAAATTGGGTGAAGTAGTGGTTATCCTTCAAAAAATAACGATAAATTAATTAGTTAAAAATAATAAATATTAATGAAAACTACATGTTATTAAAAAAATATGTAATTAAAGTCAATTATAAAGTGATTCCAATGGTACACTCTACTCAACAAATATGAATGCCTAGCGGGAGGTAAGGCATAAATACTGCATGTGTACATTTAACATGTAAAAGCAGCTTTTCAATAAGCATTGCTCTCCAGCAAATTATTTTAGACAATAATGTTACAAATTAAAATTGTAAAGTATAAAATTCTGCACCTGAATCAATAAGCAATCAAAATTATTTTTTTCTACAGTCTATGTACAAAGTAGGCATTTGGGCTCTCTTTTGTCAACGCAAACTGTCACTTTGCCGCTCATGTGCGACGAAGTAGAAAAAACGCTCGCTGTCCAAAATTCTAACTACACAATGTTGAAAAATGTCACTTGTCTACATTTTTAATGGAAACGTTTAGTCAGGAACTAATGGCACTGTAGTTTCACATTTACCACCTTCACAAGTCAATCTGACATATTACTGCTCTGTCGGTACCTATACATGGTGTCCCATAACTTCAGGTACATATTAGAAGGGCATATAGTTCTTAATGTCCTGATTACGGAACAAAAAGAATTTTTCTCAAAATTCAAAAATTAGTTTTTGATGTTTTTGAAGGAAACAGTTTTGGGACACTGGTTGAATAGGTTGGGTGTTTTTTTCATTACATACACATCTCCCAAACTTAATTGGTGTGACAAAGCTTTACGTAATTGCATAAATTAATTTCATTGTTAAATTATTTTATGTAATAGTTATAACTAATTTCACTATTCCAAATATTATAGTATCCAGGGGTACAAATATATTCTTCCTAAGTGAACTACCCTTAATTATAGGAATTTTGAAAAAATTCTTTTTGTTCCGTAATCAAGACATTAAGAACTATATGCCCTTCTAATATGTACCTGAAGTTATGGGACACCCTGTATAACATAACCAAACAAAATGTCGCACTGCTGTGAAAATAAAATAGGGCATTCATTTAGAAAAACGAAAGCATAAAATGCTTAGTTTAGATTGAAGCAATAGCTCAAGAAGAATGGAAAATAACGATAAATTAAAATTAAATATAAAATAAATTGTGTGAACAGTTGTACTACCACTTGAAACAAATAAATTTTTGTTTTGGTGGAGGACCCCATAGTGGCGACTGTAGAAAAAATCTTGTGTGTGTTTCGAGCGCAAATGGACATTGTCGATTTCGAGAGAATGCCGCGATTCTGCGTCGCGCGTCAACAACGTCTCAATCGACAATGTCCCATTTTGCGCTCTTATTACACAAATAGCTATTTCCTGAAATCGTCATGTAATCTATTACTTCCCTGCAGCAAAATCGTTAGGGCAATTGAATTACCCTGCCTAGACAGGAAAGTAAAATGCAACGTCATATTTATTTTCACAAGTACATTTTACGTTTTAATATGAAATACAATTATGTATGTGTAATTTTCAAATTTTATTAACAGATAAAATTTATATTATCTAAATGAATTTTAAATAGAGTTCCTTAAGTTTTCAATGTGATTTACTTGTTAAATGAAAATAGGTTTTATGTACCATTCAGTAATTTTGAATTTTTATACGATTTCAGAAAAAAAAATTAGGAGTAATACTTATCCCGTCATTGAAGTTCCTTTTCATAACTCATTATCTCCATATTCGTCACGAAAAGACGAACTTCCCTGCCTTGATAAGTAAATAACTATTATTCACAATCGTTATAGTAATATGTCGATTCCTAACCTTTTAGAGGTTGGGAAATACGTCAATCCTAACTGCAATGACAGTCTCTTGGGTTGGAAATGACTAAAATCTCTTCCACCCCAATAGTTGGAAATGTTTATGTAGGGGTTGTTTAACAACGTTGCCGTAGATCTCTATAATAGGGGATTCCACCATTTTTTAAATATAATTTTATCTGAACGTATAAGTAAAACTAACAGGCCTATTCTACTAAAAAAATATGTATCGTTAGGAGTCGTTACTAGGCGACATGTAGTTATAATAACGATTTTTATCAAAACCCTATTCTACTAATTTTTTTATCGTTACGTATCGTTACTTATCGTTATTTTATGTCGTTTATGAACGACAAGTTCACATGCCTCGTTGAAGTCGTAAAGTTAGATATATTTTGAAAACAAAAGTAAAAATGGCTGAAGAAGATATTTTATTAATTGTAGCTGAGCAAGATATTATTATTATTATATTATTACATTTTTTAATATGACATTTTATGTAATCGTACTTTTACTGTACAGGGGGAAAATTTGAGTTTTTTTTTTTAATGAGTAAAGAAGCTTGCAGAGATTTATTTACGCAAATATCACCATATATGAGGAACTCGTTGAAGTGATGGTTTGCCAAAAATTTCTAAATTATTTATAAATTATCATTTGTGCGTATTACATTACATATGAATACACATCAATATTTTGTTTTCAATTCAGATGATGGCAGCTTTAGTTTTTTTACTCTTGGAAGCTATCAGAAATCAGTAGCAAGGAGGATATCAATAGAAAAGGATTCATATGTGGTATTAAGTCAATCATTAATAATCATATCATTAATAGAAATCTGCAATATTATCCTTGATCATTTTAAAGACATATACCTATATCGAATGTCATACGGCGCAAGTAGATATGGAGCGTGTAAACTGTAAAACGAGGGTGAGAATAATAAATAATTTTATGTACGATGAATATTTCAAATTTGAATCAATGTCAAATTTGAATTGAAAAACAAATATAAATTTATTCTGTCAAAATCAACATGAAGTTAGATATTATCGTTAAACTCATCATAACGATAACTCGATAACGATATGATTAGTAGAATACCTTTTTGGCATTTGTCGTTATTAAAGTCGTTCAACCAAATGCTTAGCGACAGTCGTATGGTAACGATATCGTTATACACATTTTTAGTAGAATAGGCCTGTAAGACTGTCGGTGAAAATTCGGTGAAAAATTCCTATTAATGAGCGAGTTATAGTCCCTCGAAATTTGAAAATATAGACGTGACGTCACGAATATAAGTTTTTTTATCAAACTGTTTTCTTCATGGACCTAAATGTTCTTGAAATATATGCTATTTCTAAATTATATTTATAAAAAATAATTGAATATTATTATACTGTACAAGTTTACATGATTTATTGATTTATATTTGGAAGTGTATTTAAATTATTAAGTTTAATGCAAAACATTTATATTCAAATAAAAACTGTTTGAGAATTGCAGTACTGGACTGACAGCCACGCCTCCGCTATTTGAATTTCGCTACTTCCATTGGTAGTAGGCTCCTCCCCTAACTTGGTATTCGTTATATATTTATAGGCCGTCTTATCAAAATAATATATATGGAATTCATATGAGTGACGAGCTGCTATAACAAAAAAAAACCTTATTTTCGAAGTATTTCAATTATATCGTTTTATTTCTTTATTAATATTCATTATGAAGCATATACTTTCAATATTTTTTTCTAATTTCTCTTAATTCATTTGCGCTGTAGTCCCCCATTAAATAGGCTAAACAAATTTTAAGAGACTTGTCAAAAAATATCAATAGAATTAAATGTTACAACTCACTGATTTATTTTAAAATTATTGTTTTAAAAAGAGGATGATTGTGAATAAAATAGTAGGTATACATAACCTCGGTGGGAGTTTCATCATAGCCTCGCAATTTATCTCACCTCGACTGTTCGCCTCTCGGTAATATACAATACATAAGCCCTCGGCTGTAATGAAACATCTCCCACCTCGGATGTAATATACTATTGCATGGTTTGTAATCTCAGAAATTAGGTATGAAAATGTCGAAAATCACACAAAAATAGCCGTAGCAATGACACATAAATTTAACAAATGATAATGATTTATCTGTCAAGCTAGGTTAGTTCATTTTTATTATTACTTCTAATAGACCTTTTAAATTAACCTTCCTAAAGCCAGGTGGGGTAGTTTCGTACCCCAGTAACAAGTTTTTTGAAATAACTTTTTATTTCCGTGATTTGTAATACGAGTAAAGCCTCATTTCCACCGATTGTCTTAATGCGTAAGAGCTATAATTAAAAACTAAGCGCAATGCATAAAAATGTTTATCATATGGCAAAGTTTACTACCATTTCCAGCTATGCATAAGGCTTAATGCTTAAGAACTAAGAGCAATGCGTAAGAACAAAAGTATGCAAACTCCAAGGTTTAAGGCTTAATGACTAAGCGTAATTGTGAGATGGACATACATAGCTGTCATGTATCTTTCTTTATTTTCTAATCTGAATTGTCAACTGTCAGTCTATTTTATAATTATTGTTTTTTAACTTGTCGATATTGACATAAATACAGAAAAATATGTATAATGGCATATTAAAACAAAGAAGAATTACTGCTGCAATGGCAGTCTACTAGAGTTAAGAATAAAAATGGAAAAACTGTGACATATCTGTCGAATTAGTCACTAAACAAAGTAGCTGGAAATGGTATCCTAGTAAATAGTTATAATGCCTTAAGCTTTATGCACAAATTATTATGCATTAAGCATTAAAACATTCGGTGGAAATGAGGCTTAACACTTCTACAAATTTAATGCATTACGTTGCCCAAATTAATAAATTTTGATTCATTTACACTAAACAATTAAATTTGTTTTACATTTTCACTTTAATAATTGTTTGAAACAATATCAGTTATGGTTAAATTCTAATACATATATGTAGGTATTAAATTTATGCTTGGGGTACAAAATTCCCCATTTGGTCGGATTAAGCGGCCTTACGAAGGTTAAAAGAGATAGAAAATATGCGCAATTTGATTTACACATAGTAAGCCAACAAATGACGGGAGTCATGGTTACGTATGTCATATGAGACCTATGCTTTTTATTTTTCAAAATTTAGACGTAAAATGTGAAGAAAGTCTTTTACTACTTTAAAATACTTCTCAACAGAATTTACAAAAGCTTGTATTGAAGCTAAAATGTTAAACGATTCAAATTTTCAAAGAGAGGTTTGACACCACAGCTAGCAGTTGCAGGCGCCATTTTACTTACTATGTGCAAAGATAGAAAGAGATTGCTGTTAAATTGAAAAGGTCTATTTCTGTTCCGGTGAACAATAATTAACTATTAATTTAAATTGATGATTATTGTTCACCTGTAACAATTACTATTATAATAGGTATCTACACTTTTAGATACAAATAATATTAGTTAAAAATGTGGATGATCCTATTTTAACAAATCAAAGAAAGCGTTACGAAAAAGTGTTTGTGATTCGTTGTTATAACTCTTACTTCAACAGTTTATTGCCAGAAATGAGTTGAATGATATGTTTTTAATTATTTAGGACTTGTATACAGCTGCCCCCGTTTACCCTTCAACCGGACTCACCGAGCCGCAGTGTTTTACCACTGCCGTACTTCCGGTTGGATTTCAGCCATTGCTACATTTATTTAAGATGTATAACTGACCAGTTTATAGCATGTGATAAATACAAGTAGATGTATTTATTTTTTTCACGACAAACCACACATTGTCAGTCAGTATATGCGCTAAACCGCTCAGCCACCAAGCAGACGTTGAATATTATTGTAACGTGTGAGCCCCGCTGCTACACTGAACAAGTGTCTAAGTATAGCGATGAAGAAATCGCACTAGCAGCCGAGCTACGTAAACAAACAAGCTACGACGTGCTTAATTACTTCCGGTCGCCTGAACCTTTTGTGTTCATTGTTATTATACGGTCGAACATTCTAGAGCTCTCTGGAAGTTAATGTAACCTCTATAAAAGGGGCGCATCTATGCTCGGCAGTTAGTTACATTCAGAGACAGAGTTATTCACATAGAGTGTTAGTGAGTTTGAGAAGCACAGCAGTATCGTAGTGAGCGTATGCAGTAAAGTGTCAAGTGGAGTATGTACTGGTATACTGGGATAGCTGTGGATGTGAATACTCGGTATAGTGTTGACGAATATTGGGAAGCTATAGAGTACGAGGATAGTAACGGCGAGTCTGGAAGTTACTGATATATAGGGATAGCTGTGAAATGAATACTCGGTAGGGTTGACGAGTATTGTGAAGCTAGGTATACAAGGACAGTAACAGCGAGTTGGAGTGGGTACTCGGCATTGGTGTTGAAGAATTGTGGCATACAAATAGTTGGTGATACTGAGGCTGTGGAAGGAGAAAGTTAGTTACATAAAGAGACAGACATTGAGGTGAAAGGTGTGACTTCTGTCCGCGCAGTTGAATATACAGATGCTGTTGAGTCAGTTGAGTATATAGACGCTGTGGAGGTCGGTAGGCGGACAGTTGAACGTGATATAAGTATATAGTGATATAAATATAGTGATATAAACATCGCGTAAACAGTCAACAAGAGTATGCAACAGACCGGCAGTCTAAGATTAGAACGCATAGTGAAATAAATAATTAGTAATACCGTGGAAATAAATAGGAGTGTTAATTGTTTTAAATAAATAAATAAATAGTTAGTGTTATCTAGTTAATTATAGTTTTAGTCTTAATTAGTTTTTAAGCATTATTTAATATTAGTAATCATTTAATACCTTTTTAATAATTATAGTTTAATAAACATTTATTTTAATTAATAATAATAATTGTCTAATATTTACACTTCACCCAAATAAAAGAAAACGTTACATTATTTATCAAAATTTATCAAAAACGAATATAGAATTCTATTTAAATACCACATATTTTGCTTTTTATCTATCCTAACACCATTATCTTCACATCATCTGCAATTTTCTAGACACCTTTCTGTTTGGCAAAAACTTCCTCATGTGCCTTCATCTACCATCTGCTTCAGTTCCTCATTAAAAAAAACCTCATTCTGTCTGTCGCAAATAGCTTCCTCCCACAAAAACCAAATACCTCTCACACACACAACCACACGCACACATTTTGCGTTCACACTAGCCCGCTTGCAGTTTGCAGTGTACGGCCCCATTTTGCGGAGTCCCAGCACAAGTAGCAGTGCATTCCAAGTTGGGCCCTCCCCTCCACCACCCAAAACGCAAACAAGGTTGGTGAGAAAAGATGTGGGGTACGAATGTGTGAAAAGATTTAGATGCATGGAGGATGTAGACGATAACGAGGATAAAATAAGGGAATGTGTAAATAAATATGGATGATAAACATATCACCATGGATGTTATTTGTATATGTATATAGATGATGGGTGTGAAGGTTGAATATATTTCGATATATTAATATAAATATATCATCATGGTTCTTTACTTATATTGCTGGGTGTGCCAGTCTATACTGTATTTCAGATAAGAACGGAGTGGTGGGAAGATAGAAGCAGTATGATCTTGTTTTTTTATTGGAAAATACCCCCATAAAAACTGCTCCTATCTTCCCACCACTCCATTCTTATCTAGGGATGCACGCGAGACGAGACGAGAAATATCGATCTCATTTCGAGACAAGATGCGAGAGTACTCTCATTTCGTCGTACGTCACTATATGGACCTTTTCAATTTAAAAAGATAGAAGATATGCGAAATGGGGATCTGCGCATAGTACGAAAAACTGAGATCTATGGCGTTTGTTTCTAAAAAAATTAGACGTAAAATGTGAATAAATCTCAGATAACTTTAAAAAATCTTATCGAAATAAGTTACAAAAGCTTTTATTGAAGTTAAAATGTCCAACGATGCAAATTTTCATTGAGCATACTGGTATTTTAATGACTGCAATGTTTTTGAAGTTTCGTTTGACAGCCCAACTGGCAGTTGTTCGCGCCATTTTCTTACTATTTGCAGCGATAGAAAGAGATAGCTGTTAAATTGAAAAGGTTAATTCTTATCTGAAATACAGTATACTTTTGTTCTTTTAATGTTGCTGCGTTCAGAATCAAATTATTTCAATTTCCAATTTGAATTTCTACTTTGTAATTTTTACTTTGAATTTGACGCATGCATAATAGCATGTCGTTCAAACTGTCAGATTCCGCGTACGTTTATTGTGCTTATTGTCCACATTTCTGCACACATTTGTTTACATCGAGACTTTTGACAGAACATAACTGAAGCTAAAGAGCTTTTTGCAATTAATAACCTCCAAAATAATGACAGCTGAGCTTGACATTTGTTGTTCATCAACTCTATGCGCATGCGTTACCTCAAATTGGAATTGAAAAGTTTGGACCTTGCGAGGTTGGAATTGGAAAGTGAAATTATGCTGTTGTGAACGCGTATATTCAGGCATATGTTCCAAGCTTTGACGCAAAGTAGAAATTCAAATTGGAAATTGAAATGATTTGGTTATGAACGCCGCTTAAGCCAAAAGACTCTTCCAAACCAACTCGAAAGATTCGCAGCGGTGGCGACGACGAAATTTTCGCGTTCATTGCGGCAACGAAATTCGCGTGTGTATCCACACCTAAACGTCAGTTCTAGTTAGGATTGGCGACAATGTACTCCACATCAGACGATGAAGAGGCACTTTTATTGATTGCTTTAGACTTTCGATATAAGATGAACATAATCTCATATTTCTATTTGTAATCGTTTTAAATCATATACCTATTAATTAATTTATCAGGAGAAAGAAAAGATAGTAGATTCATTCAACAATCAAAGAATAAGGATTTCGGAGAATTTTTCTACAGTGATGCCACAATTTCGACAAGATAAAACAACGGTTTTATATTTACATTACAAAAAAGGACACAAATTGGGTATTTTGTTAACATTTCCATCTATTTTTATGGTAAAATCACCAGCGAATAATCAGCGACGGCGACAAAAACTGTGCATACAGCGAAAGTAAATAAATCGCTGCAGTTTCGCGAACGTTTGCGCGATAAATTCGCACCAGTGAGGGACTGTCACTTTTCGCTGTATAAGTGTATACTTTCAGTCGGCAACAATTTAGAACAGCGAATATTTCGCGTTGATTTAAGAGAGCCGTAACTACTAACGAATTCATAATTATAGTCAGTTGGATTTGGAAATTAATAATTTGCTTAAATTTTTCATAATTAAATACCGTATGTTTTACTATTAGGCTCGAAATTAAGACTACTTGACTAGCTATTATTATTTTAATTTAATTACCAAGTTACTCTTTAGTCGTTACTTTGATTAAAGTAGTGATTTATGTTCCATTTTACTATGTAGATAAAGAATACTAAATTTTAATTAATTTATCACATTTGCTTTGTTCTACTCCATAGTCAAATAAAATATACATACTCGTATATCTGTTATTAAATTATGTTTTTATGCCATTCAAAATTCGTTATAATACATGTCCAAAGAATATCAAACTTAATTGAATGACATGTGGACAATAGATTGTATGAGTAGGGCCAGAATATCAAATTAAACCTCGCATGTAGTTCTGTGGTTAACAAGAAAGGTTTCATATGTTCAAATATGGGATCGAATTTCGGAACGCTAGCCCTAACCGACATCCGATAAAATATTAAATAAAAAGTTAACTACAAATTGTAACCAGACCCTTTCATCTAATTGGTAATAAAATCAAACTTGAACAAAGAAAATATTATTTTTGACGAAACAATAAACGTGTACAATGGGGTCCTTCACTCTTATTTTTTATATTTTTTATGAAACTTTATCTAAACTGAAAGCTATTTGTAGTTTTATAAAGTCTTTATTGCTATTCGTCAAGCTGTAATATTTTTTTAAATATTCTGTGACGTAGTTACAGAGATGATTTTGTTCTCAAACAGTGGACTTCGCTAATAATTGGAGTCACATAAATTGATCTTTATATAAGAATATGTTTAATAAATATTTTTTTGTGAACCGGACACGAAATAAGCATTTCGCAGCCGCAATACAAATCGCGATTCGCAAAATGAGTTGTCAACCCATTTCTTATTCAAAAAATTTGCAAGAAATCAAATGGGCAGCTTAGTTTTCAGATCCGGACATCCGGAAATTCGAAAACGCAAATATTACAACAGTGGCTAACTAAAATCGATATTTCGCGAAATTTTGAATAATAAATGGTTGACAACTCGTTTGGGCAAAAACTGAGATAGCCGGTGTTGCCACTTACGCGAAGCTATGTTATTCAACATATCTTTCACTTTCATATCAACGCATGGATTCTGGCGTTTGGCGTTGCATAATAAATTTAAACAAGTGTTATTTGATTTACTTCCGTTGTTATTTTTTGTTGTTAGTTTCCGCATTCTTATATTTGAAAGTGGATTCCACATTTTTAAAAAGCGACAGCAGAAGGCTTAAAAGTAGTGATATATTGGAATAGAGTAAATATGTGACGTAGATATAGAGATGAGGGATTAAAAACACGATTATTTTAAAAACTAATACCTTCTTTTAAACTTTGAAAATCTTCAACATAGAGTTTTAAGGTCTAGTTTTAATATAAATAACCCAAGTTCTATGCCTTTTTAAATTTGAACATACTTTTCAAATTATTTATGAAGTGGTACACCGTAACTCACCCTGTATAAATAATTACGAGTATATTGTATTGAAGAAGAAGGAACACACAAAGTAAACTAGTAACCGTAACCATATTTTAAAATCTTACTACACAAACGTTTTATTACTATTGCTACTGTATCCAACACCTATGCACATATTTACTCCACAAATACTCCCATCTCTACTAACAAGTCTCTTTCCAATCACCTTCCTACCTAACCTAACCAGGCTGCTGAGCTAACCTCAAGAGCAACTGGTCGTACGACTAGGTAAACAAATAATTATGTTTGATGAAGGGTGTCTGGCCGATAAGTGGACCTATACCTTGTTGTCAGAGGTTGTTAATGTTACAGAAAATAGAAGGACCCACCACATACAAAGTATCTCAAGCATATAAGATGATTGGGACGAGGTAGATTGGGATAAAGTTATGGTTCAAGCAGATGGATGTTTAGCATACGAGCAATTATAGAGAAAAAAATCGGAATGGGGTTCTCCATTGTAGTAACATGGGTCATTTATTTATACAGTGTGTTCAAAAAAATTCCTAACTCGGAGTAGGCTATGAACAGAGAAACGCATGTCTGATCATTATTCAATTCAAAAGTCAAGTTGTCAAAATTTATCTTGAAACGTAATTTTAAAGAGAAAAGACAATAAAGAAGGAAACAGAATATTACCATTCGCCGTTTTCTAATGTGTTTCCATTTCTAATATAAGATTCAAGAAGAAAAGCTTTGTTTTCTTTAGATAACATTTTTGACAATATCTCGTGTCAAATTGACATTTAATTAAATATTTTTAAATTGACATACGTTTATTTGTTCATAGCTTACTCTGAGTTAGGAATTTTTTTGAACACATTGTACATGGTGTTATTTAAGAAGTGTACAACGTTTAACCGATGGTAGAACTAACCCCGTCCGTAGATAGTAAATCTGGCAATTTGTTTTATATGCTTCCTATAAGAACTGAAGGCCATTAAAACTGACCAATCACGTCAAAGTTTTGTAAAAAAAACCTGATGTGGCCAACACTATACCTCCCGCCATTTAATTTTTATTAATTCAAACACATACCTACATATTTATTTATGCTGGCAACAGTTATTAAGTTCCTTTCCATATAACTATTGTTCTATTTACTATTTTCATTTTAAAACGTTACTACTATTAATTTGAAATCACGAATCACCTCAACTACAGATAGGGCAGTCAATGTATTTGTCGAAATACGAAATAGTGACATCTATAGATTGCTTCCATGAACTAACGCACACTGTGATGTCTTGGTCCGCTTGGTAGTCTGTGACATAGGTGACATGTTATTGTACTCGTATACATAAATTAAAATTTTAAATTTTGAAAATAAAAGAGATAATAAGAGAATAGAATATAGATACATACATATATTTTAAATAATCACAAAACAATAACTATATATTCATTTTTAAATAAATTTAAAATTACTTGTCACATAGACATACACTTCTATTTGAATATTTGTCTATATGTAAGAAAAGGGTATTAGAAATGGTATGACATTTCATAATTACATATAAAAGTAAACGTCTATCTGCTTCTTTGCACTGCACTTTATATCAAACAGCACAACAAATTTTGATCAGCTTATTGAATTTCAATTCTAAATTACGTCAAAAATAAACACAGTTAATACACTTGCAAACTGGAGTTTCACGAAATAAATCACTACTGGCACGGCACTATAACTAAAACCATAAACTGTTACAAATTGAATTACAAAATAATTAAAGATGTTAAATTGTACGTTCAGTGATATGTGTGATGACTTATGTGACTTGACTTTATAATAAAAAAAAAAAATTAAAAGGAAAGGTGAGTTAATCCATGTTCTTAAAATTTAAGCACTGTCGCGCCTTTACAGTTTGTTTCCTGGAACTGTGATAGTGTTTTGGCTGTCCGGTGATTAGTTTTTTGACAGTGACATATATCTGTCAGTTTCATATATTTGAGATCTGAGCTGTGTATCCCAGGAGTTATGTTTAAAGTGTAGGCTCCGGGATTTAATTTATAGGCAATTTTATAAATTTATTTAAAAAATATATAGATAAAGTATTAATGCAAACCTGTAGAAAATTTAATAATCTTTAATTTTTATAATAACATAAATCTCGAAAAAATAACTTTTAAATGTATTTTTCGAAGAAAAATCTATTTTGAGCTTCATGGAAAGTGCCATTTTCGGTTATCTGATTTGCACCAAAATCTAATGGCTTCTTTCCATATTAGAATAATATCAGAAATTTCTAAATGATAGTATTTGAGTTAGAGCGTAAAGAGGATCCGCACATACATACAGACACCATGGTGAAAATGTTAAAATTGGATTCTAGGGACCTTAAAACGTAGTCATTTACCAAATCCCTATTTCTCCCTCATCAAGGGTAGCGGGAGATAAAAAAAAGGAAAAAATGATAGCTGGTATAACAAACCCTTGTTTTAACTAAAACGCTGGAATAAGAAACGTCAAATTTCCTTATTTAATAATAATAAATAATATTAAATTTATCAAAATATGATTTTAAGGCAGAGCATAGTTTGTACTCAAACAAGTATTTTTTTAAAAAATCGTTCTTTAAATATAAGGGTGAAATTAATGAAAAGAATCCATTTACATACTATTTTTAAGCTTATTAACATTATACTTTTTTGGTTACACAGTGTAACTGCAAAAATAGAGACAATGACTATTTTTGTAATTGTTCGAAATTATTTACTAATTTCCGCAACCAGTATTACATAACAGCTTACCACAAAACAGTAAACAAGCATAAATAAGAAGTCTCCTACAATCTCTATTTATAAACAACGCATATATTATTTGCATCAATTATCAACTTATCCACACTTAATTGCAAAACACAATCCAATCAACAAAATTCCATGGACTCATTGAATTATACCAATTCAAGGCCGCCTCATCCGGAAAATAATGTGTAATTATTGTTTTATTTATCTCATTCACGCTTAGTCAGCCCCATTGAGATGAATGACACCCTAAGGTTAGATAAAGCAATAGAGAAATGAAGTGTAATAAATTTATTGCGCCCCTTCCCTTATTATAAAAAGAACCCTAAGCAAGCTGGTTTCTAGTTCCCATACATAATAGTGAAGTATCATTGCATTCAAATGAAATTTGACTATTGCGGAGCCCTGCGGGTGACACACAGGGTCGGACTAAGTAAGAATTTAAATTTTGATAATAATACTACATACCTAGTACCGAAACAATTCTTATTTTCCATTTGTATGCACATTAAATTATTTTACGTAATTTAAAAATTAAAACCAAAAATAGAATAATATTGTTGTTTCTTACCTTAGTGTCTTATATTTTATAGTCGAAATTTTGGCAAACAGCAGATCTGTAACAAACAAAATATACAGAAAAATAAAAAGGTAACAAAAGATACTTGTTTATACAATTATTAGAAATATAAAAAACTAATGCTTTAAAAGTCTAGAGTAGGTACCTACGCTACAAGCCCCGTCCCATATCAGTTGGCCCATCCTCTTTAATTTCATTTTATGTTTTATTTACTACGTTTACATGGAGTTTTGAAAATGGTTTCAGTTTTCAGTCAAAATTATGCAAAACTGTTTACTTGCAGTTTTTAAAACAAGTTTAAAAATTGATTTGAAATCAGTTTCGGCAGACAGGTCCTCTTCACTCCAAATACTTCGTTTTGTTATTATTCCAATTATTTTTTATACTTCCTACCATTACGCACTAGAACTACACAACTGTCAGGACATTTGAAGGTTAGTAACACAAAGCGAATGCGACAGAAACGTTATGCTCTGTACGCATGCGCAGTATCGAAACTGAATTTTAAGTGTTTACATGGGTAGTTTTGAAATTACTTTTCAAGTGCAACCCATGAATTTTAGTTTTGGTCAGAGATAATTCAAAACCGTTTTGACACTGTATACATGGCGTTTTCAAAACTAAAAACGTTTTAAAAACGGTTTCAAAACTGCATGTAAACTCAGTAATTGTATTATTAATATAAAAGGAAATAATTCTTAGTTTTACCAACAATTCAAGAAAATTAAAAAAAAAATGAATGAACAATAAGTTGTAAGGAGGATAGGTTTTATTAAATAAATTGTCTAAAAGAATTATATTTGCAATTTACTATAAAAACAATGGCTGCGGTATCACAAGCCTTGTTTTCAAAACGCTGTTTTAAAAATGCCAAATTTCAATATTTAATTTCACCCTTATATTTTTTACCTTCCGTCACCTTTAGGTAAGGAAGGTACTGTCTTTGGTCAAAAAATTCGGTGGAGTTTTTGATGAATAAGCACGTTTTAGAGTCTCTGGAAAAAGATTTTACTATTTTTACAATGACGTCTGTATGCACGTGTGTGTGACGATTTTTTCGGATCCGATACTCAAATACTACAATTCAAAAAATTCATAATTCTTTCTTATTCCTTTTCTTTACATCCATGTGAAGAGATGATTAGATTTTGGTTATAATTGCTCAACCGGAAGTACCCTAATTTTAAGATTTCAACAGTTTTTCTTGAAAAAACATTGTTAAATATCATTTTTTCATATTTACTGTTATTATAAATAATAAAGAATATTTTATTCTGTATACGATTTGATTAAATTTTATACTTCATATTTAATGAATATAGAGTTAAAAAATTATAAAGAAATTAAATTTCATAAAGCAGCTATGCTATAACCATGGAAACCGCTACTATATTAAGAAAATGCTGATTGACAGATGTCAGTGTCAAGTACAATTGATATGTGTGTGTGTGTGTGTGTGTGTGTGTGTGTGTGTGTGTGTGTGTGTGTGTGTGTGTGTGTGTGTGTGTGTGTGTGTGTGTGTGTGTGTGTGTGTGTGTGTGTGTGTGTGTGTGTGTGTGTGTGTGTGTGTGTGTGTGTGTGTGTGTGTGTGTGTGTGTGTGTGTGTGTGTGTGTGTGTGTGTGTGTGTGTGTGTGTGTGTGTGTGTGTGTGTGTGTGTGTGTGTGTGTGTGTGTGTGTGTGTGTGTGTGTGTGTGTGTGTGTGTGTGTGTGTGTGTGTGTGTGTGTGTGTGTGTGTGTGTGTGTGTGTGTGTGTGTGTGTGTGTGTGTGTGTGTGTGTGTGTGTGTGTGTGTGTGTGTGTGTGTGTGTGTGTGTGTGTGTGTGTGTGTGTGTGTGTGTGTGTGTGTGTGTGTGTGTGTGTGTGTGTGTGTGTGTGTGTGTGTGTGTGTGTGTGTGTGTGTGTGTGTGTGTGTGTGTGTGTGTGTGTGTGTGTGTGTGTGTGTGTGTGTGTGTGTGTGTGTGTGTGTGTGTGTGTGTGTGTGTGTGTGTGTGTGTGTGTGTGTGTGTGTGTGTGTGTGTGTGTGTGTGTGTGTGTGTGTGTGTGTGTGTGTGTGTGTGTGTGTGTGTGTGTGTGTGTGTGTGTGTGTGTGTGTGTGTGTGTGTGTGTGTGTGTGTGTGTGTGTGTGTGTGTGTGTGTGTGTGTGTGTGTGTGTGTGTGTGTGTGTGTGTGTGTGTGTGTGTGTGTGTGTGTGTGTGTGTGTGTGTGTGTGTGTGTGTGTGTGTGTGTGTGTGTGTGTGTGTGTGTGTGTGTGTGTGTGTGTGTGTGTGTGTGTGTGTGTGTGTGTGTGTGTGTGTGTGTGTGTGTGTGTGTGTGTGTGTGTGTGTGTGTGTGTGTGTGTGTGTGTGTGTGTGTGTGTGTGTGTGTGTGTGTGTGTGTGTGTGTGTGTGTGTGTGTGTGTGTGTGTGTGTGTGTGTGTGTGTGTGTGTGTGTGTGTGTGTGTGTGTGTGTGTGTGTGTGTGTGTGTGTGTGTGTGTGTGTGTGTGTGTGTGTGTGTGTGTGTGTGTGTGTGTGTGTGTGTGTGTGTGTGTGTGTGTGTGTGTGTGTGTGTGTGTGTGTGTGTGTGTGTGTGTGTGTGTGTGTGTGTGTGTGTGTGTGTGTGTGTGTGTGTGTGTGTGTGTGTGTGTGTGTGTGTGTGTGTGTGTGTGTGTGTGTGTGTGTGTGTGTGTGTGTGTGTGTGTGTGTGTGTGTGTGTGTGTGTGTGTGTGTGTGTGTGTGTGTGTGTGTGTGTGTGTGTGTGTGTGTGTGTGTGTGTGTGTGTGTGTGTGTGTGTGTGTGTGTGTGTGTGTGTGTGTGTGTGTGTGTGTGTGTGTGTGTGTGTGTGTGTGTGTGTGTGTGTGTGTGTGTGTGTGTGTGTGTGTGTGTGTGTGTGTGTGTGTGTGTGTGTGTGTGTGTGTGTGTGTGTGTGTGTGTGTGTGTGTGTGTGTGTGTGTGTGTGTGTGTGTGTGTGTGTGTGTGTGTGTGTGTGTGTGTGTGTGTGTGTGTGTGTGTGTGTGTGTGTGTGTGTGTGTGTGTGTGTGTGTGTGTGTGTGTGTGTGTGTGTGTGTGTGTGTGTGTGTGTGTGTGTGTGTGTGTGTGTGTGTGTGTGTGTGTGTGTGTGTGTGTGTGTGTGTGTGTGTGTGTGTGTGTGTGTGTGTGTGTGTGTGTGTGTGTGTGTGTGTGTGTGTGTGTGTGTGTGTGTGTGTGTGTGTGTGTGTGTGTGTGTGTGTGTGTGTGTGTGTGTGTGTGTGTGTGTGTGTGTGTGTGTGTGTGTGTGTGTGTGTGTGTGTGTGTGTGTGTGTGTGTGTGTGTGTGTGTGTGTGTGTGTGTGTGTGTGTGTGTGTGTGTGTGTGTGTGTGTGTGTGTGTGTGTGTGTGTGTGTGTGTGTGTGTGTGTGTGTGTGTGTGTGTGTGTGTGTGTGTGTGTGTGTGTGTGTGTGTGTGTGTGTGTGTGTGTGTGTGTGTGTGTGTGTGTGTGTGTGTGTGTGTGTGTGTGTGTGTGTGTGTGTGTGTGTGTGTGTGTGTGTGTGTGTGTGTGTGTGTGTGTGTGTGTGTGTGTGTGTGTGTGTGTGTGTGTGTGTGTGTGTGTGTGTGTGTGTGTGTGTGTGTGTGTGTGTGTGTGTGTGTGTGTGTGTGTGTGTGTGTGTGTGTGTGTGTGTGTGTGTGTGTGTGCGTGCGTGCGTGCGTGCGTGTGTGTGTGTGTGTGTGTGTGTGTGTGTGTGTTATAGTACACTATTATTCACGAAAGATGACTATTCAAGGTCATTTATTCGAAGAAAGAATACACATCACTTTATAGCAGTAGCTTAGCAACATTTTGTATTAGAACGAGAAAAATTATTTGACCTACGTCTGTTTAATTTATGTGGTGTGACAGATATACGTAAATAGTGGGATTACTTTCTAACATACTATAAATAATAATGACATATGTCGTAGAATTACAGATACCTAATTATATACTACACTGCCCCCTGTGCTAATATTTACCCAGTGGCGTTGACGTTTAAATTAAATTATTATTCCTTGGTTTATAAGTTAAGTCTATGTTTTTGTATTTTGCAAAAACATAAGTGAAGAACATAAATCTTTCAGAAAGACCTTATTTAGAAAGAAACATAATTTTCAAATGAATTATTCTTATTTTTTCAGTTAAAATGTGTCCATAAATATTTCAGGTTGTACGCTTATGCATACAAAATGCAATGAAGTTATCTGCAAGTAATATTATATCAGATGGCTAACAAATGACCTTGAATAGTCATCTTTCGTGAATAATAGTTTAGCTGTATTCTTTTTGGACAAAAGCTCAGCTCATCTCAGATAACTTCAGATAAATTCAGGAAATCGTTGTTCTTTTCGACACAACTAATCTGAGTTGTTCTGAGTAAACTCACTCCTTTCTTTCCGATGCTAAATTACCAAATTACCAAACTCAAAATAATTTGAAACACTCAGTTTGCATTTTAAGGTTATATAATACAACAAATTTTATATTCACATATAGAGATATGCTTACAGTAAAATATTTTCAACATTATCCCTTTTTCGTTTATAAACAGTAAGATCAGAAAATAAGTCAATAATTTTGGCAGCTGTTACAGCAAATACTATCGGTAAAGAAGGAAGTGACAAAATGGAATTAAACTTGTTCTTTTTGCATACATCACACCTCACTTTATATCAACTCAGTTATGTACTGAGCTGAGTTTCAATTGGGTCAAAAAGAATACAGCTATTATTATATTTTACTGGAAATATAGAAGCTCTTAGATACATGAAACTTTCTGGGCCAGTTGCATAAAACGTTGTTAGCTGATCATGTGTTTAACTGCACATTGTAACCATGGATACGTATCAAAAATACATTGGAAAATAAGCCATGTCAAAGTTAACAACATGATTAAAGTTAACAATGTTTTATGCAACTGGGCATCTGTATGGAATTAGTACAAAATACATTGAACTGACAGAAGGTAATGTGCTTGAAATATGGAATCTTGTGCAAGAAACTTTCTGTATGGTATTTAGGTATACAAAATGTGTGGAACTGACGGAAGGTAATATGCTGGCAACATCAGATTTTTTTTTGGTTTGAATTTTTGCTTCACCTTAGTGTATTACCATAATATGTATACATGTTACACTATTATTCACGAAAGATGACTATTCAAGGTCATTTGTTCGAAGAAAGAATACACATCACTTTATAGCAGTAGCTTAGCAACATTTTGTATTAGAAAGGAAAAGATTATTTGACCTATGTCTATTTAATTTATGTGGTGTTACAGATATACGAAAATAGTGGCATTACTTTCTTACACACTATAAATAAAAATGACATATGTCGTAGAATTACAGATACCTAATTATCTACTACACTGCCCTCTGTGCTAATATTTACCCAGTGGCGTTGACGTTTAAATCAAATTATTATTCCTTGGTTTATAAATTAAGTCTATGTTTTTGTATTTTGCGAAAACATAAGTGAAGAACATAAATCTTTCAGAAAGGCATTATTTAGAAAAAAAAAATTCAAATGAATTGCTCTTATTTTTTCAGTTCAAATGTTTCCTTAAACATTTCATGTTGCACGCCTATTCATACGAAATGCAATGAAGTTATCTGCAAGTAATATTATATCAGACGGCTCGGCTCACAAATGACCTTGAATAGTCATCTTTCGTGAATAATAGTTTCGTCGAGTTTACATTTATATTTACATTTCATTAAGTATTTGGATATTTGGGTGTAGTTCTTCATGTTCAGGGCTACTTTTATTGTTTGGGGTATCTGGTGTTCCCTACTATGTTCATCGTACTTTTTACAGTATAGTATAATTTGTTCTACTGAGATCTGAGTTGTGCAATCAGTGCATATTTTGACGTATGTTCTTTTAAAGATGTAGTTATGTGTTCTGTCTGAGGGCTGTACGATCTTAGAAATTTGAAATTGATTTTCGATCTTTTACTAAAATTAATTAAATTAATAGCAAAAAATCGACATTTTTAATATGGAATCGAAAATTTATCAACAAATCGATTTTTTAACAAAGAATCAAAACATATATATATATATATATATATATATATATATATATATATATGTATATATATATATATATATATATATATATATATATATATATATATATATATATATATATATATAGGCTGTCTCACAACTCGCGCCCCAGAGCGAATGAGGAAACACGAGACTGCACTTGGATGTGTAATTTCGAAGAAAAAAATCTAGCTTAAAAGATATTCGAGAAAAGACGTCTTAAAATTGACCAATCAGAGACCTACACCTTTAACGTGTGTTTGCCGTAATTTTACGTTACTAGGATTTTATACAAATCAAATCTTCTTTCAAATGTGTGGGCGACTGTAGTTTTCGAAAAATTTCAGTGTCAAATTAAATTACACAGGGTGAATAAAAAAACGTAACGCCAGAGAGACAGCACGAGTCTATTCGGAACGTTACTGTACGATATAAATGATGATATCGGATGACACCTTCAATAACCTAAATTTGTTGACAGTGAAAAGTCAACTCTAAAGTGTCAAAATTACAGTAAGTCAAACAAATTTTGTAACTCACTAGTTAGTATTTTTAAAACCTAGCAACCAATTTTATTTTGTAGTAATATCGTCGCACCTCAAGATATCCTTCCGGGATTGGTGGATTAAAAAGTCTTGTAACTCCGTTATGCAAGCAGCCGCAAATTATTTTCTTCTATTTGTTGGCTACCTATTGTCGTCGGGAAGTGTCAGTTTCGTCTGGGGTGCGAGTTGTGAGACACCCTGTATATATATATATATATATATATATATATATATATATATATATATATATATATATACCGGGTGGAACATCATACCTGTGTACATAGGCGATTTATATGAGAAAAACAGTTTTTTCGTGCGCATTGCTCCCCAAATTATTTTAGACAAAAATGCTTCAAATAAATGTTGTAGAGCATAAAATTCTGCATCTAAATCAATAAACAGAATTACTTTTACATGCTTTGTAACGACAGAAATTAAATAAGAAAATATTGAAAATTACGTTGAAAATATCAAATAGCCATGGAATTGAAACAAAAATAGAAACAAATAAATGTCTGACGTTTGACAGATAAATAACTAATTTGACGGTAAAATATCAAAATGAATTCAGTTTATTCTAACGAAGAAAGGGTTTTTATAATAAAAACTTTTTATAGTGGAAATTGTTTACGTATAGTTAGAGATTTATTCGCCGTGAAATTTCCAAATAGGCCAATTCCAAGCGCTACAACAATACGCGCGTATGTTCAAAAATTTGAATCCACGGCAAGTGTTGCGGCGGAAAATAGTACAGGTAAATTTAAATTTGAATATTTTTTAAGAGATTTACAAACAAATCATATCTTTATTTATAGGAAATAAAAATAATCGCATTAATTTAGAAAACGAACAAAGAGTTCTGGAATTAATAAATTTTAACCCTAAATTAAGTTTAAGAATAATAGCGCAGGAATGTGAGATTGCTCATTCTACTGTATTGCGCATTCTTAAAAAACATAAATACCACCCTTATAAGATGCAATGCCATCAAGACATTTCGCCCATTGATGAAGAAAGTAGGCGAGTTTTTTGTGAAGATATGCAAGAACGAGCAAATCGGGATCGTGATTTTCTTCCATCTATTTGCTTTACCGATGAGTGTACTTTTACATTAAACAATGAACCAAACGTTCAAAATGATAGGCACTGGGCTCTAGAAAATCCAAGATTAAATGTTACCACCAGAACGCAATATCCTCAAAAAATTAATATTTGGGCAGGCATTTTTAATAGCAATATTATTGGACCATTTGAGATCGTTGGCAACTTAAATTCTGAAACATACTTAGAACTCTTGATTAATGAGATCGGCCCTGCATTAGACAGCGTAGCGCGCGAAAATCAGAAGGTTTGGTTTCAACAAGATGGCTGCCCAGCTCATTTCGGAGTAAGTGTTAGAGATTATTTAAACCAATTTAAATCGCTGGATTGGTCGTGGTGGAACTTTAAATTGGCCAGCCAGATCTCCTGATTTAGCACCTTGCGACTTTTTTATGGGGTCATCTTAAATGTAAAATTTATAAGCAGCGCCACCCAAATATTAATTCATTGAGAGAAGCTATCATGGAGGAGAGCGCCTTAATCACAAATAGGCAGCTCGCTAATGTAAGAAATTCATTCTACAATAGACTTGGTTATTGCTTGGCTGAAAACGGAGGATTATTCGAATATTTGTTATAATAATAAATTGTAGTGATTATTTTATTCAGAGAATTACTGTTTGAAATTTGAATTGTAGTAGATAGGTCTTAATGTTTACATGAATTATTTCCAATTTAAAAAGATTTTCAATAAAAATCCTATAAAAAATAAATATTTCATTGAAATGTACAATTGTCGTAATAATAGGTATGGAGATTTTTGTATGAATTTAATTTACCTATTTATTTGTTTCTATTTTTGTTTCAATTCCATGGCTATTTGATATTTTCAACGTAATTTTCAATATTTTCTTATTTAATTTGTGTCGTTACAAAGCATGTAAAAGTAATTCTGTTTATTGATTTAGATGCAGAATTTTATGCTCTACAACATTTATTTGAAGCATTTTTGTCTAAAATAATTTGGGGAGCAATGGGCACGAAAAAACTGTTTTTCTCATATGAATCGCCTATGTACACAGGTATGATGTTCCACCCGGTATATATATATATATATATATATATATATATATATATATATATATATATATATATATATATATACAGGGTGTAAATGAAATAAGTGCATTAAATTTGACCAGTAGTATAACTCATCGAGAGCAACAATATTTCTTAATAACTTTTTCTCGAAATCGCATATTTTTTTAGCATTTTTACCACCCCGTAAATTGACGAGTCGTTCCAAATATTTTTGTGATAATTGAATGCAGCAGCAATAGCTATGAAAAAATTTGTTTTAGCAATTGACAGTCCTGTCAATTGTTGCAATTAAATTTTGACATTAGTAATAAACTTGTTTATAAGGTAAAATTCTGTCAAAATGCGAATACACAGACATTGTAATTACTTACCTATGGTTTATTTATTTATTTTTTACTCGTATCTGTAATACATTTTACTTGACATCACGGTTCACATAAAGACAGTGTCATGGAGTTGCCAACGCATTTACACGGAGCGTTTCCAAATCATTCTGTTCTTAATATTCGCACATTTGTTAATTTTGTACATCTTTATCACATCACAATACGGAGTGTCGCATATGACAATTTTAAAAAAAGCAATAGTTATATCCATATCATGTGCAAAAGGTTCTATGTTTTCAGCACATAACAGACTTCAATTTTGGGAATGGCTCATAATGTTCATTAATGAGACTGAATTTACTTGGGAAGGTGTATTTATTATGCACAATACACATCTCGACAGACGAAAATGCTGTAAAAATTTTCATTAAAACATGTTTGGGGAACAATAAAACTATTATGATTTGTCGACGATAAATAATCATCTCATAACCTTACAACTATGCTTTTGCTCTTCCTCGTCCCTCCTTGTCTTCCTCTATTCACACTATTCACAGGTGATTAAAAGCCTAGTTTAATACACAACTTTATAATTTTGTTATCCAAAATTTAAATTTATTTATTTTAAAAATTGTACTATTACGTATTAATGAATAATAATGTTATTTCCCTTGATTCGTTTATTAATTACTGTGACTGTAAGTGTAACCGATAACCGATAATTTTTGAGCTGTTTATATCCCACTTGAATACGGCAGAAGCCATTTGTTCTCCATAGGCGGGTAACGAAATATGCAGCAAATCTTTAAAGAATTTTAACTCAAAATCTAAAAGACAGAAAAAAAAGTTATTAAAAATATTGTTGCTCTCGTCGAGTTACATTACTGGTTAAATTAAATGCACTTATTTCATTTACAGCCTGTATATATATATATATATATATATATATATATATATATATATATATATATATATATATATATATATATATATATATATATATATATATATATATGTATATATACTTACAGTCGAGTTGCATGTTTCAAAGTATTAAAGATTTTAATGATAATGTGAACAAATTAAACACAATATAATAATAATAATAATTAAAATTTTATTTATAAATTGTACAGATAGCCTATAGATATATAATTTAAATATATTTAACTGACAACTATCATGAAATAATACTCGTAAAACATTCCAACTTATTCAACTGTTGAGCATATAAGTAAAATGTTTTCTTACATTTTAAAAATAAAAATACTTAATGTCTACACTACGGTAGATCATTTTATTGATTTTAGAAAACTTAAATATAAATTCAAATACTATAAATAACATTTTACTGTGCCGTTTGTGAATATATTATTCAAAGAAATAAAAATTTCTACATATATCCGCTTGAAAGCAAATAAATGAAATGATTGACGCAATCTATTAGTTTCTGCAAACTAAAATGTGTTAATGCATATCCAATTTCTATAGTATTTATTTAGTCATTGGTGTTTACGACATTTTATTATTCCTACTGTCGTGTGATTCTTTGTACCAATAGAATATAAATAAATAAAAAACAGATAAATTAAAAAAAGTTCAACCCAATGTAACATTTGGTATGGTATGACTAGCGAATGAAAGTTGACGTTTAAATTAAGTTATAGATGTGGTTTCTTTCAAACCCTAGAGAAGAATAGAATTTTACGAAATATTCAGGTGTGAAATTTTTGCATGAACCCATTTAAATACTGGACTAGGAAAGCACAGAAATACATTACTATGTCTGACTGAAAATAGATGGACGACTAGGGTAACTGAATATCAAAACAGAGGTGCATTTATAGTTATTTATGCTATAAGGGATGTAGGTATGGGATTCAATACGTTGTTTAATAAACATTGATGTCAACGTGCTCGGTGTATAATTTTTCTTGAGAATTTTTGGTAATAAATTTACTTAAAATGAGTGACTCAGAGATTGACTGATATTGAAAATGGTACAGAGGCTGCATTGGCTACACTGGTTCCAGGAAAATAAAAAAAAATGTATGAAGAAACTTACAAAAAATTTGACTGTTGATGTGCGGAGAAAAACGTTGGGCACATTACAGAAACGGTAGTTTTAGCCTATTTTCCGAAATTATCATCCATTTATAAGCCATCCACTTTATGGTGTAATCACTCTATGCTCCGAACTATGATATACCTTAATAAGAATGTGGATATAAGTAAATTTACCAATCTTATTGCATTCTTAAAAAGAAAAGCTAGTGGATATAAGCCTAAAAAATCAAAAATATTCACTAAGCAAGAGATAGTTCGTTTCATGAAGGAAGCTGATGACAAGGATGATTTATTGGCAAAGGTTGTGTTAATTGTTGGAATCTATGGGGCATGTCGCCGGGAGGAACTTATGTTTTTACGTGTGGGAGATATTGAAGATTCTACTACATATAAAAATTAATATTAAAATTGCAGAGTTCCTCGGCCCCCAAATGCTAAAGAATATACCGGGCATTGCTTTCGGCGGTGTTCTGCAACATTTTTGGCTGATTCGCGAGCAGACATTACAGCGCTCATGCGACATGGAGGGTGGCGTTCAAGTTCTGTTGCTGCAGACTACGTTGAAAATTCTTTGGAAAATAAGAAAGAAATTTCACGAAGAATTTTGGGAGAAAAAGAAACAGCAATTAAAAAAATAAAAATTGTCGACAAAAAATCAGAATCCAGCAGCCTATCTACTTCAGTTTCTACCCACATTGAAGTTAACCAAGAAGAAGTATTAAGAACGACATCAAATATTCAAATTAGTAATTTAAGTAATTGCGTTGTAATTATTTATCATAAATAAACAGTTATAATAGGTATTTAGTACTTTTACTTTTACGCATTAAACTGTCATTTTTAAGCACTAGTGCTTAAAAGTACTTCATTTAACAACGGAAATGACAATCGAAAAGTTGTTTTCAGTATATAACTTCAAACTTCAATTTCAAAAATAATATTAGCATAGCATTCATTTATATAAAAAAATAACTCTGCTTACCATTACCAGGCATTCCGCAATGTTGCAACTGGTTATAGTTTTTCAGCAACCACGACCATTACCGCGGTTATCACAGGTTCATTTTCGGAATAGAGCCGGTTTCACATTTTTTTAAAAGGATTTTAAATTAAAGGTTATGAAATATGTTTCATAGTAATATAAAAAATAGTAATTTATTGTTATTTTCGTAAATAATTAAATAAAAAAACTTGCGTCAGAAAATGCGATGGAAAACAATCCCCCACTCCTGTGACGTCGGAGCACATACTGTACGTCATTCACAACCAATAGGAAAACAGTTTGCGTTATTTATATAAATAAAGCAAAGCTGTAAATAATGTAAAGTAGTATGTAAATTAAATTTCAACTTATTCCATTAATGCTTGTCTTCATAAATATCAAAAGAATAATTTAAGCCACCACCATAAATAATCTTTAATGCAGTTCACCTAATTTACACCCTTTGAAGTGCTTCTCTAAATGAGTAGTTTAATGCTTTATATTGCCTATTGTTTTTGATACGGCTTTCATTCATACGTGCGCTAGGCAGCGCTGTTCAAGCCAGTGCTTCAAATACAAAATACAATGAGTAGTTTAATACTTGATATTGCCTAATGTTTTTGATACGGCTTTCATTCATACGTGCGCTAGACAGCGCTGTTCGAGGCAGTGCTGCAAATACAAAATGCAATGAGAGGATAAAGATAGTTACTTTACTTTCCACACGGCCCTATAGAGGCCGGGACCGTACGTGAATACAATCAAACGCGGCATGCTGACAAATTTTGTAAATAAGTTCACATCTACTGTACATGTTGCAAGCCCTGGTTTGCGACTTTGATACGTATGGCAGTAAGTATTTAATTCTTTTATTTTTCTCGTAGTTTTTATAATTTACCTACGTAGGGTTTTTGTATTTTGAATTTTAGTTGAAAACAAAACAAGTGTAATGTCTTATGAAGATAAACTGTTTGTCAAAGAATTAAAGCAAACAGACCATCTCTGCTTTGTTCTGAACTTAGTACATCATTAATAAATATTGGAGAAGGAGGCAAGATGCAACTAACACCTGCTATGATAAATATAACTGGCTTGTCGGCTGTAAAGTACATACTTTTTAGTAGTATTACTAACATACATAAAGATCACATTGCTTCAACTTGTAAATTAGTACTTTTAAGGAAGCAAAATATTTCTACCGCAATTGACAGTGCATGAAAAATTGAAATTCAAAATTTTAATTCAAAGGTGGAAGAAATTTTTTGTGGTCTGGCAATATATTTTTGTACATGAAAGGGGAAATACATGCAGCTGCACATCCCTTAAAAAATATAACTTTCAATTATAAGGCATTTGACCTTGAATGATGCCATGCCTCACCAAGGTTTTGATGCACGAGCAGCCACTGCCTTCGACAACGCGAATGAATGACCACATTTGTCAGATGTACTCCCGGCTTAAGAAACAACCTGCAACTTTCGCAGACAGAAATTAAAAAGGGTGCTGGGTGGCTTGATGCTTTCCTTAGTGGTGGCTGGCAACCAATGAAAAAGAAATTTCCCTTCACCTGCTTGGCCCTATGCAACGATTTCGGGTATTTTTGACGCTACCTCGTATATTACATTGTTATAATAAAAAATCCATAAAATAAACAATAAAAATAGCATAATGCAAATAAAAAGATAACAAATAATTAATTTTTGTCCGCTTGTCCAGAAAGTGACCTTTTTCAAACCCGTTTTGCGTGCGCAAAGTGGTGAACCACACGCAAAACAGGCACTCAAAAGGTCACTTTTTGAGCAAGCTAGATGCTAGACAAGAGTATATTGTGCAACAAGTGCGGAAAAGCACCTATTGCCCACGAGGTATGAGAATTTCAGCACGAGACGAAGTCGAGAGCTGGAATCACACAATTGGCAATAGATGTGCCTGCACGAGTAGCACGCTATACTTTTTCTACGATCACACTCTTTCGTAAGATATAAATAATTCATTTTTAATAAAGAACATATTTTCTCTCTCTATTTAATTGAACTTTAAAATAATTACAATAATTACTTTTACTGTACATGGATAAGTAATTACCAAATATATTGTAATAAATATAAAAATATATTTATTAATATTAACATTATATTACAGTTGGCAACTTGTGTGAGAAATAATTTCTCACACTTTATCCCACAACTGTGGGAAATGAACTTTCGGGCTTTGTAAAGCATGGGAATGTGTGAGAAATAATTTCCCTCACTTTAACTCACGACTGTGGGAAATGAATAACTTTCGAGCTTTGTAAAGTATGGGAAAAATGCAATTTTTGTAGTGGTTGTACAAAAAAATATTGTGTGTACCACGAGTGCAAAATGACATCTGTCATTGAAGCTCTCATCTGCGCTTCGAGCTTCAAACTACATACTCGTGCGACAATGTAACATTTTGCACCCTTAGTACACAAATATCTATTATTTTGCTTAAGTAATTTTCTAGCATAGCAATACCAAATTGCAAGTGATACCAAATTAAAAAGATTACAATATTATGCTTTTATTTACTTTTCATATGTAATCCATTAAGTACAATTACATTTATTCAGGTCTTCCTTTTTCGAATCAATTTCTTTTAACTTAAGCAAATTACCTCTATGTTTTTCCGGCAATAATAATTTTCTACCACCCAAACCTTGAAATTCCTCTTCTGGCGAATCAAAATCTGCTCTAAATTTACTTTTCGTTACTTCGTCTCTATGTTCTTTCGGTAATAACAACTTTCTACCACCCAAACCTTCAAATTCTTCTTCTGGTGATTCAAAATCTGCTCTAAATTTACTTTTCGTTACTTCGTCTCTATGTTCTTTAGGTAATAGCAACTTTCTACCACCCAAACCTTCAAATTCTTCTTCTGGTGATTCAAAATCTGCTCTAAATTTACTTTTCGTTACTTCGTCTCTATGTTCTTTAGGTAATAGCAACTTTCTACCACCCAAACCTTCAAATTCTTCTTCTGGTGATTCAAAATCTGCTCTAAATTTACTTTTCGTTACTTCGTCTCTATGTTCTTTCGGTAATAGCAACTTTCTACCACCCAAACCTTCAAATTCTTCTTCTGATGATTTAAAATCTGCTCTAAATTTACTTTTCGTTACTTCGTCTCTATGTTCTTTTGGTAATAATAACTTTCTACCACCCAAACCTTCAAATTCTTCTTCTGATGATTCAAAATCTGCTTTAAATTTACTTTTCGTTACTTCGTCTCTAAGTTCTTTCGGTAATAACAACTTTCTACCACCCAAACCTTGAAATTCCTCTTCTGGTGAATCAAAATCTGCTCTAAATTTACTTTTCGTTACTTCGTCTCCATGTTCTTTCGGTAGTAACAATTTTCTACCACCCAAACCTTGAAATTCCTCTTCTGGTGAATCAAAATATGCTCTAAATTTACTTTTCATTATTTCGTCTCTATGTTCTTTCGAAAGTAACAATTTTCTACCACCCAAACCTTGAAATTCCTCTTCTGGTGAATCAAAATCTGCTCTAAATTTACTTTTCGTTACTTCGTCTCCATGTTCTTTCGGTAGTAACAATTTTCTACCACCCAAACCTTCAAATTGCTCTTCTGGTGAATCAAAATCTGCTCTAAATTTACTTTTCGTTATTTCGTCTTCATGTTCTTTCGGTAGTAACAATTTTCTACCACCCAAACCTTCAAATTGCTCTTCTGGTGAATCAAAATCTGCTCTAAATTTACTTTTCATTATTTCGTCTCTATGTTCTTTCGAAAGTAACAATTTTCTACCACCCAAACCTTGAAATTCCTCTTCTGGTGAATCAAAATCTGCTCTAAATTTACTTTTCGTTACTTCGTCTCCATGTTCTTTCGGTAGTAACAATTTTCTACCACCCAAACCTTCAAATTCCTCTTCTGGTGAATCAAAATCTGCTCTAAATTTACTTTTCGTTACTTCGTCTCCATGTTCTTTCGGTAGTAACAATTTTCTACCACCCAAACCTTCAAATTCCTCTTCTGGTGAATCAAAATCTGCTCTAAATTTACTTTTCGTTACTTCGTCTCTATGTTCTTTCGGTAGTAACAATTTCTCTTCTGGTGAATCAAAATCTGCTCTAAATTTACTTTTCATTATTTCGTCTCTATGTTCTTTCGAAAGTAACAATTTTCTACCACCCAAACCTTGAAATTCCTCTTCCGATGAATCAAAATCTGTTCTAAATTTACTTTTGATTTCTTCGTCATCTAAATCCGTATGTAAAATTTCTGTCGGTTTTAATTTTAATAGTTTATCAAAATTTTGTTTGCTTCCTTTATTATCATCAAGTAGCTGCATCATTATTTTATTTTCATACGGATCAGACTCTAAATTGTAATGTATTCCTTTTTCGCCAGGTGGTTTGAAAATATCGTATAAACGAATGAGTAATTTCCCATCTTCTGACATGCTCAATAAATGGGTGTAAATATAAGCTAGCTGTAAAAAAGATATTTTTTATTACAAAAGAAAATTATGCTTGAGCATTCATTGTTATTTTCATTACGTAATACAAACCGTCTGTCTTAGATTCCATTTATGTAAGTTATCTGGTTCAGTTAAAAGTTTTTCAACAAAAACTTGACTTATTTTGTGCTGGGTTTCTGTAGGTTCACGCAAAAATTGTAAGAAGTATTTCGCGTCTGTTATTACTTTGTTTAATTTTATTGATGGTACTTCATCAGCTTCATAATCTCTGTAATAATAATTATGATTAATAGTTAATCGATTTGTATCACTAACTAGTCTAGAAATTGCACTTTTGCGAGTTTGAGTTTATTTTAACAGACCTACTAGGAGGCGAGATCTTTAAATACTCGCAAAGCAGTTTCTGAAAGTGTGATTTTTTGTGCCGACTTCTCCCTAACTTTATTAAATGAATTTTAGTTATTATCCAAATATAAAATACCAGGAATTTGTTGGTAATACCAGATGATTTAAATAATTTCAAATGACATGGATTTACAAACATAAAAGGAAATACTTACTTTCTTTTAATTGTTTCTTCTAGAACATCCACTCCTTTAGCTAAAAAGTTAGACAATCTCAACTTTTCACTATCTGTAAAGAAGGGTTTGTCCGCAGAACAACTGCTGACATAATACAAAATCACACAGATTAGTAAACGCGAGAAACTCATTTTAAATATTAAGCCCTATAAAATAAAATGCCTATACTTATATTAACGCTTCATATATAACGGCCTCTTTAGAAATTCTACTGATATATATCGTTTTTAATTTTCGTCCAGTCATTTTATTTTTTGTTTAAAAAGTGATAATTATACTTTTCTTTGTCAGTAAGTATGTATACTTTTGTGTTACTTAAGAAGTGATTACATTATAAAAAAAATTAAATATTGCTGAGTAATTTCAATTTTCAAAACTGATTAGACCAAACTGTAAATTATGTACATAAATAAGTAAATAAATCAATAATTAAATAAATAAATAAATTAATTAATTAATAAATAAATAAATAAATATATCATCACGGCATATTACCCACTGCTGGGTGTGTCAATCTGCTTTATTCACAAATTTCGGTAATGATGATAATAATATATTTGTAGATTTGTATCGTGCAGGCGTTTATCATGTCATCATCTCAAGTACTCATTGCTGGCGTGGAGAGTGCACCATGTATGGGTCACTTTTGTGCCATATAAAATTCGAAATAAATATTTCTTTTTGGCGCCGGTTGAGATCGAACCCGGTTCCCCAGATTCGCGACTAGACTCTTGAAAATATTAAAATAAAAATATTCGTGCCAGAAATAGTACTAAAAAATCTGATGTGGCCAGCACATTACCTTCCGTCAGTTCTATGTATTTTGTACAAATTTCATACGGAAACGTCCTTGCTAAATTAAATATTCTATTTCTTGTACATTACCTTCTGGCAGTTGTATTTTATGCAAATTTCATACAGAAAATTATTATTTTGTGACGTTTTCTATATACAGTGTAATGTATCTGCAGAAATAAAAGATTTATTATTATTATTATTATTTCTTGTACATTACCTTAAAACAGTTGTATGTATTTTATACAAATTCAATACAGAAAGCAAAAGATCCTATATTTCCATTAAAATTATAAGACAAACACACTTTGTCAATTTCACTTGACACTGACATCTTTCAATCAGAATTTTCTTAATATAGTAGCTGTTTCCATAGCTATGGCTACTTTATGAAATTTAATTTCTTTATAATTTTTTAACTCTATATCCATTTAATATTAAGTATAAAATGCAGTCAAATCGTATAGAGAATAAAATATTCTTTAATATTTATAATAACATCAAATGTGAAAAAATTATATTTAACATAGTTTTTTCAAGAAAAACTGTTAAAATCTTCAAATGATGGTACTACACACACACACACACACACACACACACACACACACACACACACACACACACACACACACACACACACACACACACACACACACACACACACACACACACACACATACACACACACACATACATACACACATACACACACACACACACGCACACACACACACACACACAAACACACACACAAACACACACACACACACACACACACACACACACACACACAGACACACACACACACACACACACACACTCACTCACTCACTCACTCACTCACACACTCACACACTCACACACTCACACACTCACACACTCACACACTCACACACTCATACACTCACACACTCACACACTCACACACTCACACACACACACACACACACACTCACACACACACACACACACACACACACACACACACACACACACACACACACACACACACACACACACACACACATATATAAAAATAGGAAATTCGTATTCTACGGACCCTAAAACGTGCTTATTCATCAAAAACTCACCACCGAATTTTTTGACCAAAGACAATACCTTCCTTACCTAAAGGTGACGGAAGGTAAAAACAACCCCCGATTCCTGTGACGTATCCAATAGGAAAACAGTTTGTGCATCACATTCGCTATTTATATAAATATTATTTATTAAATAAACGTAGGCGATAGTTTGCCACATATTAAGCTGTATGAACTCTGACGTCATTTTCTGTTTCAGATCAAGTGACTTTTTCAAAATATTATACAAATTTCAATAATTAATTAAAGAGCCAGGGAAAAAAGATAAATGTCACAAAATGTTTATTTTTCAGAACGCGAATTTTAAAGTTTGAAATCCAATATAATGCTTTTGAATTGACATAATGTATCCAGAACTTAGATTGGTCATTTATTAACATTATTATACCCACTCATGGGTCGAGTTTCCACTTTTGTCGGACCTAATAGAATTTTACCAGTCTGACTACCGAATCTACTAAGCAAAAATGATGAATATTAAACTCACATATTTTTGAAATTCAACTTTATGCTAGTTTTTGTAAGAAAAAAACCTTATTTTATACAAAATATTGAGTAAACAGAAGTGATATTTAAAAAATAGATATGGGGTAATGATGCAAGGTAAGCTTCTTCATCGCATAATTTCGAAAGTTTTTGAATTCGCATATAAGTTGTTTTCGAATAGGTTTTAATTTTAAAAGGTTGATAGAACACTTTAAATGTTTACAAGCACAATATCATAAATTTCATGGCATTGTAGTTTTCATTCTGAGCTTTTTTTGTCGTTTGATGGTTTTTTAATGCTACCCATATCGTACACTTTTTGGTATATATTCGCTTATTTTTCACACATTTTTAAATGAAATTATAAAATCTAAGCGTGGGAACACCTATTTATAAGTAAACGAAACTATTTTTGACGTTTACATAATTTAACATGTCCTACTGGCCGCCATTAATTTAGTTCCCTAAAATTCCGATGATGTCGCATGGTATACTGCGGTTTCCAATTGAATAATTATGATGTAATATCAGAACTGACAGTATGACCATTGTGTCAATTTCGTTATTCATCAAAATTCGAAATATAAATAGATATTTAGCAATAATAAACCAATTGAATAAATACGAAGTAAGTATAATGGATGGAATATACCTCTTAGAATCTTAGAAAAACCATCTGTGCAATAGCAAATTGCACAATATGTATAATCCCAAGAATTAACAAAATTCCCAGCACACAACGAAATTATTACCGATACCAAAATCATCTTAATCACATGAATGACATTAATTGGCGACTGAAATGTCCTATAGAGGCGCTGCGTTCATTTAAGATGGCCGACTTAGTTGGTAATTTTTTGAGGTGTGATTGGCTGCCATCACGAATTCGGATGGTTTGCAAGTTTGCCGCTTGGAGGCTACGGGTTAATTTCAAGGGTGTTCTAATAAAACACTGGATAGCTGACGTAGGTTTAACAAGTGAGGCAAGTGGTGGGGGTACGGCGCCATTTGCAGAAAAGGCAAAATGTCAAACATTTATTGGTCTATTATTGCATTATATGGTAGTTTTCTTGAATGAAGTGGTGTTCTGTTGTGTTCTTAGTGAATAAATACTTTAAGTGAGATATTTCCATAATAAAAGGCAATATGCCGTCTTCTTGTAGTGATTTTGAGTGCAAAAATAGACAGCAAGGATAACCTTCGACAATTTTTCAATTAAGTATTATTGTTCATATATATATATATATATATATATATATATATATATATATATATATATATATATATATATATATATATATATCTGTACATATTTATTCATACTATTGTTTTAAATATTTTACAGATTTCCTTTAAATAATAGTGGTATATTACGATTGTGGATAGATGCCATAAAAAGAAAAGATTTTACACCTTCAAAAGCATCAAAAATTTGCAGTGATCATTTTCTTGAAAATGATTATTTGAAAAGGCCTGGAACATATATAAGAAGATTAAAACCAGACTCAGCATCCTCTGTATTTCCAAATTTTCCACCATATATGCAAAAGGCATCTATTTAATAAGCAAACATTATTTTTAAATTCATAGTCCTATTTTATTGTGAATTTGCTATGTAATAAATGTATATTATATTATTGAGTATACAGACGCTGTTGAGGTCTGAAATCGAAAAGATGAATGCGATATAAATAAATAGTGACATAAATTTAGTAATATAAATATCGCGTAGACAGTCTACAACAGTCTGCAATCGACCGACAGTCTAAGACTGGATCGCGTAGTGAAATAAATAGCGTGTAAATAAGTAGTCTTGTATTAATTCTTTAAATAAATAAATAATTTGTAAGACTGGTATTCTGAGCACCCGACTAAAAAAGCGACTAGCTAGTCGCCCGACTATCATAATGTTACAATATCTACTTTAGACGGGTGACTAGCTAGTCTCTTCCTTAGTCGGGCTTAGTCGCGAGCTTAGAATACCAGCCTAAGTATTTAATAATAGTTTTAATAATAAATTAGTATTTAATATTTGTTTAATCATAGTAAACGTCATTGTTATTATCTTTTAATCGTTTTAATAAATATCTATTTTAATTAATAATAATTCTCTGATTTTTACACATCACCCAAATAAATAAACGTTACAATAAAGACATAGACAAATATTTATACCCTAGCGGGATTCGAATCCGGAACCATTGCTATACGAAACAGCAATGATCGTTTGGTCCAAATTTCTCCAACACCAGTCCTGTCCTCGTTGGCCCACATAACGACTTCCAAAGCTCACTTGAATACCATCCCACACCTCAGGGGGTCTTTATCGTTTCGCAATCCACGAGGGACAACGAACATCCGTCCTCCTAGGGACTTAGCAGCTCTCATGTGTATAACTTACTCTATTCTCTATTTATTACTATTGCTGCAGTCACACTCACACACTGAATCGCAGTAAGCGTTGAATGGAATAAAAGACTGACGCATGCGCAGTCAACATTAAAGGATAATGCGCTAAACCAAAAGGGAAAATATTATACGATGATTTATTGAAGGATGTAAAATATAATAAAGAGGGTGTGAAGTGTAAATATAAATAAAAATATATCATCAGTCTTTTTCACATTCATCTTAACGGCCACGGATATAATTTTGTTTGTCATGAAAACTTTTAATAGTTAAATATAACGGTTGAAGAACAGGGGCGCGCCGTCACAGGGTGCGATGTGTGCGTCGCACACGGGCGATACTTGGTCAGGGGCGACACGGCGAGCAAAATTGTAATAAGACTTAAGTCTTTTAATTTAATATGCCCGTTTCTCGAGGCTCACATTGAGATCTCGTAAAGTATAAGAGATACGAAGTCGGTTAAATTAGGGAAAAGTTGCCCCATTAGTAGACTATTTTAAAGATGTTTTTGTTTTTCCCGAAAAAGGCATATACAAATGGTAATTATACAAAACTCCAAACGGCGTGATTTAGTACTTCGTTTAGTACTAGAAACGTCGAAGAGACGTGTCTTAACATTCGGGACCGTTGTTAAAAATTCAAATCCCAGCACGAACGCGTGACCGTTGTTGAATAGCTTACTAAGGTTGCTTTTATATTACTCTAAAGAGAACAAGAATAACCTCACCTAACGCATAATACTTGGTCCGCGTTTTCCAAGCCTGAGTTTAGGCGTTAGGTTGCGTAATGTTGGGGTATATTTAGAGAAATTGTTCTATAGCCACTTCATTTTATATTCACAAATAACTTCCAAATATGAAATGATATGGAATTATGGTTTGCACGTCTTTAAGGACCCTTTTTTATTTTCCTTCAAACGACGATAGGTACTCATATTTTTTATCACTATTAGATTTCAAGTAATGGGGTCCAATTTATAATTTATAGTCGCAAAAAATACCACTGAAAGGAAATTTATTTTAGCTTTCCATCGATGTATCTGTGTTTCAAGCAGAAAATGCAAGAATTATTAATTTTATAGGGTAAAAACAATTATTGTGGTTTATTTAAAACATATGATAACTATGAAAAAATACACAGGCTATTCAAGTTAACGTGTTCACATAATTGTTGCCCCATTAGAAGACCATTATAGTGTTATTTCAGAAAAAAATCCGTAGGTCACTAGATATAGGCAAAAATGTAAATTTTGCAGTTTTTTGTGAATACATACTTTCCAAATATGAAATAGTACTACATTTTATTTTGCAACTTTTTAGGCCACTTTTTTATTTTCTTTCGAATGGCGATGCTTATTTTTTATAACTGTTGAATTTGGAGGGGGGGGGGGTCGTCAAGATGAGCATTGGTACACGGGCGACACAATGGTACGGCGCGCCCCTGTTGAAGAATATCAATTATGTAACTCCAATTATTAGCGACATCCACTGTTTGAGAACAAAATGAGATTAACATCTGTCAGAGAATATTTTTCAATTTAGATGAAGTTACAAAAAAAAATCTGTTTGAGATTCTTGTGTATTGTGTATGGTTTCCTTGAATGGATAATATTCATATTAACATATTTACTTTTATAGTAAAGACGTACGTTAAACATATGTGATGACAGGAACATAAATATAATAGTCACATAATAGAGACGTTTTCCGCGTCTGTCACCAGTTAAGACGGTTAAGTAGCGGAAATTGCGATTTAGTCATGTCAAGTACATGTTCTTTTTTATGAACAGTTTCATGTTTGTACTCATTAAATGAATAGAGATAACTCAATAATTTTCAAGATGTATAATGGGGTAGTAGCAGTGGCGTAATTAACGGGCCCGCATCGCGGGCGGGCCCCCAGCTCTAGAGAGGCCCCAATTTACAGGATTCATAATTTTGTTACTACTGCGAAATTTTGAATTTAATCTTTTTTTGTAGCAACATACAAATTTATTTAGTCCTTTATTTTTTTAAATGTCAATTTCCTAAAATAATATTGGCTAAGGGGCCCCTTATCCGCTATGCAAAATCAAGCTCTTTATTTTCCATCACATTCCGGCCGGTAGAATTTCGATTTCTTGGCAAATATTTTCCTGCAACTGATCCAGAGTTTTTCTTTAAAATAACCCCATAAAAAGAAGTATATGGGGCTGTCAAATCAGGACACCTGGCGGCCAATTTGTATTACCAAAACGTGGGATTAAATAACGATAACAGAATGATTTTCGCAAAATTGCTACTATTTTGAGTGTATGATACTGATCCATCTTGCTAATACCATATTTTGTCGCATCCAAGTTCTTTTATTTGGGATACCAAAAATGTATGAATCAATCCCCTTGTAACATTCACCAGTTTCATTTAAAAAAAATAAAAAACCATGGCAATCATATTTTATAGTAAATGCCATAACATACAATGCCTTTGGTGGGATGTAAAGATGCCTAATTTTGGATTTTCAGGCCTACAATATTAGTTATTTTGCTTCTTAACATGTCAACTCAGATAAAAGTGAGCCTAGTCAAAATTTCCACAAGTTCTTGTGGTAGGTAGTTCTTCATGATAAACGCAACAATTAAAAACGGGCCCCAAAAACTTTTTGCGGGCGGGCCCCCGAACTCTTAGTTACGCCACTGGGTAGTAAGAAATTATTATAGAACATGGGTCATTTATATTAAAACTACACCATTTAATAAGTTATATTAGGTACTTATTAAATGACTAGACCTTAAAACTTAAGTTAAAGACTATCAAATTTTTAAAAAAGTTATTAGTGTCAAATAATCAAGTTTTTAATACCATTACTTCATCTCTATATCTAAGTCACAATATTCCAAATTAGCACTACTTTCTAGCTTTCTGCTATCGCTATTTTAAATACGAAATCCATTTTCAAGTATAAAAATGCAGAAAATAACAACAAAATGAATTAGAATAGACCCCCTGATGCGTACGAGTATTTCTCGAAATATTCGTGGTGGTACATTTAAATGGCTCAATCGGTATATAAATACACATAGCATCGATATTATAGCATTAGTTGTAAAAATTACATCCCGATTTTTCGATGCGACATTTTTTGTAACTGGTTAAGTTAAAGACAGTGTAACCAGAGATGAAAATACCGGACATAAATCGGATTATTGATTACAATGATAAATTTGTCATTTGAGAGTTCATTTCATTTCAGTTTTCATCAAATGTATTAGTAAAAATTTTCTTTCTTCCTGGGACTAAAGACTAAACAGCCTAGTTTCCTTATTATTCTTATGAATCATACATATCACTTAAGTTTTTTTTTTCTTGGTATCTCCATAATAAGATAACTCTATTAATCATTCTCATTACAAACTATATAAACATGCGTAGGTCTCTGGATTAAATTATAACACCATGACTCATTCTAAAACGATCTAAGAGGCATTATTTAATCAAATACTGCCTGCCGACTGCAAATTTGCTGCTGTCACAAGTCACAATATTAAATATGAAGATATGAATGTGATTGTGCTAAGAAAAGGTAATATGCAACGAAATTGGATCGAGTACAATAGGTTTTAGAAAGTTGAAGCTTAAATTACTTTTAAATACTGTTGCACAATAAATGGAGGTAGTTACCTTGATCAATTTTTGTCATTTGCTGAAATGAATAATTATAAGAGATAACACGGTCTGCAACCTACTTTTATTTTGCTTTTTTAGCGAAAGGGCGTTTATTATTTGCTGCTGTTAATGATGTAAAACACAAATGAAGAGATACCTCATTTACTTATAAAGATAGATATTGATAAGTTCACGTCACGACTAAGGATCAATTCTACGATCTTCGGTTAAAATTTTTCGTAATACCATAGCTGTTAATATGATTTAACAGAACTAAATATATAAAAGTGATAATGGGTCTATAACGGACGCCGGCCGTTAAGAAGAAAATCATATCGGCCGATATGCAAATAAACATCGGCTCTCGTCTTGGTTTTGTGATAAGACGAGGGTAAGAGCAATAACAAATAAATAACTTTTTATAAACTTTTCTAAATGAGCCTGTTTCACATTTTTCAAAATAGTATATTGTGTTATTAGGAGTAAAAGTGATACTTTGCCTCGCTCGTCGTGCAATTGCATGCGAGGCACACAAAGACACTTTTATTCCGAATGACACATTCATTTTTTTTTTCAAACGCACTGCTTTTCTCCTTTTATTCTCTGATTCTATGTAGTTTCTATGGATATTTGTTTATTTTATTTCTAATCCGACGGCGTAGAAATTTCCAGCGGCGTAGAATTGAAACTTCTACCATGTGAATCAAGTCACAAAAAGTGCCATTTCTACGACGTTTGAAAAAAAGGATTTTAAATGAAAAATGCTAAACACTGATATTGGTATGATAAAAATATTTACCTAAAAAATCTAATACAAATTTACAACAAATATAACACAAGTGTAAGTATATCATATTTATTATAATTAGATAAAAAATTAATTTCGAACAGATAACAAAAGACATACATATTTACATAAATATAGTGATCTATATTCTAATTATTGCACTAAATCACTATCAATGTAAAGTATAGATAGCGCTAACAATTTATTTTATCCCATCGAGTTGTTATAGTAGTGTCTTGTAATATTGATTGACATTTCTTATTATTGTAATCAAGATTCCATTATTGCAAATAAGCATTTATTTGTTGTAATCAAAAAAAATTATTTACGGATTTCTTTGTTTGTAATAAAAAAAATTCAAAATCAAATCAATATTATTTTAATCCAATGTAGCGGCGCGCGGGGCCCCTAAAAGGCTCTTATTAATAATTATTTTTTTAATAATTTGTTAACTTTGGAAATAATTAAATACGAATATTGGCGCCAAAAATAGTCATGAAAAACAACCCCCCACCCCTGTGTCGTAGAAGCACATACGTCATTCACAGCCAATAGAAAAACAGTTTTTCCATCACCTTCGTTTATTTTTGTTATTTAGATAAATAAACGTAGGCGATACTTTGTCACATATGCTAATAACAAACTTCTAATTTGACATTTGACGCTGACATTTTCCATTACAAATGAGTAATAATGGCTAATACAGAATACACTCAAGCTAAGTCGGACAGTTTACCGAAAATCGAAAGCTGGATGATGGCTGAATTTATATCAGAAAACGACTGTTTTACTGTTGCCGAAATAAGTTGTGTTAAAGAGTTAAGGTAAAATAAAATGTAAAAACCCAACCAACAGCTCTTCGACCTACTGCTTCCAGCCACAATTTTCTTTTCTTCGCATCTTTTGGCATATTTATAAATTCAATAGTAGGTTTGTTTCTAGCGTATTTTTGCAAGAAGGCACAATACGATACTGTAAATTACTCATTTTATATTGAATTTTGTATTATCTAAGACGAACCAAATCCAAAAATTTGAAACTTGTTTGACAACTTTGACAATGTATTTATCATAATACTTATAACAAAACACAAAGAATTGACACTATAAAGGGACCAATTGGACCCGATGAAGATGTATGTGTTGTGACGTCACATTCTCATTCAGATGACGTGACTTTTTCAAAATATTCAATTTTCAAAAATTTATTGTAAAACATCTAATGGATATTTGGTGATATTTTCAAATTTGAGGCTATTTAAATAATGATATCTTTTTAAATTTAATACTTAGAAGGCATATAAAAATTCTTGCAACAGCCCTATTATAGTTTCAATAATCATATTTCATTTCTGCTTAACTTTTTAAGTTATAAATGTCAAAATTCAGTTTAGAAAATCTTATCATATTATGATAGTCGCGTCTGGGTTCACCTATGTCATACTGTATCAGTGGCAATTGGTATCCAACGTATGTATAGTCACGACATTTATTTGTTGATCATTAAGTCTAGAAATTATTATGCATACGTGCGTGACTTTGAATGCCCTAGCCTGAGCACCCTGTACCCCTAAGATAATCTTGTTCTGAAGATAGCGCTTTGTTTTAGATAGTCGGTATTAGTTTGTCACGTCAAGCAGACGCCTGTATTCAGATAGTAAACATGTAAGAGTTTAAGATTTGGCTCGCGTTCTGCGTAACGCGAGTATTTCGGCCTAAGGATGCAACGGCATCTTTAGGATTTAGTTATGTTGGTTTTACTTATAAAGAATAAGTTAATTAAGTTAGTGCAAGTTATTGTGTAACTATAATAATCTCATGTAAATAAAACTTTAGTTAGTCAGTAAATATCAAGTAATGTCGATGTCCGTAAATTTTAACAGCCGTATTCATCTGTTCAAGTTTAAACCAGGTCTTTCTCAAGTCTAACTTGAACCGGCGCAAACAGTTATTCATAGAGGTAGTTTAGCGCCAATACAGGTTTAAACCTAGACTAAAATTTAGACCTGCTCGTACCCTAGTTTATCGCGAGTCTAACTCAATTGACAGCAGTAGTATGACAATATAATTTTTCTACAGTCTATATACAAAGTAGCCATTTACGCTCTCTTTTGTCAACGCAAAATGTCACTTTGCCGCTCCTCAAATTTCTAACCATACAATGTTGAGAAATGTTACTTGGCTACATTCTTAATGGAAACGTTTAGACAGGAATTAATGACATTGTAGTTACACATTACGCACTTATATAACCAAACAAAATGCCGCACTGCTGTGAAAATAAAATAGGGCATTCATTTACAAAAACGAAAGTATAAAATGCTGAGATTAGATTGAAGCAATAGCTCAAGAAGAATGAAAAATACCGATAAGTAAAAATAAATAAAAAATAAATTTTTGTTATGCTGGAGGGCCCCATTGTGGCGACTGTAGAAAAAAATCTTGTGTGTGTTTCGAGCGCAAATGGACATTGTCGATTTCGAGAGAATACCTCGCTCCTGCGTCGCGCGGCAACAACCTCTCAATCGACAATGTCCCATTTTGCGCTCATAATACACAAATAGCTATTGTGTGTTTAATGCAAATTATTATGTAATATGTAATATAAATATTTTCAAAATTCATATTAGGTAATGTTTTAATATTACTGTCATGAATACACATATTAATCATATTATATTATTTCATTTTTAGGGAGTTCATAATAGATTAATGGGTTTGATCATTGTAATGATATAGACATAGACGATATTAGGAACTTGAAATTAAATTATATCGAATAGAAAAATGAATAGGTTAGTTTTCCAGAAAATGTTCAGTTGTTCATTTTATTGAAACTAAAAAGTGATTAAAATTTGCAGATTTAAGAAAGAAAATTTGCAGAAATTAAATTATAGAATAAATCCATTATTAAAAATGAAACTAACAATAGTGACCAGTTTCAGTCAATGTGAAAGTTTTGAGCACTGTACGGTATAAGATATATTTGTAAAGGGAATTATTAAAGTAAATCTGGTAATAAATAATTTATAAATAAAATATGATATGTAACAACTATTACCTTGCAAATCCTGATATACTAAAATCATCTATGTGTGTAACCGCAATCAAGAAACAACTTATGGATAATAATTAATTGTATGTATTTCGTAGTTAAAAGCTAATAAAAAGTTCCCAAAGAAGTTTTATTTAGATGAAATCAGTGCAGTCAACATCAGCTCTGATCAAAAAATTCAAAATTGTATTCACTACGCATGAGCAGAACCCTGACTACGTTTATCTCGACAATTCAAGCGGCTTCAAGTATATTATGACTTGAAAAATTTTATTGGTTTATCTCAGCGGATTGAAAATAGGATTGAGTTATTTTCAATCTTCTTTAAATTCATATCGACTAAAAAAAGATAGTTAAATACTAGATTATGCAAACAGAGAGGGAGAGGAATATGATCTAATTTTATATTGGATATATAACCTCAAAATCTAAATATTGTCATGTTGTTATTTGTCTTCTCTTTCAAACACATTAAAAAAATATTTGTTTCTTTATCACTTCAAATATTTCGATTTGGATAATTTTACTAAATTTTCTGTCGCGACTTTTATAAATATGGTAAAATGCAAATTAACTACAAATGATATGAATTTAGTAACACTCCAACATATTGCAGATGCGCGCATGCGTAGTTACATTATTTGAAGCTTCACTGTTTATTTCGACAAAAGTCAAGCCGCTTCATAAGTCCAAGCCTGTTATTGTATAGGCTTGACTTGACATTTTCAAGCGGCTTGAAATATTAATCTCGATCGTTTATTTCAAAGATTGAAAACATATTTACTAAATTCAAGCGGCTTGAAACGTCGAGATAAACGTAGTCAATGTATGATCATAGCCGACTAGATAGAATAGTTTAAGATTGATTTAAACCAGATCTAAATATGACTATTACTGAGTTTACATGCAGTTTTCAAACCGTTTTCAAAACATTTTTAGTTTTGAAAACGTCATGTATACAGTGTCAAAACGGTTTTGAGCTATCTCAAATCAAAACTAAAATTCATGGTTTGACTTGAAAACTAGTTTAATACTACTCATGTAAACACTTAAAATTCAGTTTCGATATTGCGCGTGCGTACATAGCATAACGTTTCTGTCGCTTTGTGTTATTTGGTGTTACTAACCTACAAATAAACTGACAGTTGTGTAGTTTTAGTGCGTAGTGGTACAAAGTAGAAAAAATAATTGGAATAATGGCAAAACGAAGAATTTGGAGTGAACAGGATTTGTCACTTACAACATCCAAATGCGCATGCGCCGAAACTGTTTTCAAATCAATCTGTAAACCTGTTTTGAAATTTGCATGTAAACAGTTTTGCGTAATTTTGACTGAAAACTAAAACCATTTTCAAAACTGCATGTAAACGTAGTATATGAATAACCAGTTTTCGACCTGGTTTAAACCAGGACTACGTAGACCTGGTAAGTAAGCAGTATTAGTAGCAGTAATCATCTTCCGCACCCCCCTCGTGTTACAGTTTACAACTTCAGCCGTTTCCGTTATTTGCTTCATACTGAATGACGTTAATAACTATAACCGCCACCGCCAGTTATATAAACAAAACTATTATTGCTGTCAATAATCCGATTTAACATGTTGACCGCCTTGAGGTACTATAACTGTTGTGCCTCACTAAAATTTTAACTGGGGTTCTGAGACATAACGTCTGTACCTCACTGAACTGCAATACGAGCTCATTACAAATTACATTTTATCATCGGCGGGCAAGTAAATTAAATTTTTATGAACCTGCATGCGAGGCACAGTATAGCGGATGTCTATTTTTTTATAGTCCATAGGAAATACAATGGTAAAATTTTCATATGGTAGTAATTTCTGCCCTAATAATTTTAGAACAAAAGTATAAATACAAAAAATGTTCAGAATAACAAATTGCATCCAAAATAATTGTTTAAATGCGTTTCGTTTGCGAAAGAGAGGCAGAAAACAAAAGTTATAATTTTTAGCTATTTACAGCGCCATGAGTATATAAAGTTTTAATAATTATTGATTTCATTATAGTAATTTACGTTATAAGTCCGGTAAATGAGTTTTTACGGTACGAATAAGATGTTTCCGGACGAGGCGACGAAGGAGCCGAGTCTGGAATTTTGAAATGAGTACCGTGAAAATCATTTAACGGACGTATGACGTACAACATTTTATTTCATATCTGTGTCGCATTTTTGGATGAAAGTTTGCTTTATTTCAACCTTTCTTTTTCTCTTTAAAAACAATCATGTCGTCTGGGTCTTAATAAAAATAAAATAGTCATGATACCATAGCAACCAATTTTGTTTTGTTGATATTTCTAACAACGTTTTGCAACGTTTTCAAAAATGAATATGGAAAATGATATTCCGGATCAAATTTTATTAAAATCTGCGGAAGCAAAGGGAAATTTGATCCCCAAAAAATCCGCAGATAGATATAATAACGAATATCGGCTTTTCATGGAATGGAAAAAAGAAAATCAAGTAAGAAACATAACAGAGGATGTATATAACTAAAATTGCGCGAGCTTTTCAAAATGTTAAATTAAATATAACTATTTCTTTACATATTGCTGATTTATTTCGTTTTTTATTTGTATAGGTTTGAAAAATCACAAAATATAAAATTGTTTATAGAAACGAATGTTTTGACAAAATGTTCTATTCCATCACGTAGTTCATTATAAATTATCATAATAAGAAATTGGTTGCTTAGCAACGATACAGTACGGTAAAGAATAATAATACCGTAAAGTCTCATTTACCGGACTGAAATCACAATTGTAAACATGGAAATGCGACACAGTATGAAATAAAATTATTTATCAGTAACTATGGATACATTTACAATCGCAGAACAAGCCCAGTGAAATAATATTAACCAATAACTATTAATTAATAAACTTTTATTAGTCAAAGCAAAGAATGCGACTATTTGAATGGGGACTTATGATTTCAGAATTTTACTGTTGCCATCAGTTCTGAAGTAACCTTTTAGACAAAGACGACAAGCTCGAAGAAAGAGACAGCAAAGCAGTACCATGACCTCTTAGATAGAATCTAAAACAGTATTTAAATGTGTTGGATAATTTTGTGTTTCGGTATTATTATCATTTTTTTTTTTATAATTTATCATCAGCTACCAAATCATTATTATAACAAAACTGATTACTCATAAATACGTCAAACACCACCGCAAAATAAAATAGCAAATATCAAATCGGATTAGGACAATAAGCTAAGAAGAGAAGAGAGGCCATGGTAATACAAAAGTATCTGTTTCTTCGAGCCTGCCGTCTTTTTATAAATACTTGTAGTAGTGGAGGGGAGAATGTATGTATGTGACGTCAATTTCATAAGTCCCCAATGTATGTTTTGTCTTGCGCGGCACTCTCTGCAAAAAGCCTAAACATATTTGTTCTAAATTAATAGGGTAGAAATTACAGCCATATGAAAATTTTACCATTGTATTTCCTATGGTCCATAAAAAAGTAGACACCCGGTATGTGTCTCACGATACCTGAAAATTCATTAATTGAGGCCGTGCAACACAAATATTGTACCTCAAAGAAAAACTCACAATTTTATAAATTACCTAATAAAAAAAATTAAAATGTGAAAAGAATATAAACATGTAAAAAAATGGGCACATAGTCCGAATTTCTACTTTTAATGGTGGCGATTAACGTGTTAATATTTTTATCTTTTACCGTGAGATAAGTTATACCATATCGCACTCAATGGGAGAAGAAAGTTATTAAATAACTAAAAAAAAACTACATTATTAACGCACTATGTGCTTACCCTAACCCTGAGGGCTCGTAGGGCACTTCACAATATTATGTGCGTTAATACTGTCTTGTCTATATCGCACCTATATAGTAAATAACTATTACATATCACCGTGGGATAAGTTATACCATATCGCACTCATTTTCGTTATGTAATGGCCTTGTTAGCCCAATGAGTGCGCTAATAATGGGATTATTCTAACTCGCCCTGCGGGCTTGTAGGGCACTTCACGATACGTGCGTTAATAATGTCTATATCCTATTTATATCGTCAATAACTATTATTCATTTAGAATTTTAACTGGGGTCGACCCTTGTGAAAATACATTTCTTCGTACATATTTTCAAACAATTTTAGCAGAAATAATTTTTAGAACTAGTATAATTTAGTGCTACTGTGGTTTCACCAGTGCTAGTAAAATAAAATACTTTAATATCGATTATTCTATATAATATTAGTATCGTAAGATAGCTATATCGAAAAATATCGATATTATTACCAGCCCTAGTTTTCAATGATGATAAATTTATAATTTTGCATATGAGCAATTTACTTACGGCAATAAATTTCCGAAATTTTCATACTTATTTCCAGTCGTTACCAAACATGTAGGTAAGTTATTGAAGTCGTGCACTTGAGCGACGCGAAGAGCGACGAAGCTAAGTGCGGTGAAAAGATGTTTTTTCATTCAATATATTCTTATGTGCATAGTCGCCTCGTTGCTCTGCTCTTCGCTGCTCCAGTGCGCGTATACTCAATAATATATTGAATCAAAACAATGGGGTCATACTACATTTTCCATTTTTTTTTCTGAAAGTACATTTAAAACTACTTACGAAAATATATATTTTATGACGTAAGTTTCTAGTTTTACAATTTTTTAAAATTTATATAAAATTTCGAATGACGTAACAGTTTTGCGGCGGTAGTAACATCTACCGAGCAAAAATGGCACTACTTTTGACGTTTATGTCATGTTTTGAAACCACGATTGAAACCAAACGTAGTCTTCAAAACTTCTGAAGTATTTATTGCCTTATACCATCTTTCCTTTACATCTTGAACCATAAGAATACAAACAAAAATTTTATTTTTACATCTCAACGAGTTATTCTCGTAGGACGACACAGAACAATATTGTACAACCATTGTAATATCTAAATCAAACATAAATTGTATTTATTTATATTTTTATTTAGCGTATTTCGTCATTTGTACTTACTTTTTTTTAAAAAAAATAACTTGTTGCAAGGGTGCTGACGTTACTTTTAAAATATTGGTTATATACGGTTATGTTAGAAAAAGTGACAGATCTGTTCATGTACAGCAAAAGCACGAGTATGGGTGTGCCTCACTATCGTGTATTTGTGTACAAAACTGTGACGTCACAAAACCAAACTCAGAATCTTTATAAAGAAAATCATGAATGAAAAGTATAATAATATTAAATATTTTTGATGTATATATGCACAATAGTAGGTAAATTTTTCATTCATGATAAAACATTTTTTCTTTTTGGTATGACCCCATTCCCTTGCTCCTGCTTCGCTTCGGTCGCTCAAGTGCGCGACGGCCTTTAAGGTCAGTAAGTGCTTCCTACCGGTTGAGGTTGATTTTGGAGATTGAAACGATCTCCAATATACAATACATACATACTGACCACAATGCTTAATACGTTTTTATTCAATCGACGCACAAAATTAACAAATAAATAAGATTTAAATTTTTTTGACATATTAAAAAATTTATTGGTACCATTTATAAAGTAAGCATTGATCGTTATTTTTTAACTTACCGCCTCCGCCTCTTGATCGGTGAGTGATGCACATAACTTGCTCGTCAGCAATTTGTAAATAAAACCTATTGCCTTGGGAACTCTATCGGTAAACATTAAAAAAGCCCGATCGTGCAAATTATCAATTTTTTGTCCACTTGCAAAAAAATGACATTTTCGTACTTGTAATTGCGTGCGCAAAGTGGTTCATTTCTTAACAGTTAGACGGTCTGTGTGCAAAGTCAAAGAACTGTGCGCAAAATCCAAGTGCGCCAAGTGCGATTTTGCGCACGGCTCTTTTACTTTGCGCACGGCCTGTTCGCAGAAATGAACCACACGTAAAAAAAGGCACTCAAAAGGTCACTTTTTATGCAAGCTGGACAAATTATGTATATCACGAGTGCAAAATGACATTGGCGCTCTCGCATCAATGAAGCTCTCAGCTGCGCTTCGAGCTTCAAACTTCATGCTTGTGCAATAATGTAGTATTTTGTACCCTTAGTACACAAATAACTATTACTTAAAATAATTCAATCCTGTATAAATATGAAAATATTTTATTTATAAATGTAACGAAGTAAGTACCTACATAAATATGCTTGTGAAGTGATGTATACACATATTGTTTTTTCTACAGTCTATATACAAAGTAGCTATTTGCGCTCTCTTTTGTCAACGCAAAATGTCACTTTCCCGCTCATGCGCGACGAAGTAGAAAAAACGCCCGCTCTCCAAATTTTTATCTATACAATGTTGTCTACATTTTTAATAGAAACGTTTAGTCAGGAACTAATGACACTGTAGTTAGACATTTACCACCTTCAAAAGTCAATCTGATATATAACTGCTCTGTCGGTATGTTACATAACCAAACAAAATGCCGCACTGCTGTAAAAATAAAATAGGGCATCCATTTACAAAAACGAAAGTATAAAATGCCTAGATTAGATTGAAGCAATAGCTCAAGAAGAATGCAAAATAATGATAAATTAAAATTAAATATAAAATAAATTGCGTGAATAGTTGTGGTGCCACCTAGAAAAGTTTGGCTTGAACGCTCTCAATAGACATCCACATTTTCACTGCACTAGCTTAATGTACTTGAAACAAATAAATTATACAAAAAAACTTTCATGGTGGACGACCCCATTTTAGCGACTTAATACACAAATAGCTATTGTTGTAATAATATATTTACGTAAATTCACTTCCTTGTTCTTTATTTCTAACAATATAACAATATTTGGTTAAAATGTTTCCATCAGCTGATTAGATTTTAAAGTATTATGTTTTCTAGAGTGAATAGAAGGTTTCTTTTCTATAAACAGTCAAATATAAATTAGATAACCTAATTTGACAGATAAAACGTTAGATACCTATTTGTCAATTATTCTGTCTCAATGATGGCTATCACTATTTTTTAGGCGATTTTCGATATTTTCATATCTAATTTCTACAGTTAAACTTTTATTTGAAGCTTTTTTTGCCTAAAACAATTAGAGAAGCAGGATATTACGAAACTCAGATTTTAAATGTTAAATCCCTATGTTCCGGTGTTCGAGTCACCACTCTGTATACGAGGATAATATAGTCAGCTTATTATTGAGTAATTTTCAATTTTACATCTAATTCTCAAGCTTGTATAACGATTTTTTATTACCTATTAAATTAAATATCATCTCATAAACTTATGTTCGACTTTCAATTACTTAATTCATTTTAAATGTCCGTGTAATACGCTTGCTTGAGTCGAGTCGTGTCGGTATGAAACATCATTTATAATTACAGAAGTTGCCATGGCGTGCCATCTTTAACAGTCGAACTCATACATGTCTGCAGTTAATAAACTAAGCTACTTTCACTTTTAGGTAATTAGCGAATCCTCGATAAACAAATGGTGATTGAGTCAGTGGCGACTCGAATATAGTAGCAAAGAGCAATGATACAGAAAAAAATATAGCGAGTGGCGCTCGAAATCCGTTATATAGTGCATAAAGTACATAAAAAGTGCCTTAAAGATGGAGTGAACCATGCATATTTTGCTCATAAATTCGTGATTGGCTTTACACATACTCTAACATACACATACTTAACATATCCGAATAATTATTTTATTAAGATTAAAAGAAAATTTACTTATTAAATAAATTTATGTTTTAATTATTGTAATCTCAATACTTGTCATTGTTGTAATCATTTAGTAAATATGAATGTAAATATTGGATTACTTTTTATTATGAATTATGCTTTGATTATTGTCATCAATACTGTCATTGTTGTATTTAATTATAAATAGAAATAATTATAAATAGAAAATAGTTCAAATACTATTTTATATATAATAATAGCACTTGTTGAGTATGATAACCTTGAATATTGTATTAAAGAAAGTCTTAAAGTCACATTAATTAAAGCGAATAATTAACCTGAGTACGAAATCGAGCAAAAATTATTAATTTTTACTTACCTGATTTTTATTTATGTATAATATGTACAATCGAAGTTTTACATATATTATCATTTAACAATACTCCTATACCTATTCATGTAAGTAAATCAAACAAATATATTCTTTGAAATGATATAATAAGTATCTTGCTTACTTTATTACCATTAGCTAGATTTTTGATCACAGTTTGTAATGGATACGTATTTTTATTCTTGCAACATTTATTGTGTATTACCCACTACCACGGACTAAGACAACTAGGACTGGGAACTCGCATTATAAAATTGACTAATAAGTGTCACTAATGTTGCGCTGGTTGCTGTCGATAGCGATGCTTCATTACTGTGGCGTTCATACGTAGCTACTACGTTTCGTAGAGGTTTTTGCTAACTAATTCTTAAACTTTTTGTAAAATACACGCCACGTAAGTATATTATTATAAAATATACCACCTTATATTCAAATTGTTCTTCTTTTAAGTAAAACAACACCTATTTTCTGAAACTTGGCGTTTTTGTATTATTATCATTATAAATATATTTTTAGTGTAAAATTAAAAAACGTTTAGATGGATTAATATCTACAGACAAAAGGGAATGCAATGACTTAATTTCGATAAATGAACATAATTATATCAGTGCAATGGTAGTTGATACGGTAATTTATTATATATGCGGATATATGTGTGGACAATTACATAAAACATTCAAATGCGAAAATTGCCGCAGCGAACTTATAGAAAAAAATACTTTCGTCGATAAACCAAGCTAACTTAACAAACATTAAAAATCGAGGATACCTTGTGTATCCCAACGCACACATTTACAAATTAATAAGTAAAATAGAATATTATTTTGCAGAAAATATTAATTCCTCTTTAGATATATATGAGGATACATTATTATATATTGTAGAAAATCATACTTTTAGTTTCCCATGTAATCTTCATAAATATGATGTTGTTTCATATATATTGCATTATTATTTAAATATTCGTTTACTTCAATATTGTAAAGCAGAGAATATGAAACAACAATCACTTTGCAAAGAGAAAAAAAATTATCAAAATTGCAGAATACCTGATAGATGTATTTTTATATAAATAATAAAACATGATTTTAAAACTAACCTTTTTTTCATTTATTTCTAGAAAATAATATTAGGTATTTAAAAAATAAAAGTTATTGCATTTTAATGGTTTCTCAGAAATTTTAGGAGTGAATAATCTGTCTAATTTACTTCTCTATAATATTACTAAGTAATTTTAAAATAATGTATTAAAATTATATTCTTTAATATGTATTAATATCATTGTAACATCAGAATCACATTTGGTATATCTTATTTATCAACAATAATATTTTTAATAGTTAACTAATATATTGGTAGTATAGGATACGTACAATTAAAGCATCGCTGTTGTCAGCAACCCGCACAAACCCATGACATAGTTTGGTCAAAACGTGCTCCTCGCTTGCATAGCGAGTCCCAGTCCTAGTTGTCTTAGTCCGTGCCCACTACCATATTAATGGTAACGTATGTCGGTTTTCTCTACTTGTGACGGAGTGACGCCAGGTTGGCAAAAATCATAATTTATTTTAATAAAACAAAAAACATAGATTTTTTTAAAATCAAATCATGATTATTTTGATTTTTAAAATTTTAAAGACATGTTGGTGTTATTCCACTTTTAAATTGTTCTAAAAGCAATATAAATATTTTATTTCATAAATGAAAACGAAATCTGCAATAAAACCCTAAGGAATGCATTTGAATATTTGCTTATACGTAGTATACAGGTGTTTCCTTTAAAACAACCAGCGCTTTTTTTTGGGCGAACTAATGACTTTAGAAAACAATGTTATATACAAGAAATCATCAAGAACAAGGGGCTAATTTAATAATAACAACAAACCGAAAATTCGACCTGTGGTTCTCAAACGGCAGAACAAAATTATATATTTTTAAATGGTATCCTATATAATTTTTTAGCCCATTAGATAGAATTTTATATAAATATGATCTTGGGTTGTATAATAATTATTTCGAGAAAAATGGTACTAAAAATAATGTTATAATATTACAATAGGCTATGCAATACACAGATATTGATACGTCTGTTGCCTAGTTACGCTAGTAGTAAACCCATTTTTTATTACATTATTTCTAGATTTTAACACCATTTTTCTCGAAATAAATGTTATACAACAGTACGCTATATTTATATCGTTGAAATCAGAAAATAATATTCTATTTAAAGAGCTAAAAAATTATATAGGGTGCCATTTAAAAAAATATAATTTGTTTCTACCGTTTGAGAACCACTGGTTAAATATTCGGTTTGTTACTATTGATACATTATCCCCTTATTCTTGATCATTTTTGGTATAAAACATTTTTCTCTAAAGTTGTTAGTTCGCCCAAAAAAGCGCTGGTTGTTTTAAAGGAAACATCCTGTATAACGCGTCCACGCGCGCCTGTTTAAACTTTATATTTCAACCATGCCTACCTCAATAAAACAAGTCAATACAGAGAATTTATTTTAACGTGCAACATATGGTCAATCACTTCCATGGTTACTCACTACTGTCAAAAAATGACAGCAATGTAAAATTTGTCCATTTTAAAATGCAACATACAAAAATTTGTAGTTATGCATTATCAATACTAATTTCAAATAAATTAGCCTACATACTATTAACAAAAAAATCAAAATTTGAATGTAGTAAATGTTCAAAAATCCTCCATTCACACTGAGGCAATATCCTAGTCGCTCGTAGAAAGAATTGACACCATTTGTGATGTGTCCTGGAGGTATCTCATGTGCTGCAATACTATTCATAATGTTGCATTTTAAAATGGACAAATATTACATTGCTGTCATTTTTTGACAGTAGTGTGTAACCATGGAAGTGATAAACCATATGTTGCATTTTAAAATAAATTCTCTGTATATGTCTTGCATGGCACTCTGTAAAAAGCTTGAAACGGATATTTTATTTTACGTTTATCTCAATATAAGAACCTATTATATCAATAAATTTGAAGCAGTATTTAATTCTGAACATTTTTTTGTATTACTTACACGTTAGTTCTAAAATTAACACGGCAGAATTTACAAATATTTAAAAACTTTACGATTGTATTTCCTATGGTCCATAAAAAAGTAGACACCCCGTATATATGAATGTATTTTTATATTATATTACCATAGTAGAATTTTCTTTTTGTTAACTCTGTAGGCATCTAAAATAAAATGAAATTGATTTTCTGACAAAAAATGTATTATTTTATAAAATTTGATTTAAATCAATGATTAAAAAAAATCAGCCATGATTTAAATCATGCCAACCTTGAGTGACGCTAACGTCACAACTTTCGCGCCAAAACTTTAATAATTGTTTTAGGCGTTATTAAGCATAATTTCAAGAAAACAAAAAATACATACACATACTTAATACACCCGAGTATTTTTTTTTATTAACATCAAAAGAAAATTTACTTATTAAAATAATTTATATTTTAATTATTGTAATCTCAATACTTGTCATTGTTGTAATCATTTAGTAAATAGGAATGTAAATGTTGGATTATTTTTTATTATGAACTATGCTTTGATTATTGTAATCAATACTGTCATTGTTGTATTTAATTATAAATAGAAATAATTATAAATAGAAAATAGTTCAAATATTAATTTATTTATAATAATAGCACTTGGTGAGTATGATAACCTTGAATATTGTATTAAAGAAAGACTTAAAGCATTAAGCATAATTTCAAGAAAACAAAAAATACGAAATTTCTATTTTTAAATTCTTCGTAACATAAAAAATTCAAAAAAAGTTGGACGGGCCTATTGCATAGAACATATAAATGGAGTGCACTTTCCATTGCAGGTATCACATCGATGAGGTGATGTCTAATGAACCTTGATAGATATAGAAGACTCCAGACTCCATGTTATGTACATGACAGCATGACGTAATGACATTAAATTTTATCTAGTTGTTTATTTAATTTAAAATATAATATATGTATATTATATGTAGGTTGTTCCACTTCTCTGATGTTATCACAAATTAACTGTAGAATATAGAAAAAATATATAAAATATTGTTTAGATAAAAAAGGAGTCATACATAAATATTGCAGAACCAACAAAGATAATCTATTTCATATATCAAAAAACCTTGAAACTTGTAATAAGTATTATTCAAACAACAGTTGTTTAATTAATAATTAGTTTCAAAGTGCTCCCCAAAATTTATTTCGAGATGCGCCACTGGTATATTCAATGCATTTCGATGCACTAGTAATATCCTTGGTCGAATGACAACAAAAAATGTAAGAAAGCTGTATTTGTTTTATTTTTAATAACTATACATCACCTACTAATTAAGGTGCGTGTAATTTCGTATGATACTTATGACATACTCTGCAACAGTATACAATATGCAATTGTGAAAATACGGAAGAAAATAAGGAAAATGAAAACGATATATTATTACCATAGGATCGATTTTAAATGACATAATTTGCAATATTTATGGGCTGCTTTCTAAGTTTTTATATTCAGTTTCTATATTTTTATGATGAAAAAAATAAATGTTATGGATTCTATGTGAAATATGGTTTGTCAAAATGATGTCGTATGAATATATGATTTTTTTGAGTTAAATTTATGAACTATACATAAAATTTTAGATGATTGGATTTTCAAGTAAATCGAGTGTCGCATTTTCGCGTTTTTACTTGACTATTTCACTCATAAATATATAAACCAATCCAAATTCAGGATTCTACCTAGTTACCAAGTTTCACTTCGACAAAACACTGCCACAAAAAAAATTTCGCACCCTTTAAGCCAATAAGATGTCGTATTTTTACAAGTAAGTGAGTTTTGATAAGCGAAATTTTTTTGACGTTTTAGAAATATATTGTTTACATACCTGTCAAAGTCTGTATATTTTCAGCGTTATCAGTTTTTATTAAAAACGAGTCGATTCGGACAGGAATCTATTTAAAACGTTGAAAAATCAAACTAAAACATAATACCTCTAAACACAATAAAAATTACAAGATTTTTGTCAAGAAAAAAAAATAAATGATTACCTGATTTTTATTTTGGAAATAGTCATCCGAATACCATTCGTGGTTAAATTTTATCCTGGAAAATTTTTCCGATTGCTTTACTCGAGCCTGTTGCCAATTTATCTCGTGACATTGATCAAAATTCACTCGTTTAACTCGTGATTTTTTTTGTCAATGTCACTCAATAAATTGCTAGGCAACCGGCTCTCGTAATAATCTGAAAATTTTTCCGGCAGAAATTTACCACTTATGATATTATATATGATAATTTTTTTTTAAACGGTGGATGGGCCCATTGTTTGGTGACGCGAGACCGGTATCAGCTTCCGCCAGATTGGTCGTCGTTTAAATCGAAACCCAATCACAGTTTTAAGAATATGGAAGCAATGGCAAAGACAACAACAAACTGCAAGAAGAGAATCGGGACGGTCACAGATTACTTCAGGGCGCAAAAACCGCCATTTATTGCGCATGGCTTTGCAGAGTCCTCAAGTAACATCAAGTACTCTAATTTTACAATGGAGACAGGCAACACGAGTTCCAATGTCAGCCCGTACTGTTTCGCGCCGATTAATTAATTTTGGACTATGGTGACTTCCACTTTTACGCCTTTCCCTGACTCCAATGCACCGTCGAAATCAACTAAAGTGGTGCCGCGAACGAAGGCAGTGGTTAGTGGAATGGCATTCAATAATAAATTGTATTTTCTGACGAATCCAGATCAAATTTATTCTACCAAGATAGCCATACTTTTACTGCGTTCTAACGAACGTTATCACGGGCACAATATTTGTATTCGCCATACCGTCCCTACTAGAGGGATAATGGTTTGGGGTTCTACTCAGTATTCGTGGGACTATGAATCGATTCAGGCCCGGATTAACCATTAGCCAAACTAGGCAATTGCCTAGGGCCCGGAAATGGCTAAGGCTTGTAAATCAGAAATGCATCATTAACAATTATTTTTAATTTTATTTTGTATCAAAAATGTAATACATTTTAGCTAAAGCTAACTGAAAATAATAATTTTGTAGATTTAAAAGTAGGGAATTATCGTATACATTCGTCTGCTATCTGGTATTTGGTGGTGCGACTGAGCGAGCATGGGTTGACTATCGTTGCAAAATTCGCTTATTTGTGGTAATTGATAACTCAAGAACAGATGTAGACACGTAGCGGAGTTACAAGAAAAAAACCTACCAAAAACGGTACTAACGCAGGAACGCGTACAGTTGGAAAAGCAGTATTTATTCCGTTTAATTAATTTTTGTGCAATATTAAAATGCAATACCTAATATTTAGTTAATAATTGAGTTTTTAAGTTCACATTTAAGATTACTGTTCTCTGAATTATTTACTAAATTAGAAGCAACAAATAATTCGAGGAATTTCTTGGAGGGTGAAGAGGTTATAAATTAAAGATTAGCTTTTCTTTATATAATATAGGTAACCAAAATTTCAATATTGTACCTATTTATTTCCATTTTTAACTTTCGTAAGTAAAACATGAAGGGGGGGGGGTACGGGCCCGACGTAAACTCTTTGTCTAGGGCCCAATATTTCTTTAATCCGGTATTGAATCGATTTCGATACATCAGTGAAGTGCTTTATTGCAGAAGCGGACCCTTTTGAAGTACAGGCTTATTTTAATCGCCAAAATATTGCATTACTCCCATGGTCGGCTCGTTCCTCAGATTTGTCGCCTACTGAAAATGTATGGGATATGATAGGCAGACAGGTACGACAAAATCCCCAAAATATTGTGACTGAAGATGAGATGTGGAATGCTGTAGAAAGGGCATGGATGAATGTACCACAATATGTGATTAAAACATTATTTGAATCGATGCCTCGTAGAATAGCGGCTTTCACTCTCGACATTAAAAAAAAAGTACTATTAGTCGATAAAAATGTTTCATATTTTAATCGTTTATTGAGAGTACCATATAATAAAAATAAGTATGAAAAATATTACATTACATTATTATGGAGAGCAGGGTACATTAGAGATGAAAAATTTTCGAACACTATACATATCATATACCTACTTTGAAAGTGAAATCTCATTGCTAAGCATCTCTTTAAATTGATAAGGAGGAATAAACCTTTCTTTAATCACTAATAACATACAGAAAATACATATAATTAATAAAGAGTTAACAGTCTATATATTGTTGGATTACCACTGCATTTAAACATCTTTGTGAACATGTCATAATTTACTTTTGGCCCTATCGAACCAGTTTTTAAGAGTTAACAGTCTCTATATTAGAAATAAATTGTGTCAGCCACCGGGATTTCAATCCGGACTCATTTTTATAAAGAATTCACAGGAGTCTTGTGGCCGCGTGCCTGATTGTTGAATTTGGAGAACCGGGTTCGATCCCGACCGACGCCAAAATAGCTATTTGTGTATTAAGATCGCAAAATGGGACATTGTCGATTGAAAGGTTGTTGCATTCTCTCGAAATCGACAATGTCCATTTGCGCTCGAAACACACACAAGATTTTTTCCACAGTCCTCCACCATAACAAAAAATAATAAAATGTACACTTTGTACTTACAGTACTACTCAATAGTTTTGCAGCGAAGATAGTAATGTATTCAAATATGACTTCCAGATATTGTTTTGGCATTCGTTTTTTCAAAAAATTAATGCCAATTTTGTAATGAATATTATAAGGTTTTTGTATAATTTGTTTCAAGTACATTAAACTAGTGCAGTGAAAAAGTGGATGTCCATAGGGAGCGTTCACACCAAACTTTTACAGGTGGCAGCACAGCTGTTCACACAATTTATTTTATATTTAATTTATCGTTATTTTCCATTCTTCTTGTGCTATTGCTTCAATTTAATCTAAGCACTTTATAGTTTCGTTTTTGTAAATAAATGCCATATTTTATTTTCACAGCAGTGCGGCATTTTGTTTGGTTGTGTAATATACCGACAGAGCAGTTATATGTCAGATTGACTTCTGAAAGTGGTAAATGTAAAAGTACAGTGCCATTATTGCCTGACTAAACGCCGTTTCTATTAAGAATGTAGTCAAGTAACATTTCTCAACATTGTATAGTTAGAAATTTGGACAGCGAGCGTTTTTTCTACTCTGTCGCGCATGAGCGGCAAAGTGACATTTTGCGTTGACAAAAGACAGCCCAAATGGCTAGTTTGTATATATACTGTAGAAAAATAAATATTTAGAATTTTAAATGGCAGAAAAGTGACCCCTGTAATGCATTCTGTACGCCATCAATAAGTGCCCGTGAAGTGACGCCTGGTAAACGCCCGCACGGTATAAATATCATTAATAAAATCTGTTTACAAAGCAGATTGACACACCCAGCAATGGGTAATTAGCGGTGATGATATATTGATTTATTTATTTTATTTACATCTTATTTTTCAGGAATTATATCATCATGTAAATATTAAATCATTCACTTTGATCAGAATTGTGATAATATATTCATAATCATAATATTCAATATTACAATCAATTTACTTTGTTTGATACACTATCTCAAAATGTGCCTCATAATTTTTAACTGCAATCACAAATATATCCTAATATAATTTCCGGATAGAAATTAGATCATAGTTGCAATGTCTTTCCTTATCGTAACACTGAATTTTATGGCTATGCTTGATTTATTAAACTGTAACACTGGCATTGAACAAAGAAAAGTTTAGATACAAAAATAGTATTAAACCTTTACTGTGCGACCTTCCTACGAAGCATTATAGTTCACAATTTCACATATAATGTTAAACAATACAATAAATTGTAAAGATTAAATACATATTTTATTTAATTTTTATGATTGAAAAGCTTCTAGTCATATTTAGGCGATTTTCCATTCACGTGATAATGGAAATGCTAATTTATAAAAAGATTTCAAAGAACAAATAAATAAATAAATCATCACGGCTTATTACCAATTTCTGGGTGTGCCAATCTGCTTTGTACACAGACATCGGTAATGATGAAATATTTGCACCGTTCGGGCGCTTACCAGGCGTCACCTCACAAGTTTATTGATATATCGTAATACATATTTATATGTAAATAAAATTATTTTTACCTCTCGCTACCCTTGGTAAGGGAGGTATAGGAATCGTGCTAAAAATCGCATATCGAGATTTTGGTAAATGGCCACGTTTTAAGGTCCCTAGAATCCAATTTTAACATTTTCACGATGGTGTCTGTGTGTATGTGTGCATCCTCCACTGTAACTCAAATACTATCATTCAGAACATTTTGCAACCTTGTATTTCGAACTTTTTCTGTAATGGTAAGAGCCCATTAGATTTTGGTGAAAATCAGATAACCGGAAATGGCACTTTACTAGAAGCTCAAAATAGTTTTTCTTCGAAAAATACCTTTAAATGTTACTTTTTTGACATTAATGTTATAAAAATTAAAGATTATTAAATTTTCTATAGATTTGCATTAATACTTTTTCTATATAATTTATGGATAAATTTATAAAATTATCTATAATTTAAATCCCAGAGCAGTTATTCAAATGTATGTAACTGACAGATAAATGTCACTATCAAAGAACAAATCATTTCAAAATACTATTAGTAACGTTTTAAAAAGAAAAAAGTAAATAGAACAATAGAAAAGGAATTCAATATAGTTTCCAGCATAAGTAAATATGTATTTAGATTAATAAAAATTAACGATTCTCAAAAATGTTTAAGCTAATCCTCATTTTTGGATTAGTGAATTCTATTCTATCCCGGTATTTAAAATATAATCTTCATTTTATTATAGCTCAGGTGGCCCAATGGTTAGAACAACGCATCATGTCATGAGTGCCCTAGGGGCTCTGGATTCGAATTCCACTAAGATATGAATGTGTGTGAATGTGAACCCACTCAGTAATTGGGATTTAGTCCTGTTGCGGGGTTTGAAAAAAGTAGTAACTTGGATTAGATTAGACTATATTTTAAGAAATAAACTGTCAAAATTAGAGTAAAATTCGCTAATCCAAAAATAAGGATTAACTTAATCTTTTTTGTGACTCGGGCTGTACATGGCGTGAGGTATTGTGTTGGCCACACCAGATTTTTTAGTTAGTTTCTAGTTTTTATTGGTTGTTGAAAAACATTTATCCCTAGACTTTTCATTAAGTTGTATAGCCCATAATGATAAAATTAATGACTTCAAATATTGTTTTCGTCAAATCGTTAAAAATTTACGGTCAAATATTTTTCTTGCCTTGGTCATGTTATTGTTGACTATGTCTACAATTTAAACATAATGATCCTTGAATTTTTTAAAATGACAAACTAAATATTACTCATACAAGGTTTTAGTGGTAAGTATTCCACAATATTTTACATGTTTTTGAAAATACAAATTGCGTGTTTGTCTAGATAAAAGTTTCGTAATCCAGCGATTAAAACAGCAATTAATTTACATGCAGAAAAGTGTGCGGCCGTATAACATTTTTTACTCAAAATGATATCAGGAATATGCTATTAATTTTTTTTACACTAGTCCTGATACACCCTGTATAGCATATAGCTTCTAGGTCACGTTGGTCCATTCCCACAGTTGTCCATAGATAAAGGTACGCCAACGGCCTGGTAGGTATCATGAAGGTGTTGGTCGCTTGGACCTGTTGAAGTAAGATTTCAGTTGGTGCCATTGGGCCAACGTGGCCCGACGAGGCAACATTTGCGTTGGTCCTATGGGGCCAATATGGCAGTGAATGTCTTAATAGAATTCGGACTAATCATGGTGTGTGAGCTGATGCTCTATATAAACGGGGGGAAATTACCAGTCCAAAGTGCATCTGTGGGGCTCCAAATTAAGCCGGTATCTCACTGTAAAAAAAATTATATAATTTTTTATAGTTTTTTTTAAAAACCTTTCATGAAAAGTAGTGCATCCCACTGTAAAAATTTTTACGCGTTTTTATGGAGTGTTGCATAACTCATAAAAGAGAATTGGCACCAAAGATACTACTAAACTTTATTTTGTGGCCGTTGTTCTGCAGAGGTAGTTGCGTTTTGTAATTTCATTATGAATAACGTCAATTCAAATATAAAATTATTAGCTGCAATAATTGTTGGAGTAATGGGTTACACAGTTATACAAAAAATTTAAAAAAATCAGAACATCGCTGGTGGACTAGTTTATGGTTGGAGAAAATAAATCAAAATCGCAGTGTTTTAGTTATCGCTGAAATAAATTACAGAAATTTTCTTCGAATGAAAGACCATTTCTTAAAAATCATGGACATGGTTCGAAATTAAAGTGAGCAACGTGACGTTCATCTAAGGCAGTGTATTTCGCCACATGAAAGATGGGCATTGTACTACCTACCTAGTGTACACATATATTTTGAAAAATTAATCCTTTTATTGTCACTACTTAAAGGGTACGACGCGAGTATATAGGTTAATAAAGTCCATCTTAAAATGCTTGAAAGCGGCGGATTTGTAGAGCTTCTCATTTACTTCATATTTAATTTTTGCAAATTTGTATAGATAATTTACAATACACTTTCTATAAATTATAGATCAAGATATTTATATTAATACTACGTAAAATTATTGGTTGAAAAACTTTGTTGGTTACGATTAATGTGTATTCTAATAGGATTCGGACGGAAATTTAAAAGGAGAAAAAAGAAATGCAAAGAATAACGCATGTAAATATAAATTAATATTTATTTTTTGATGTTGTATTGCCTGATTATTATAAGATAATAACATTTAGCAGTTGAAAATCGCACTTTGTCTGACGTATTTATTATAATATTCAGGCGATTTTGTGTGGTATAAAACTTCTTCATTTCTATACAAATCAATTAAAACGCTGTCCAGGCAACCACACTACACATTTTGATTATTTTGCTTTATATTATTTCCAATTTCAGTATAAACACGTGCTCACCGCTTTTCAAGAAATAATGTCAGGAAATAACAAGAACGTTGTCTCTTTCTTCAGAAAATGATTTTACACATGGTTCAAGCAACCGCATTGCGCACGCCCGCATCAACATTCAATCATAACGCAGCTTTCAACAAAATGAATACAGACTGCTGTATTTATGTGACGTCACATCAAAAATTTTATGTGACGTCATGTAAATACAGTTTTCATAAAAATTCTGTCAAAACGGTTTTTATAAAAATATTTACGTCCATTTTTATAAAATAATTACAATGGGAAACCGGCTTTAGACTATTCTTCACATACTTCAAGACTGCGAACAATATTCATTCAGGGGAAACATGCAAAAACTACTTATGCTTTCTTCAGAAGATTGTATTAATAATTGGTTTTGAAAACATTATATTGTATTATTTTTATTTGTTGTATTTATGTATATTGTCTTTCATATTATGTTTGTATATTTTATTGTATTTATTGCCATACGATAAATAATAATAAATTTATAATCCTACAAGTATTCAAACATTATTCTGAATCATATTTGTTTGAAACAAATGCAAAATAAACAATTTTGAAAAAAATATTTGTACTAACCATAATTATTACGACGTGGAGACCAATTAAGTCACGATGAGGCACGGTTTAGTACTAGAAACGATCGGGACTTGTATAGAAAATAGAAAACCCGAAAGCGGAACCATTGTTGAACAGCTTACTTAGGGACCTATTAAGAACTCAATATTTGTGTAGTCGTTATGGTCTTTATGGTTATTATGTACTATAATAGTTATTAACGTCATAAGGCTGATATGAAGCAAATAACAGACGCGGTTGAATATTGTAAAATCGAGGCGACAGCCGAGATTTTACAATCAACCGAGTCACTTATTTGCATATCAGCCGTGTGACGTTCAGTATTTTTCATAATAACATAAAATATCTTCTGAAAATTCTATTTTCTATGGCATATTGACAGGTGACAGCTCTTCATGACAATTTCATGATGCTGCGATTTTTTTAGGAACACATGTTTTTTAATAATTGTACTGTTATAAAAAATAACGGCCGTGGCTGTTTTGAGGCATATATTGGTTGAGCATACAGTACTGTTAAAACACATTTAACAGTATGGTATTATGAAAAGATTGTTAAAATCAAATTGGGTATTCTCAGTACTGAAAGTGGTTATTGTCAACAATTGTTAAACGTTTTGGCAGTCTTTATCGTAACGACTGCTAAAGAGGCCTATTCAGAACTCAATATTTGTGTAGTCGTTATGGTCTTTATGGTTGTTATGTACTATAAAGATTGTTAAAGTCGACTTACTGTCAACAATTGTTAGGCGTTTTGACAGTCTTTATCATAACGACTGCTAAAACTATGTATTTATGGTTATTATCACGTTATTATTTGACATGTGACAGTGTGAAAGGTAATTATATCAATCAAATATTATTAATATTGACCTTTCTGCCAAATATTGCTGTTTTTATATTTTAGCAGGATGCAGTTTATTATATGTATACATTCTGCTTCAACTTGAATAATGAGCATAAGAACGATAAAGACTGTGGTGGAAGAAAGTTACTTTTGATATTCTGCGGTATTCTTGAAAACTCTGTGTGATGTGATGTTTCTGTTATATATTCAATCAAAATAAAAAAATTAAATCTTCCTACAAATTTTCAATCACGTTGAAATCATTTGTAGGAATTAACAAACCCACGTTCTAAATAATAATGTAGAAGTTTCCAAATATGCATATATATCATATTGTTGTTTAGTTGTTTTGGGAAAACGTTTGCGTACTAAATATAATTGGCAATTCATTATTTTAAAAAAAAATTAAAACCTTGACAGATAAGATTAAGGTTAGATTAGGTTCATATATGTATAAGGAAGTTAGCAATTTTCAAATAATCTGTTTCATTCACAAGTATTATTTTGTAAAGATTGTTAGTAATACCGACGTAGGTTCTGAATTAACAAATTCATAAAGATTGTTACAAATGTCTTTATGATAACAATCTTTATATGCATAGCAATCTTTATGACTGTATTTCTCTGAATAGGCCACTTAGCTTTACTTCTCTAAAATAACAACAAAACCCTATACCTAACGCACAAAACTTGGCCTTAGTTTTCTTAGCATGAATTTTGTGCGTTAGGTTAGATAATGTTAAAATGTATTTCAAGAAATTACCTAAACCACATTTATTCGGGATTTATTTTTCTAAACGATCCCGCGTTCTCTAATTACCACTATGTCTGAGAAAAATATCTCCATCGATATCACTTTTTTATGATATCCAAATATCGATAAATTTAATATCAATTTCATTGATAATTATCGAAACTTGTTATTATAATTAAAAAACAACTGATATAAATACATCGTCACTGCATATTACCCATTGCTGGGTGTACGAATCTGCTTTGTACATAGATTTTGCTAATGATGATGACATATTTGTACCATGCGGGTGTTTACTAGGCGTCATCTCACGAACACTCATTGCCGTCGTGGAAAGTGAAGCACAGGAGTCAATTCTGTGCAATTTGAAATATTTCTTTTGGCGTCGGTCGGGATCGAACCCGGTTTCCCAGATTCACGACCACTCAGGCACGCAGCCAGAAGACCCCATGTATAGATAATTATTATTAGGATGAACTAATCGATAAATGAATTTTTATCGATACCAATACGATATCGAATATAGATATTTTATTGTCAGCTCTAATTTTCTATAAATTACATAAGACAAATGTAATAAAACCTGTTTAGTAAAAACTTTTCATTCATAATTTGATGTTAGAAAATTGAAATTCTTTACAAATTTAGTAACTTCCTTGAAAATTGTGACGTAGATTCGATATGTGAAATCGAAATTTGAATTTCGATGAAATATTTAAGAATTCATATCTCGCTTGATATATAGTGTTTCTTATTCAAAATTAGAATCTAATAACTCATTTAAAAACCTAACGTATATAACAAGTTTTGAGAAAAATTTTACACTACAGAAAACTTTTCAATTATAATGTAAAAAACTCAGTAAAATCCAAATCTAGTAATAGTAATAATTCATTTAAGCATGAACGGCGATAAATTATATAATGTAATCAATGCTTATAAAAGTCTTAGATTGAATGATATAAAACTTGTTTGTAAATAAATATGTGAATCATATATACGTGTATTTATAATGAATTATAATAATAAATAAATGACGCAAAAAATAATACACATAAATCAGATCTATTTCTTATATTTATAACATTCAATCTATCAAACCACAAATGCCAGTTGTTAGAGTTACGCCCAGTTATAACAATGTTATAAATAAATACCTATAATATTTATAAAGGACGTATTACACCGCAGAATACACGATATAGTAACATAATTAAGGGCAATTTTAATAATTTCCACGTCTTGATCCCCAATCATATGGTTCAAATCGCCAAGGGTTATAGTCATGTAGTATAAGGTAAAATAATGTGATTTGCGAAGTATTCATACAAATCAGAACTGACAACTGGCAGTATGTAATATAACTTAAAACCGTGTAAATATTGCTATTATCAAAATTCGAAGACATTCATTTCCCAATTATAAATCAATTGAATAATTATGATGTAATGTCAAAGCTAACAGTAAACCTATATTGTGTCAAAGTACATACATCGCCTACTTTTATTTACTTCAAACCGTAGGTGATGGACAATTTGTTTTCCTATTGGCTGTGAATGACGTAATGTAAGTGCTATGACGTCACAGGAGTGGGGGGTTGTTTTTTGTGACTATTTTTGGCGCCAATATTTTTATTTAATTATTTACGAAAAGAGCACCAAATTATTAAAATAAAAATTATTACTAAGAGAAATATTGCATAAACTTTAATTTAAAACACTTTTTGAAAAATGTGAAACAGGCTCATTGTGGGTAATCTTTGCAACAGCATAATGCACAATATAATATCAAGAATTAACAAAACTACCAACACACAATGAAAAACAAATTATCGACGCCAAAATCACCTTCATCACATGATTGACATAATGACATGAATATTCCAATAATTCAAATATTTGGAAATGACACTCGATACCGCGGTTAAAATACAGTTTCTATTTCATTTTTTGCCGTTGGTTGGACGGAGATAGCGTATATCCCACTGCTCTGAAATACCGACGATAATGAGATAGCGAATGAAAGTCTCATATGTGTCATGTGTGTACGACAAAGATGCTACATAAAAGTTTTGTAATTCTTGCATCAGAAATTGATGACGTGAGGATCAACTTGAGATAAGAGTGTACTATTTATAATATAGAATAAATATAAATATTTACTATTTGTTGCAAAATCATATTATCATATTAAACAAAAATCCAAAAAAAAATATATATATATCGCAGGTGATATATTTCTTTGTACTATATTTAATCCAAGTGGTACTTGAAATATTCAAAAGGCATTTAATAAATCGAACGGATTAAAATGTACTTGATATTCAAAAAAATGAATGTAATATAAGAACGTGATAATGCAAATATTTTTCAGTTTTTTATCAAACAGATAATACTATCAATTATGCAAATACAAACGCAGACCATGGTTAAACATTTTTTTTTCTTCTGTGTTTGTTTTACTGACTTGTAATTTTCTTTCAAAAATAATCAAAATATTATATATGTGGTTGCTATCCCACGCCAATTACATTATAACGTATGTATCAAAAGTTTAGACCTCATCAAATAGAAAAAACATATTTTCGGGACTCAACGCCTGGGGGAGGGGGGGGGTTGGTTCATAATCTTTGTACTCATACGAAAATTGACTGATGAAAATTTTAATTTGCAAATAACTTTTAAACAATGACCCGGTTTCACATTTTTACCTCCCGCTACCCTTGGTAAGGGAAATATAAGGATCGTACTAAAAATCGCATATCGAGATTTTGATAAACGACCACGTTTTAAGGTCCCTAGAATCAAATTTTAACATTTTCACGATGATGTCTGTGTGTATGTGTGTGTGAATCCTCCACTCTAACTCAAATACTATCAAATTTTGAAACCTTGTATTTCGAACTTTTTCTGTAATGGAAACAGCCTATTTAAGATTTTGGTGTAAATCGGATAACCGGAAATGGCACTTTACTAGAAGCTCAAAATAGTTTTTCTTCGAAAAATACCTTTAAATATTATTTTTTCGACATTAATGTTATTATAAAAATTAAAGATTATTAAATTTTCTACAGATTTGCATTAATACTTTTTGTACACATTTTATGGATAAATTTATAAAATTATCTATAATTTAAATCCCGGAGCTTACGCTTTAAACAAACAAAACTTCTTGTTTACATAGTTATTCAAATGTATGTAACTGATAGATAAATATCACTATCAAAGAACTAATCATTTCAAAATAATATTAGTAACGTTATAAAAAGAAAAAAGTAAATAGAACAATAGAAAAGGTATTCAATACAGTTTTCAGTATAAGTAAAAATGTAGGTATGTATTTATTTAGATTAATAAAAATGAACGTTTCACAAAAATGTTTAACATAATCCTCATGTTTGGATTAGTTAATTCTATTCTATCCCGGTATTTAAAATTTAATCTTCATTTTATTATAGCGCCAGTGGCTTAATCGTTAGAGCAACGCCTCATGTCATAAGTGCCCTCGGGGCTATGGGTTCGAATCCCACTAAGGCATGGATGTGTGTGAATGAGAACCCCCTCGTGTCCGGAAAATTTGTCGCCGGTAAATTGATCGCGGAAAATTTATCGCGGAAAATTCATCGCGTGGAAAATTCATCGCCGGTAAATTGATCGCCCGGAAAATACATCGCCGGTAAATTGATCGTCGGAAAATTGATCGCGAGGTAAATTGATCGCCGGTAAATTGATCGCGTGGAAAATTGATCGCGGGGAAAATTGATCGCCGGAAAATTAATCGCGAGGAAAATTGATCGCCGGTAAATTTATCACGTGGAAAATTGATCGAGGGAAATATTCATCGCCGGTAAATTGATCGTTGGGGAAAATTGATCGCTAGGATATTTAAACATACAAAAAATATTGTTTATAACAAAACAATGGAGTACATTTTACCTTTTATAAGATATACTCGAATTAATAATTTAGTTTAAAATGACTTACCTATTAAAATATTTTACCATATCACTAGATCTGTTTTAGACAAATTATGTATTTTATTTACACAGAAACAAAAAAAAATATATTAAAAGGGGAATATAAAACTACCTATCATGTATGAGCAATGTTAGTGATTTGGTGTTATACTCTATATAGCGGTCAATTTTCCCCGCGATTAATTTACCGGCGATGAATATTCCCCGCGATCAATTTTCCACGCGATAAATTTACCGGCGATCAATTTTCCTCGCGATCAATTTTCCGGCGATCAATATTCTGGCGATCAATTTTCCCCGCGGTCAATTTTCCACGCGATCAACTTACCGGCGATCAATTTACCTCGCGATCAATTTTCCGGCGGTCAATTTACCGCCGATAAATTTTCCCCGGGATGAATTTTCCGCGATAAATTTACCGCGATGAATTTTCCGGGAACCGAACCCACTCAGTAATTGGGATTTAGTCCTGTTGCGGGGTTTGAAAAAAGTAGTAACTTGGATTAGATTAGACTATATTTTAAGAAATAAACTGTCAAAATTAGAGTAAAATTCGCTAATCCAAAAATAAGGATTAACTTAATCTTTTTTGTGACACATGTTTATGTAATATTTTTCATAGTAATATAAAAATTGTAATTTTCGTAAATAATTAAACAAAAAGATTGGCACCAGAAATAGTCATGAAAAACAACCTTCCACTCCTGTGACGTACACAGCACGTCATCACCTATGCTATTTGTCTAAATAAAAGTAAGCGACAGTTTGTCACATGTAAAACTGTATGAACTCTGACGTCACATTCTGTTTCAGATCACGAGACTTTTCAAAATATTACACAAATAAGAAATATAATATGTAAATTTCAACATGAAATAACTCTTTTGTTTTTAATTTTAGAGGCATAGTGATAATGAACTTTTATATTCAGATAAAAAAATCTTTTAAATGGTGTCAATTTCAATATGGCATTCCATTTAAAAAAATGTTATTTTGTTGAATAAGTCGCGTATTTGATGTTCAATTGTTTTGCAGTTTTCACCGTTAAATTTTTCGTATAATATCGCCCAACTTTGTCCAGTTAACCGTTAATGGTTAATCTGCATTGAATAGATATGTGATATTTGGAAGAGTCCCTAAACAACGAATGTAGAGTAGCGAAAGGTAATTAAATCGCAAATTAATTCCTGTTTTCAAATAGCTATGAAGTTCTTTCGACGACAACTTGAACGACAGAGAGATTACTGAAATCTGCGAACAAATGCATAATGTACATGTCTCATTTTCGATGTTTTTTTAAGGTATATCGGGTAATATTAATGATAGAGCGAAACCATTTGCACATTGCAGGGTCAACTTTTCGAGAAAAGTTTAATAGTCACCACAGGAATTTTCGATCTTCTTTTGTTTCTGAGCTACAGGCAAAAACTCCTTTTTCGCTCATTTTGCAAATATATCATATCTTATTTATTATAATAGTTAGAGAAAAAATGTTTTTACAAAATTTTACTGTTTTTTAAATAGAATAAAATGGCGGAATTAGATTTTTTGAAAACTTAATAATTCTCGAGATATAACACAAACTTATGATTTTTGAAATGGGAACCTTAAAATATAATCTAATCTAATCCAAGTAACTACCTTTTTTGATAATAAAATGAAGATTAAATTTTAAATACCGGGATAGAATAGAATTAAATAATCCAAAAATGAGGATTGGCTTAATTTTTTTTGTAAATCGTTAATTTGTATTAATCTAATTACGAGTACATACCTACATATTTACTGATGCTGGAAACTCTATCAATTTCCTTTCCTATTGTTCTATTTACCTTTTCTTTGGTATTATTAATTTGAAAGGATTAGTTCTTTGACAGTGACATTTATCTGTCAGACACACATACATTTGAATAAATGCGCAACCAAGGAGTTTTGTTTGTTTAAAGCGTAGGCTCCGGGACTTAAATTATAGATAATTTTATAAATTTATCCGTAAAATATGTAGAAAAAGTATTAATCCAAAACTGTAGAAAATTTAATAATCTCTAATTTTTATAATAACATTATTAACATTAAAGATATTTTTCGAAGAAAAACTATTTTGATCTTCAAATAAAGTGTCATTTCCGGTTATCCGATTTACACCAAAATCTAATGAAAGAGAAAAGTCGAAATAGAAGGTTTCAAAATTTTCTGAATGATAGTATCATCGTGAAAATGTTAAAATTGGATTCCAGGGACCTTAAAACGTGCTCATTTACCAAAATCTCGATACGCGATTTTTAGCACGATCCCTGTATCTCCCTTATCAAGGGTAGCGGGCGGTAAAAATTAACCGTAGTCTTCTTTCGATATTTTACAATCAAATGATAGTCATGAAATTTAAAAATTATTCATGTTTCATTGTCTGTTTACCCAAATAAGCTATTTCTAATGGGGGTTTGTCAAACCCCTATTAGAAATAAATAAATTCCCCAACCCAACGCAGCCCTGTACATCGTCTTTAATGAAATCTGCGTATAAATGCATGATGTACCTATGTACCACCCACCTATCCCAGGTGTTAATCACTCTAATTAATCCCCATGGTCCGTATCTCTCCCATCCACTTTGGAGTGGAACCGGAGGCCAACAACATATCGGCAACTACGGTGTTTCTTGCGCAGTTGAAATACGTTCGTGTTCGCGGCAAAGTGCGAATATCGTATAGTGGGAAAGTCCAACGGAATATTGTGCAGTGCACACAGTGGCAGATAGTGTGGCGGATAAAGTAAACAGTTGTAGGTAGGTTCGAAAATTCTTAAAGTATGAATCAATGAAATTATAGTGACTTGTAATACTTGACAATCCGAGTTCAAATCCGGTTGAAGTATCTGCACTATGCACTGTGAAGCCTGTTTAACACAGTCATAAATTGTTATCATATTTGTTAAATATTTGCTAATAAATTTGGAAACAAATGTTTTCATAGATTCCAACGATCAAAAAATTTGGTAACAAATTTGTTAACAAAATTATGATTGTACCAAACGATCCACACGGTCTAAGGTACCAACAATAGTTAAAATTTCTATTATTTCTGTAATCGCAAGTGTGAATTAAAAATATTGTATTAATAATTTATAAAAACTAAAACATAATTTACAGTTTATTTATAGTCCTTTAACAATTACTGGGCCTTCTTTGCCGATCAGGCCATATACCTTTTAGTAGCCACATGATCCCTCAGACAGATCCGTGCGCTTGTGTATCAAAAGCTTAAAAGGAGTTGTTACCCCTGTACTAAAATAAGACGCGAAAATTAAAATAAATTTTTCCTGTACTAAACTACAAACATACTTCCGATATTAAACTACATTTTTTTAAAATAATTATTGAATTCAAAGGCTAATACTCATAGATTTCAATAATTTTTTTTAAATGCAGGTTAATATCGGAAGTATATTTGCGTATATTTGTATGGTGGTGAATTTTTACCTTCCGTCACCTTTATGTAAGGAATGTGTTGTCTGTTCAACAAATTCGGTGGTGAGTTTTTGATGAATAAGCACGTTTTAGGGCCCCTAGAATAAGATTTTACTATTTTTACGATGATGTCTGTCTGTATGTATGCATGTATGCATGTTTTTATGTATGCATGCATGCGTGCGTGCGTGTGTATGTCTGTATGTGACAAAAAAAAAATGCGATAACTCGAATACTATGATTCCAAAAATTATAATTCTTTCGTATTCCTCTTCGTTACATCCATAAGAAAAGATTATTAGGTTTTGGTTATAATTGGTCAACCGGAAGTACCCTCATTTGAAGATTTTAACAGTTTTTCTTCAAAAACCATGTTAAATATCATTTTTTCACATTTAATGTTATTATAAATATTGAAGAATATTTTATTCTCTATACGATTTGAATGCATTTTATACTTCATATTAAATGGATAAAGAGTTAAAAAAATATAAAGAAATTAAATAACATATATTAGCCAGCTATGCTATAACAGCTGCTATATTAAGAAAATTCTGATTGAAAGGTGCCAGTGTCATGTGCAGTAGACAGTATGTTTGTGTTATAATTTTACTGAAAATATAGGACCTTTTGCTAGAAACTTTCTGTATGGAATTTGTATAAAATACATTCAACTGCCTTAAGGTAATGTACAAGAAATAGAATCTTTTGCAAGGAACTTTCTGTATGACATTTATACAAAATACAAAGAACAGACGGAAGGTAATGTGCTGGCCACATCAGATTTTTTAAAAGATGTGTACGCGTATATGTATAATTTATACATATAATATCCAAATATAGATTAAATTTATGCTGCAATTCAAAATTTGTAAAAAACTGACAAAAACGCATCTAATTTTGTTGATTACTATAAAATTAAAATTATACATAAGAGAGGCAACTTTCGTTGCGATTTTGTTCATTATTTACAGATTTACAGATCTGTAAGACAAATTTGTACAGAATTGCAGCATTAGTTCTTTTGTCTACATATTTAATACGAGTAATGCTGTCAAATGTATTGGATTTATTTTTGTATACATACATATTGTTCCAATTTTCACTGTATTATTATTATTTTCTTGTACCTCTATATTATCTCAAATTTATTGTGTGATAGTTACGTTAATTTCTTATCAATTGTAAATATACAAAAAAAGCTTTATTATTCTCTATCGTTTTAATAAAAACTGTAATATATTATAGGTACCGTAAAACGTGATAATTTACCAAAATCTCTATACAATTTTTACCACGATCCATATTTTCCTAATCAACAGTTGCGAGAGATAAAATGTAATTTTATGGAGCTATTGTCTATTTCTAATAGATATTTCAACAACAAATATAAATTTTATCAAAACATATAAAATAATATTAAATGTTTACAAAGAAATATATGTAAACAAATATGAATACATACAGGGTGTGACTGCAACACCGGAACATAGGACTTTAACATGTACGAGCCCAAAACTCATATTAGTTGGGCCGGTTTACATTTTCAACAAATTTTAAAATCTACACATGATAGAAAGTGAAACTGAAAAACTGAAAAAAAACTGTGGGCCGAATGACTGTTGATAATAGTTCGACCGGTATTTTAAGGATCATCTTCTAGTCCACATTTAGCTTCCATCGAGACTATATTTTTGGCACAATGAAAAGCAACTTCGTAAAATTTCAGTGCGTTCAGTAAAATCTATGTACCTTGCAAGACATATGGGCAACTCATAGGAAAATGTGCAGGACTTCGGGATCCATTGCCTAATAGAATAGGGGATTGCAGCTCAATCGAATTAAGAGAAATTATTAAAAAATAGTGAAAGTTTAAGCTTAATAATGAATATTAATAAAGAAATAAAATGATATAATTGAAATACTTCGGAAATAAGGGGGTTTTTGTTATAGCAGCTCGTCACTCATATGAATTCCATATACAGGATGTTTCCTTTAAAACAACCAGCGCTTTTTTGGGCGAACTAACAACTTTAGAGAAAAATGTTTTATACCAAAAATGATCAAGAATAAGGGGATAATGTACCAATAGTAACAAACCAAATATTTAACCAGTGGTTCTCAAACGGTAGAATAAAATTATATTTTTTTAAATGGGACCCTATATAATTTTTAAGCCTTTAAATAGAATATTATTTTCTGATTTCAATGATATAAATATACCACAGGGTTGTATAACAATTATTTCGAGAAAAATGGTATTAAAAACTAGAAATAATGTAATAAAAAATGGGTTTACTACTAGCGTAACTAGGCAATCTGTGTATTGCGTAGCCTATTGTAATATTATAACATTATTTTTGATACCATTTTTCTCGAAATAATTGTTATACAACCCTATACCATATTTACATCGTTGAAATCAGAAAAAAAAAATATCTATTTAATGGGCTAAAAAATTATATAGGATACCATTTAAAAAAATATAATTTTGTTCTGCCGTTTGAGAACCACTGGTCGAATTTTCGGTTTGTTATTATTAATGAATTATCCCCTTATTCTTGATCATTTCTTGTATATAACATTTTTTTCTAAAGTCATTAGTTCACCCAAAAAAGCGCTGGTTGTTTTAAAGGAAACACCCTGTATATTATTTTGATTGGCGACTGAAAGACCACTTATAAATATATAACGAATACCGAGTTAGGGGGTGGAGTCTACTACCAATGGAAGTAGACAAAATCAAATAGCGGACACGCGGCTACCAGTCCAGTACTGCAATTCTCAAACAGTTTTTGTTTGAATATAAATTTCTTGCATTAAAACTTAATAATTTTGATACACTTGCAATTATAAAGCATGTAGACTTGTACAATATTATAATATTAATTTGTTTTTTATAAATAAAATTTAAAAATAGTATACATTTCAAGAACATTTTAGATCCACGAAGAAAACAGTTTTATATAAAAACTTATATTCGTGACGTCGCATCTATATTTTCAAACTTCGGGGGACCATAACTCGCTTATTAATACGAATTTTTCACCGGATTTTCACCAATACTCTTTCTGATGAAATTATAAAAAAAATCGTGGAGTCCCCTATTATCCAATATTAAATGGCGGAATACTTGAATAACAAATTCAGTTTTTGTAAGTTTAAAATCTATATTTTAAACTAGTCGAAAGAAATTTGTAGAAATTTCTCACCATTTGCGTAGATTTTATAATTTGTTTGTTAAAAACTAATATGAATTTGGGCTCGTAAAATTAGGTATGAATGTTTTTTTAGTACACTTGTTCCATTTAAGCCATTCAGTATTATACAGAATAGGGCCTATCTTTGAAATCTCTGATTGGCTGAAATTATAGACAAGATACAAAATTACCCAATGTGATTTAGGCTACTTAAAACGAATGGCTTGAATGGAACAGGGTATAGGTATTCTTTGGTATTTGTAGTATCTGTTCAAATGAACAATTATTTATTAATTTAAATAAAATATTTTTTCCGATTGACATTAAAAGTGCGATTTTTTGACAGCTACCAGTCTGTAAAATGTAACTTTTACTCCTAATTACATAGCAACCGCTATACAAATGCATAGCAACCGCTATACAAACGTATAGCAACATCATTTGATGGCGATAACTTTCAAAATAGGCATTAAAAATAATCACTAAATTAATATTCAATCGGCAAAAAACAGATTTACAGCTTCGACAGTAATCATTTGTATTTTAGTGCCCAATTAAACAAATAACTATTTCACTTTAAGAGAAATTACAAATAATAATAAACATTTGCAATATTTAGCGTCAATTCCATGGCTATCACTATTTTTGAGGTGATTTTCGATATTTTCCTACATTATTTCTGCATTATACATGCAGCATGTAACATTAATTTTTCTTATTGATTCAGATGCAACTTTGAAGCTCTACAACTTTTATTTGAAGCTTTTTTACCTGAAACAATTAGAGAAGCAGGAAATTACGAAAGTAAGATTTTATATGTTAATGTCATATGTTCCGGTGTTGCAGTCAACACCCTGTATATGAACACATTTTTTTAACGGGTTTTTGAACTACGTATTTGAAATATTTATATTCTTGGTAACCTATATAGAACTGATAAGTATGTAAAATATAACAAAGTTGTGATACAAAAATATTTTAATTACATAACCAATAATAAAACGATCTACATTTTTTAATTTAAGAAATTTAAGGCTCCAATAAACACGTAAATTAATAATAATAATTACAATAAAATTAGTAATACGAGTATAATAGGTTTATAATTATTAAAAGTAAGTTATCTTTAAAATTAAATCGTAAAATTTGTGTGTGTGTCCCAAAATGATACTACTAACGAATAACGACCATTATAGATAACTAATTACAATAATATGACTATTTGAGGTAAAAGAGTGGTTGACGTCAAAAATGTGATAAATCGACCGTTCACGATAAAAATGCAATTACAGGCAATCATGTTAAATTCATGTTTAAAATGAAAAGAAATTAATATTATAGTCACCAAATAATTTTAAGTTAATGAGGTTTAATGTAAACTAACCAATGTACGCATTTAGTATTTTTTTAAATTAATAATTCAATTAATTTCTACATACAATAAAATCGAAACTCCTAGTACCACCTTGCGTTTATTTCTGAATGCATTGCATTTATATCATATTATAAGAAATTGTTATAAAATAGCGCGCAAATTTCGCTGCTGCGCTTAGTAATTTAGATCTATGTATTTCTATTTCACACAATAAGTTATCTAACAACTAACAGAACTTTGGTTTCTGAAAAATATGTTACTCCACTCCCCTAATGTTAACGCGCGCTGAAAAGCATAAATTCACGATTTTATTAATATTTTAAGACGAATAGATACAGCACTATTTAAATTCAGCGGGACGGGTCGGGTGCAACGGAGTGCGCTCTAATAGACACTTACATAATTGACGTCACACGGAAGATAGAGAAGATCTGTTTGCATCTGTCATTCGTGTTATAACTTAATTCTCTATTCTGATTTGTTTTGTTCGTTGTGTTACTTAAAAATAAGTTTAAAGCAAGAAGAGGTGCCTGGAGCAACTTTTTTAAATAATATTGAAGATCATTCGATAATACAACTAAAACGATGGCTGGAGTGAAGAGTTGACAGTTCTTTGTTTGGAGGTCGTAACCATAGCAATCATTAGTTCTATGCTTTGCCGCTAAATGCGCTCATGCAAATGGGGTAGAATAGTGCGACGTCAGAGTATAGCGCGAAATGTGAAGCATTGTCCTAAGCAAAAACGATACTTTCAAAGTAGACTCAATTGACAGAATTTAAAGGCTTGTAATTTTATGCTGATATTATTAATATTATTATGAAGAAGTTAACTTTAAGATATTAATAACATCAAATTGTCAACATTTTTCTATTACTTCGTAATACAATATATACACTAGGGATCGACCAATATGATTTTTTGTGGCCGATACCGATATCGGCCGATACCGATATACTCATATCCGATATCGGCCGATACCGATATATCGGCCATAAAATTTTGTCGTAAATTTTTTGCTGTATAAATGAGGTAAAAGTGATTTGTAATGATATACTGTTACCGTTACACGCATTAACCCTAAATAAATCACAAAAAAAATGCAGAGCAAATGCAAAAAAGACATTATTTTTAAAACGTCGTAGAAATGGCATTTTTGTGACTTAATTCACAAGGTAGAAGCTATATTTCTACGCCGTCGGATTAGAAATAAAATAAATAAATATCCATAGAAACTACATAGAATTAGCGAATAAAAAGGAAAGTAGTGCGTTTGAAAAAAAAATTCAATGTGTCATTCGGAATAAAAGTGTCTTGGTGTGCATCGCATGCAATTATTCGCTCGTCGTGCAAACTTCCATGATCGCCACACAAAGTATCACTTTTACTCCTATTAACTCAATATACTATTTTCAATAATATGTTTAGCACCACCGCCAAATAGTGTTGCTAGTAAACAGCTATTTTCTTCAGCTGGAAATGTTTATGAAAGCGCAATAATTTTGTTACATTACAACTTGCCAAAACTTAACTTTAAATATTAATTTGTTTAACTAAGAGTGTAACTTTACTTCTACATTTTTAATGACTTTTTTGCTAAATTTTGAATAAGAATAAACTTGATTTGTTTTTTATTTAGTATTTCTGTTTTAATTTCCTTTAGAAAATCCTTAGCAACTGAAATATTAAGCAATTTATATTTTTTAGGCCGATACCGATATAGGACGATATCGTGGTTTACATATCGGCCGATACCGATATCGGCCAAGAAGACCGATATGGCCGATATACCGATACCGATATCGGTATCGGTCGATCCCTAATATACACATTAATAAATAATAATAATAATAATAATAATAATAATAATAATAATAATAATAATAATAATAATAATAATAATAATAATAATAATAATAATAATAATAATAATAATAATAATAATAATAATAATAATAATAATAATATTTCAAATTAAAATCAACTCTGCACATTCTGAACTACAGAGTAACAGGTTTGCGCAGCTTCAAGCATATCCGAGAGTTTACCGACATACCGATACCGACTGAGATTTTGTTTGTTAGCGTTTTTAACGATTTTCAAATAAATTATTTTCAGAACTTTAGATTTCTTCTTTTTAACTTTAAGGTACGTAAATAACTCTGTCTATCCACATTAATATATTAATAATATGTCGTGTTCTTAGGGATCTGTAACCTAAAAATGGTTCGCTGTCTTTCAAGCGGGCTCCTCTGGCCGCTTCACGCGATGTTTCACTATCATCTTCGAGATTGAACGAAAATGTAATTCCATGCAAAGTTTTTTAAAACTTAAATAGAATAATTGTTATTATAAATTAGGGTAATATGTTTTATTTAATTAAAGGGTAATATTCAAACTTAACTGAATGATAGCTTAAATAGCTAACTTTTCTGAATTAAGTAAGATATTGGCGACGAAATGAATTGCTTAAAATTATAGTTCTTATTTGCTGTGGCAATAAGGTTCACTTTGAAAGATGTGTTTACCGGTAGGACAGTAGTTTATGAAAGGCGGAGCTAAACAAAGAAATGTATATATATATATATATATATATAAAAATCTGATGTGGCCAGCACATAACCTCTTGCCAGATATTTTACCTGGTTGTACGCATAAAACGAAAAATATTTTTAAATATAAATACATATATTCATGTCTCACTACAAAATAATTCTCACATATATTATATGTTGCAAAATATATGGGATATTTTGATATAAATTATGTACAATACATACATTTTCTTTATATTCAATATCTTGAAATTTTCTTTTTCTACTTTCCTTTTCTTTATACTCGTCATTTTTTCGCAAATACCTTTTATATTCTTTTTTACGTATATTCTTTTGCGTTATTGACTTTTTTTTCATAATCTTCATAAAGATGTACAAATATTTTTGACAGTGGCATACAAATATTTTTGGCAGTGACATTTATGTGTCAATTACAAACATTCGAATTTCTTCCCTTGAACTAGTTTGATCCGAGAATTGTTACATCAAATTATTTTATATGCATTTCTTTATCTCTAAATCGATAGAAGATATAACAATGAATTTATATTTATCGAATAAAGAATTTAACGTTCTTTAATAATAGTACTTACATAAATTTTCGATAAATAATATTTAGATGATTTTTTTCTTGTAACTACTACTTCCGATTGTCCAATTGTTACCAAAACTTAATCAACTCTTCCCATTATTGTTAGATTGAAGAATCCGTAGTTAAAAATGTCTCAAGGCTTATAGTATTTGAGAAATTGTGGATCCAACATCCACACACACACATACGGACATCATCGTAAAAATGTTATAATCGGTTTCTAGGGACCTTAAAACGTGCTTATTCACTAAAATCTGGATCTTAGCGAGAGGTAAAAATGCGAATTTCAACAAGTTAGTGCTGTGACCAAGCAACAAACAATTATATATTATATTATAGGCTCATAGAATATTTAAATAAAATGATAAAAGATACAAATAATGATGTAAAGTTTTAAATCATGCAGTTTTAAACAAAACAACTTGAAGGTGGTGGCTGCCGTTCTCTGTTCTGTGCACTCATACAACCGATTTCTGAAGATCCTCTCTACACGTTTCAACATTCGGGCTATTTCCTGCCGAATGAGATTCTTCAGCTGAAGCAGGGTTGTAGAGCGGTGATAGTAAACCTCTGCCACAGACAAACATACATATGTTTGTCTGTGCCTCTGCTTTGAGATATCCTGACAAAAAAATCAAATGGCGTTAGAGTTGTGGTTGTGAGTTCCCCCTGGCGGCTCATCTCGATTAGATGTGACATAGCGCTCGCCCGATCTATCGCCATGTGATTTTATTATGGGAATATCTCAAGGCAGAGGTTTAAAACACCGCCCTACACCACTGCTTCAGCTGAAGAATCTTATTCGGCAGGAAGTAGCCCGAATGTCGGAACTTGTAGAGAGGAGCTTCAGAAATCGGTTGTATCAGTGCATAGAGAACTGGAGCCACCACGTTCAAGATGTTTTGTTTAAAACTGCATGATTTAAACTTGAACTTTGTTTTCTATCTGCAATATTTTATTCTAGGCCACCCAGTATTATAATTTGTAATACGCAATTATCATTCTAATTTTATGAAACATCTAGAATATTTATATGAAACTTTCCTGCAAACTGCAAATGTTGCAATTTTTATGTATTATTTATGAGTGTGATAATACCAAGTCTTGTTGCTGTTGTTAAGCCAGTGTACAGTTTATTTATCACATAAATCTTTATTTCGTTTTAAAAAGTGTGCGCACTTGAGCAGGTCAGTGGTCATGGCGTTATTGTGAATTGTGTATCGCACCGGTCGACGATTTCACAACTGATACAGTTATCAAGACAAGACAGACAAGACCACTTTCTGTTTCTTCGCCTCTACGAAGAGAAAAGAAGCAAGGTGTTGGTCAGCCAGCAATAATCTGGAATTCTGAGACAGCTGGTCTGGTAGGTGGGAACGATAAAGTTGTTCGAGAAATGTGTGATTAAAATTATTTAGGTCGAAAATACAGCAAGTACAGATATGATAAGTTGTGGTTTGCATTTTAAAAACATATTACAAGAATTTTTAATAAGTAGATTTGCAGAATTTAAAAACGAAGCAACGTGATGAATAATCTATAGGTATATCCCGAGTGCTAATAATTTAATCGATTCAATTTGACATGTCTGGCTTATGCAATAAATTTTTCTTAAAAAGTATTTGAGTACAAAATAATTTGAAAAAACACGAGATCGCAGGTCGAGGGATTTTACCTTAAATTATTATGTACGATAACACTTTACTAAAAGCAAAATTTTATAAATAAGCCAGACATCAAATTTAATCAATTCAATTCAAAAAATATATACAAAATTTTTTGGCCAAAGTTGATCGACTGAACTTATGGAAAAGAAATTTAAATATATCGCAATACTTTAATCTGATAAATAAACATGCCTTTTCCTTGCTTTTCACAAATGGAATTATAATAAATATTTGCAAGTATGTACTTTTAATACAACTATTGACAGTATTGATAAATTAAATTTGTAGATTCATAGATTTTACTAATATTTGTTCCTGTAGAATGTATATGTATGTAATGTAATAATCTATAATCTTAGCAACAAATCGCTTACTGTCAATGCTAATTTTTTCAAATTTCTTGAAACAGACTATAGCAGCTGGTTGATGGAAAATTAAAATAGTTCGATAAATATGTGATTAAAATTATTTAAGTCGAAAATACAACATACCGGGTGTCTATTTTTCCCGAACATAGGAAATTCAATGTTGAAATTCTGATTTAGCGATATCTCTTTACCTATTAATTTTAGACAAAAAAGTGTAATAAAGAAAAATGTTCAGAATGAAAGTGCATCGATGAAGTTTGTTGTTCAATTGTTTCTTATGTATGAGTTAGAAGTGTTACAGTTATGATCTAGCAGTTGTATGATGATCGAACATCTAATAAGCAAAATCTATATATGTTCGATCAAGTGCCAAAAAAAGTAGTTAGAAAAATAAATAAGACATTTTTTAGTTTTGCTTTTCAGTTCAAATTCATTTGTGATAAATTTATTATTTAGTGTTATACAAGTTTCAAGTTTTATGTTATACAAGTGTAGAGTATAGTATATTATAATATTAAACTAGTATATCCTATACTTCACAGAAGTAAAAGAAAATACACGAATTAAGGCAATTATCAGAGTGCCATGAAAAAGAAGACAATAATTTATGTTTCTTGTTTTTTTACATATCTGACAGATTTGATATTTCTTTTGATTTTACTATTATTAGAATAATAGGAAGACAATCCAGAAGTAAAAATTAATCACAAATTCTAATAATACAAATAACAAAATCAAATGAAATGTCAAATCTGTCAGATATGTCAGAAACATCAAACATAAATTATTGTTTTATTTTTCGTGGCACTCTGATAATTGCCTTAAATCGAGAATTTTATTTTGTTTCTAACTAAGAAACAATTGAACAACAAACTTGGTACTCGTCAATGCACATTTTCAGTCATTACGATACGCAATTGCGTATCGTAATGACCTTCATTTCGATACTCAATTTTTTGTTTTAGACGGTTGGTACTAGATGACGTTTCTTTAACCCATTTTTACCTAATTTATTTTTAGTTAATTGACAATTCATTTTAATAATATAATATCGATATTATTATTTTTTTTATTTAGGGAAGATTATTTACATGAAAATGTACAAATATAATCACAAATTGAGTAAGTAAATGTTAATATAATGTTCGAATTAGTCCACATAGATGGATCTAGTAGTATTAAAAATTTGTAGATTGAACCTTTGAACGATAGAAAATTATTTTTAATTAATTTTAAAGCAAGTTTTAGTTCAAATATAAGAAAAAATAAAAATTTCCTGTACACTGAGGCTGAAAGGGTAAAATTGTCAAACGTCAAAGCTGGAAGATAAGAAATTTCAATATAACCTCAAAATTTCTTTTACTTAATAAATCACTTTATTTAATGAATATAATAATAATAATAATACATATTTTCGTCTTACTTTGCATTTCAAAATAAGCAATCAAAACATTGTCTGTTACGCCTTTGACATTATTTTCTTTACACCATGTGTCAAAATTTTCAAATTCTTTCTCATAAATCTCGCGCGATTTTTTAGGAAGTAGATTATGTACTGTAGTCTAAGCTATATTACGTAGGTCAAGCGGAGTGCAACTGATTTCATCTTCTATGATTACACTAAATTCACTTAAATTTGTTCGTAAATATTGAAATGACATGAACTTTCAAATAATAATTGAATGTGGTCAATTCAATGTTACCAACTACAACATTTCACTTACAAATTTCCCTAAATCAACTAGGTATAATATTAACAGTTTTTTAAAATATTTTAGTTTGTAGAAGGCGCAAAATATAAAAAATAGTATAAAGAACTCATTTTATAAGACTTTCTTTCGCACTTGTCAATTAGAAAACTCGCTAACGCTCGTTTTCTAAATTTTGACGCGTGCGAAAAAAACATGTCTTATAAAACACGTTCTTTAATATACTATTTCATTACACTTTTTTAAAATTAAAAGGTAATGAGATATCGCCAAAAAAATTATAACATTGAATTTCCTATGTTCGGGAAAAAAAAGTAGACACCCGGTATGTATGTATGTAAAGTTGTGGTTTGGGTTTTTCAAAACATGATATAAGACAAATTTTCAATCGCCATTTCGCCGAATACAAATATTTACATACTGTCTCAAGAATAAATAAATATACATTAGACTACATAAAACTTGACATAATTTTTATCCTGGGAAATAACTTTTCCATTTATAAATTCATTCATTTCATAATCTATTGGACATAAAGATAATTCTGTTAGTTTTGCATATCATCTGAATTGCAATTTACATATAAGTATGTAAAGGTTTCCTTTTTCCGTAAAAGAGTACTATTTCCAGATAAAATATTTCTGTTGAATTTACTATTTAGTGAAATATTAAACGTGGAAACTACAGTTTGTCTCAACTTATAGTAAATTTATTGGACTTCACTTATGATGCGGTAAATCTCATCAACAAAAATTTATACTGTAACGTTTTTACCTTCCGTCACCTTTAGGTAAGGAAGGTATTGTCTTTGGTCAAAAAATTCGGTTGTAAGTTTTTAATGAATAAGCACGTTTTAAGGTCCCTAGAATACGATTTTACTATTTTTACGATGATGTCTGTATGTGTGTGTGTGTGTGTGTGTGTGTGTGTGTGTGTGTGTGTGTGTGTGTGTCTGTGTGTGTGTGTATGTATGTGTGTGTGTGTGTGTGTGTGTGTGTGTGTGTGTGTGTGTGTGTGTGTGTGTGTGTGTGTGTGTGTGTGTGTGTGTGTATGTAACAAAATTTTCGTCTGCGATAACTCTAATACTACAATTCCAAAAATTATAATTCTTTCGTATTCCTCTTCGTTGCATCCATATGAAGAGCTGATTAGATTTTGGTTATAATTGGTCAACCGGAAGTACCCTTATTTGAAGATTTTAACAGTTTTTCTTGAAAAAACGATGTTAAATATCATTTTTTTACATTTAATGTTATTATAAATATTAAAGAACATTGTATTCTCTATACGATTTGACTGCATTTTATACTTAATATTAAATGGATATAGAGTTAAAAAATTATAAAGAAATTAAATTTTATAAAGTAGACATAGCTATGAAAACAGCTACTATATTATGAAAATTCTGATTGAAAGATGTCAGCGTCAATTGACATATTCGTAGTATATTTGTGTTATATTATAATTTTACTCGAAATTTAGGATCTTTTGCTCGAAACTTTCAGTATAGAATTTTTATAAAGTACATACAACTGTCGAAAGGTAATGTACGTATAAGAAATTTAGAATTTTTTACAAGGAACTTTCTGTATGGATTTTATAGAAAATACATAGGCATTTACAAAAATTCTACCGATAACACGACTGGTAAAAAGTTACCGTGTTCGAAAATTGTACAATATCTACCAGATCCATCTACCGGATTCATGAAGAATCTAATCTCAAAAAAGGTAGTGATGCAAAGCGAAGTGCACGCGTTAAAAGTGGAAATGTGTTCAAAGTATGACTCTGCTCAGTTTGTTAACTACATCAAATTTCTAACCTGTTTCAAATTTTTTATAGGTTATGGATCTACCCTGTTTACCACTTGCGTTCTTAAAATATCGATTCCGGTAGCTATAACCTGATAAACAGCTGTTTACTGGTAACAGTTCACAGGTAGAATTTTCGTAAATTCCTCATAATTATAACTGACGGAAGGTAATGTGCTGGCCACATCAGATTTTTTTTATTTATCTGGATGAAGTGTAAATATTAGACAATTATTATTAATTGAAATTAAGTGTTTATTAAACTATAATGAACGTTACTATTACTAATATTAAACAATTATTAAAAACTAATTAAGACTAAAACTATAATTAACTAGATAACACTAACACTATTTATTTAACCAATTATACTACTATTTATTTCCACGATGTTATTAATTATTTATTTCACTACGCGTTCCAATCTTAGACTGCCGGTCTGTTGCAGACTCTTGTAGACTGTTTTCGCGATATTTATATCACTATATACTTATGTCACGTTCAACTGTCCGCCTACTGACCTCCACAGCGTCTATATACTCAACTGACTCAACAGCGTCTGTATATTCAACTACTCGGACAGAAGTCACACCTTTCACAACACTATTTGTCTATTTATGTAACTCTCTGTCTAACAGCCTCAGTATCACCGACTGTCCGTATGCCACAATTCTTTAACCCCACTGCTGAGTATTCACTTCCACTTGCCGTTACTTTCCCCTTATACCTAGCTTCCCAATATTCTTCAACACTACCGAATATTCACATCCACAGCTATCCCAATATACCAGTAACTTCCCGAGTACCTACTCGACACCAACTGCTTACGCTCACTACGATACTGCTGTGCTTCTCAGTAACCCGTTACTTTCTAACATTCCTGTGAATGTCACTATATAACTCTCCCTATGTAACTAACTAACTATCGAGCATAGCTACGTCCGTTTTATACAGTTGCCATTATCTTCTAGAAAAGCCCTAGAATGTTCGACCGCATAATAACAATGAACACAAAAGGTTCAGGCGACCGAAAGTAATTAAACACGTCGCGACCTGTTCGCTTACGTCGCCCGGCTACTAGCGCGATTACGTTACCGCTATAAATAGACACTCGCTTCCAGTGGCGGCGACGGCGGGCGTTCCACGTTACAATACTCTGTTCCATTTAATCCATTCAGTAGATGTCGCTCGCATCAGCGCCAGTTGTTAGTAACCGAAACTACATTGGGTAAACTTGTCTCTTGTCTCCAATTTCAGCCAATGTGAATGCCTTAAATGGAACAAGGTATATATGTATAACAAATAGTCGAAATTTCAGTTATACAGCATTTATTCTTACAAAACCAACGTTTCGGTATACACTTATATTTTCTTCAGCGTAAAATAGATCTTACAGATTCTTAAACAAAAATCATGATCACATTCGCAGAAAAAAATATAAGTGTATAACGAAACGTCGGTTTTGTAAAAATAAATGTTGTATGACTGAGATTAGCAGTTTTTATTATGTGTATTTATTTATTTATTATCATTTTTGCACAATATTTGTCTCATATTTGCTATCAGTAAAATTAGAATGACCACTCACCACGTCTGCGTATTTGTAACGTATGGTTTTGTTACTATCAACAGATACGTAAAAACATTTGTGATAACATGTTAACATGCAGTTTTTTTTAGTTTCTTTCCTACGTGATAAAGGAATCAATATATTTTGCAATTTTATTGCCTACTTTCTGCTTCAACCTGATAAGTTAAAATTTCACAAGGATACATGCAACATACATACGAAAATAACGTTACATAATAATCGCAATACCCAAGACCTTTACAGACAATTGAACGAACTAACCTACTCTAACAACCAATCAATTTAAATTTCGTCAATCATCATCAATTTGATCTCTAATCACTACTAAAGATAAATAGTACGATTGCTTTTATAATTATTACTGAAGAACGAAACAATAGGGTTGTTGCAAGAATTTTTATATGCCTTCTAAGTATTAAATTTAAAAAAATATCATTTAAATAGCCTCAAATTTGAAAATATCAGCAAATATCCATTAGATATTTTACAATTAATTATTGAAATTTGGATAATATTGTGAAAAGTCACGTGATCTGAAACAGAATGTGACGTCACAACACATACATCTTCATCGGCTCCAATTAGTCCCTTTATAGTGTCAATTCTTTGTGTTTTGTTACAAGTGTTATGATAAATATATTGTCAAAGTTGTCAAACATATGTCAAATTTTTGAGTTTGATTCGTATTAGATCATAAAAAATTCAATATACAATGAGTAATTTGCTGTATCTTATTGTGCCTTCTTGCAAAAATGTGCTAGGAGAAAATCTACTATTGAATTTATAAATACGCCAAAAGATGCGAAGAAAAGAAAATTGCGGCTAGAAGTAGTAGTTCGAAGAGCTGATGGTTAGGTTTTTACATTTTATTTTACCTTAACACTTTAACACCCCTTATTTCGGCAACAGTAAAACCGTCGTTTTCTGACATAAATTCAGTCATCATCCAGCTTTCGATTTTCGGTAAACTGTCCGACTTAGCTTGAATGTATTCCCTGTATTAGCCATTATTACTCATTTATAATAGAAAATGTTAGCGTTAAATGTCAAGTTAGAAGTTTTTTATTAACATTTGACAAAGTATCGCCTACGTTTATTTATCTAAATAACAAAAATTAATGTAAGTGATGGAAAAACTGTTTTCTATTGGCTGTGAATGACGTAATGTATGTGCTTCAACGATACAGGAGTTGTTTTTCATGACTATTTTTGGCGCTAATATTTGTATTTAATTATTTACGAAAATAACAACAAATTATTAACAAAAAAAAATATTAATAAGAAAAATATTGCATAAACTTTCATTTAAAATATTTTTTGAAAAATGTGAAACAGGCTCATTCTGCATACGATTTAGCGGAATGGAACTCCTCCCTACAATATAAGTAGCGAAAATTCAAATAAATTGTTCCTGTACTAGAACTATTAACATTTTAAAAAATTCAACATTAGACGAACATACTTCTAATAAGAACTCGCATTAAAAAAGTATTATTGAAATATATTAGTATATTTGACCTTGATTATATAAGAAAAATGAGAAAGGCCGGCTTCCTATAATATTAAATACAAATACAGGATGAGTCTGGGAAGACTTATTAAAAGTAATAGAAAAAATTGGCTCATATAAATGTTTTATTATTTTTTCTACAGTCTATATACAAACTAGCCATTTGCGCTCTCTTTTATAACGCAAAATGTCACTTTGCCGCTCATGCGCGACAAAGTAAAAAAGCTCGCTGTCCAAATTTCTAACTATACAATATTGAGAAATGTCACTTGTCTACATTATTAATAGAAACGTTTAGTGAGGAACTAATGGCGCTGTAGTTACACATTTACCGCCTTCACAAGTCAATCTGACATATAACTGCTCTGTCAGTATATTACATAACCAAACAAAATGCCGCACTGCTGTGAAAATAAAATAAGGCATTTATTTACAGAAACGAAAGTATAAAATGCTGAGATTAGATTGAAGCAATAGCTCAAGAAGAATGGAAAATAACGATAAATTAAAATGAAATATAAAATAAATTGTGTGAACAGTTGTGCTGCCACCTGCAAAAGTTTGGCGTGAACGCTCACAATGGACATCCACTTTTCCACTGCACTAGTTTAATTTCCTTGAAACAAATAAATTATACAAAAACTTATAATATTCATTACAAAATTGGCATTAATTTTTTGCAAAAACGAAAGCCAAAACAATATCTTGAATTCATATTTGAATACGTTTCTATCTTCACTGCAAAACTATTGAGTAGTACTGTAAGTACAAAGTTTACAATTTATTATTTTTTTGTTATGGTGGAGGACTGTAGAAAAAATCTTGTGTGTGTTTTGAGCGCAAATGGACATTGTCGAGAATGCCGCGCTCCTGCGTCGCGTGTCAACAACCTCTCAATCGACAATGTCCCATTTTGCGCTCTTAATACACAAATAACTATTAAATATACAATTTAATGGTAGAAGTGGGTATTTTTTTATAAAGTTAGATTTACAAGATACAACTATCTACATTTATTAAAAAAAAAAAAAAAAGCGTTAAACAAGTAACAATTAAATGTCCATGTTATGTTGTTGTGAAATAATATTTATTATCATTTTTTATTGTTAATGAACTTTAAAAATATATAAATAAATATAAAAATTAATAATTTAAATATCAACAGTTCGCATTTCATGAATTATATAAAATCTTAAAATTATAAAACAAATTTGCATATTAAAATATAAAATTAGGAAGGTCATATTGCATAATTTTTACTTTCTAAAGAACTTCATTTACAATAGGGGATTACAGCTCAATAGAATTAAGAGAATTTAGTAAAAAAGTAGTGAAAGTTTAAGCTTAATAATAAATATTAATAAAGAAATAAAATGATATAATTGAAATTCTTCGGAAATAAGGGGGTTTCTGTTTTAGCAGCTCGTCACTCATATGAATTCCATATATATTATTTTGATTGGGGACTCAAAGACCACCTATAAATATATAACGAATACCGAGTCTACTACTAATGGAAATATAGACAAATTCAAATAGCGGTAGCGGACACGTTGCTACCAGTTCAGTAGGTACTGCAATAAACCAGAAAAGTAAGGTTAGAATTTGCTCTTGGCGCAAGTTCATAGTTTGAATTCCCCAGTATATGTTTCTTATGGAAGTGTGATTTTACTGCCAAAAAAAGATATTTTATAAAAGAAATTAAGCAGCTCTTGTTAAATATTTGATAGTTTGTTTATTCAGTAATAGATTGCAATATTAAAGAATATTTTATTCTCTATAAGATTTGATTACATTTTATACTTCATATTCAATGGATATAGAGTAATAAATTAATAAGGAAATTAAATTTCATAAAGCAGTAAGCTGTGCTATAACCATAGAAACATCTTCTATATTAAGAAAATTCTGATTGATAAATGTCAGTGTCAAGTGCATTTGACAGTATGTTTGTGTTATAATTTTACTGGAAATATATAATCTCTTACAAAAAACTTTCTGTATGGAATTTGTACAAAATACATAGAACTGAAGGTAATGTACTGGAAATATGGCATCTTTTACAAGAAAATATCTGTGTCGAATTTTTACAATATACATAGATCTGATCTGACCACGATCTGACGGAAGGTAATGTGCTGGCCACATCAGATTTTTTCTTTCATAAATGAAAAATTTACCTAATATTATGCATATACACATCAAAAATATTTAATGATTTTCTTTATTAAGATTCTGAGTCTGATTTGTATTTGTGACGTCACTTTCTAACATAACCTTATATAATCAACATTTTGAAAGTAACGTCAATACACTTGCAGAAAGTTGTTTTTTTTTAAAAAAAAAAATTAGTACAAATAACGAAATATGCTAAATAAAAATCATAAATAAATACAATGTATGTTTGATTTAGATATTACAATGGTTGTACAATATTCTTGTGTGCCGTCCTGCGAGAACAACTCGTTGAGAGGTAAAAATAAAATTTTTGTTCGTATTCTTATGGCTCAAGATGTAAGGGAAAGATGGTATAAGGCAATAAATACTCCAAAAGTTTTGAAGACTACTATTAGGTACTTGTGATCACATGACATAAACGTCAAATGTAGTTCCATATTTACTCGGTAGGCGACATTATGGTAGCAAAATTGTGACGTCATTTGAAATTATATTTAAACTTTAAAAAATGATTTCTGTAAAATTAGAAAATATGTGACAAAATATATATTTTCGTAAGTAGATTTAAGTGTACTTTCAGAAAATAAATAAATTGGATAATGTGGTATGACCCCAATGACCTCATTATATTTTGATGATCAATTTAAATTATTGTATCATAAAGAAAAAATATAAATGTACTCACTTATTTGGAGTATAGATGCATTGGCAGCAGCAAATTTCCAAGGACACTAACAACTGCAACAAAAAAAAAATATAAATGAAAATTACTTTTCTTTCACCACATTATGTTTAATAGCCTGTAAACTATAGAAAATCGATAAATAAGAAACAATTTGAAATAAATAATTCCTTTGTGTTGAAATTTATTTGTATAGGTAATATTTTCAAATAAAATTTTATCAATTACTTCTGTAGATAACATATATAAAATAAATAATCGCCCATTTATATAAATTAAACAATTACAAATCTTTCAAGTATATTTTTTATGTAGGTGTTGTGAAATAATAATAAAAGTTTACAAATCCCGGCACCCATTACTAGGTTGCCAATTCAAATCATGGGCTCTTAATGTTGTTCTGTCATTATAAGCATTTACGACAGTTTTTAATGAAATTTAAGCATGTTAATTTCATGAGGTTTTACACATGTATGCAAATTTTTAAAAAGGTTTACCAGGCATAAGCTGAGATATTTGAAACCAAAATAAAGCGAAAATACATTGGCAAAATAGAAATAGAGGTTCACAAGGAAGGTTTTTTCGTAGTAACTCCCATAATAAACGACAGATTTATACAAATATCTATCTAAGGACAGTCCAAATGACAGTTTATACATAAGTATATAGGATGTTATATTTTAATGGACCCAGCTAGTGATGCACGACGAGGCGAGACTACTCTCGCATCTCGTCTCGTCTCGTTGCATTATGCGAGACGAGAACGAGAGCGAGATTGCAATTTAAAATTCGAGGTGAGATCGATATAACAATTCCGAGAAGCGAGATCTCGCGAGAGTCTCGCAATAAAAAGTATTTGTAACTTTATAGCGTTGATTCATATATTCAATGAAAAATGCACCGTACAGGGAGTGGAATCAACGATAATTCGTGAATGTGAAAATTATATGAATTGACTATATTTTTTGAGTCTATCAAGAGTCGAATGATATCGGTCGCAGAGCGAGGAAATGCAAAATAAAGACTAAATCGGTTTTGCATCTAATAGAACTAGTTTTTCTCCAACATTTCAGCCCCTAATTCATCCCAGTTAAAACTACGGTTAATAAAATTCTTGTCGCCCCTGAAAAGTAAAGGATCTTATATTAAGCCTCGATAGGAGCCAACACGGAGTGAAGCGGAGTAATTGGTTGCCAGCGGTTTCCCAGTGTAGCGCTTTTTTATGAGTAAATCTTACTTAAATAGTGACATATAGTTAATGATAAAGTGTAAAAACTTTTAGTTACAAAAAAGAATTTTTTTAATGTTTAGTTAGTTTTACTAATGACAGAATGTATTAACAGACGTTCTTATTGAAATAATTTGGTAACTAGAATTTCGTGTTTCGTCTCTTTATTATAGTTATACGACTGTAAATACACGGAAGACGAAACGATTGGTGCGAACTTGTCTTTTGAAGTTCAACTGATACGTAAATACCGAGGTAAATACGTAGTGCGCAAGCGCTTATTTTTACAGCGATACTCTCGCGAGAGAACGGGACGAGACCCAAACAAATGTGCGAGAACGAGATTGCAGATCAGAAAACGAGACGAGATCGATATTTTATATTTTTCGTCTCGTCTCGCCTCGCGTGCATCACTAGACCCAGCAAATATCTCGCTTATTTATTAAGTTGGCAATTTCTTTCATATAACATGATTTATACAGCAACATGTAAGCTACTTGATGACGAATGTAGATTCCTGATACCACTTCCGGTTTATTAGTAATTAATATCTACTTTGAAATATCAAATGGAACATACTATATTTTATTACAAATTTGAAAAGTACATCAAATTTACTTTACAATCATGTAAAATAATCCATATGTTACATTATTAAAAAGTAAATTGCGGGCATTTTTTTATATACCTAATTGGAAATACTGGAAAGAGAATAGTGAGCCATGACTGTGGCTTGAAATAAAACAATTAACTAAAACAATTATAACTATTATTATTAAATAGGTTGACATTTACCGTGTTACAATTGTGTTAGTTAATTGTTTTATTTCAAGCCACAGTCATGGCTCACTATTCTCTTTCCAATTCGGTGAATAAAAAAGTGCCCGCCATTTTACTTTTTAGTAATGTAACATATGGATTATTTTACATGATTATAAAGCAAACTTGATGTACTTTTCAAATTTCTAAAAAAATATAGTATGTTCCATTTGAAATTTGAAAGTATATATTAATTACTAATAAACCGGAAGTGATATCAGGAATGTACATCCGTCATCAAGTAGCTTACATGTTGCTGTATAAATCATGTTATATGAAAAAAATTACCAACTTAATAAATAAGCGAGATATTTGCTGGGTCCATTAAAATATAACACCCTGTATAAAAGTCCAGTTACCAGCTACTTATATAGTTATTCTTTTCGAAAGACGGATATTATGTGATTTTTGAATGAATTTATGCATTTTTACAAATAATAGTTTTAATTTAGAATAAGAATTGGAGGCCACAAAGTTCCTTAACTTTTTATTACAACAATCATGTTGCATAATACGTTAAATAGGACGATTTGTGCGACATCCGCACATCACCAAGAAGAATAAATTCGAAGTTTACAAATACATATTGTCTTCATTTTCTGAAACCGATAAACTATTGAACAAACTATGAATCGTAACAAGCCTTAGATGTCTTAAAATCCTCGCTCTACGAACTCGGATTTCAAACCGACATCTTCGGCAGTTCTGATATACATAACATTGCTAGGTATGTTAATAGCTATAAACCTTCAACACTTACTTCTAGAATCTAAATCAGTAATTAAACTATCCTTATCATCATCGACATTTTTCATGATACAAATTTAATGTAACCTTCAAATTAAGTTAAATCATCTTGCTCTCAAAATGTCTCAACATTCCAATTTAAAATTTCACACATATTTACAATATTTGTTGTTGAACTAGAAGTAGACAAATTTGGCTAGGCCATGGTCACATAAACACTCACCAGCATCTCTCCTCTGACCAAACAAATCGAATAAACAAGTCCAATAAGTGTATCACATAGCGGCAGTTAATCTTGTTTGGCATTTTAAATTAGTTTGACTTTTGTTTCTTTTGATCAACAGTTACTGCTATTAACATTTAACATTTGGTGGTTACCGGTATTTGGAAGTGAGTTTATGAGTTATGTAATAGTTACTGAATACTTTTCATGCATGTAAATCTGACATTAAGGATGTGTGGCATTTTTACATTTATTCCTCATATGTAACGTACTTTCATTCAGTGCTCAATATATGAATACTTATTCGAAAGTATATGCGCCACCATTACCGTATTTAAATTGATTACGATAAAGATGATATTCAAGGAACTCAAATAATAAAGTGAAATATTTGTTTTCCGAATGAGGTATGTGGATTTTGATTTAAATATAAGAGGTAGCGTCAAAATGTTCCCGGAATTGGTCAATAAAATTTTATTGAAAAAATCTCATGTGGCCAGCACATAACCTCTCGCTCTTTTTCTTTATATTTGTCATTTTTTCGCAAATTCCTTTTATATTCTTTTTTACGTATATTCTTTGCGTTGTTGACTTTTTTTCAGTTTCATAATGATGTACAAATATTTTTGACAGTGGCATACAAATATTCTTGACAGCGATATTTATGTGTCACTTACGAACATTTGAATTTCTTGCCTTGAAGTAAAAGATATATTACATCAAATTATTTTATATGCATTTCTTTATCTCTAAATATATAGAAGATATAATAATGAATTTATATTTATCGAATAAAGAATCTAACGTTCTTTAAAATAAGTATTTACATAAATTTTCGATAAATAATATTTAGATGTTTTTTTTCTTGTAATTACGACTTCCGACTGTCCAATTGTTACCAAAACAATCAACTCTTCCCATTATTGTTAGATTGAGGAATCCGTAGTTAAAAATGTCTTAAGTCTTATAGTATTTGAGAAATCGTGGATCCAACATCCGCACACACATACCTCAACCCGCACGCACGCACGCCCGCCCGCCCGACAAAATAACAGAAGCCCAAATAATGTCATTCATAGTCGTTCAAGTTATCAACAAAATTCGTCTTTTGTCGTTCTTTTTATGTCATAAAAATCTCAATTGATCTCAACTCAGTTCATGTCCAACTCATCTTATTTTGAGATGAGATGAGACGAGGCAAATGATAAAAAAAACGCGACAATTGTTCTTAGCAGGATAATTTTTGACGTGAAACCCACTTTACTTGTGTGTATCGGTGACCTCCCATCAATTAAAAATGAGTCTAAAGAAACAGTATCTCCCGCCAATTAAATCAAAGTGTAAAGGTGACAGTAAATTTTTTACCAACAATAGCGAATTACAAATGGAGATAAAGCAACAGTACATCCTGTCAATTGAAAATGAGGCTAAGGTAACAGTACCTCCCGCCAACCAAAACAAAGTGTAAAGGTGACAGAAGATTTTTTTACCAACAATATCTCCCGCGAATTACAAATGGAGATAAAGCAATAGTACCTCTCGTCAAATGAAAATGAGTCTAAGCAATAGTACCCCCCGTCGACTAAATCAAAGTATAAAGGTGATAGTACTTTTTTACCAACAATACCTCCCGCTAATAGGAGATTACATCTCAATCGAATTAAGAGAAATTAGTAAAAAATAGTGAAAGTATATGCTTAATAATGAATATTAATAAAGAAATAAAATGATATAATTGATATACTTCGGAAATAAGGGGGGTTTTGTTTTAGCAGCTCGTCACTCATATGAAATCCAAATATATTATTTTGATTGGCGACTCAAAGACCATCTATAAATATATAACGAATACCGAGTTAGGGGGTGGAGTCTACTACCCATGGAAGTAGACAAATTCAAATAGCGGACACGTGGCTACCAGTCCAGTACTGCAATTCTCAAACAGTTTTTATTTGAATATAAATTTTTTGCATTAAACTTAATAATTTTGTTACACTTGCAATTATAAAGCATGTAGACTTGTGCAATGTTATAATATTAATTTATTTTTTTATAAATATAATTTAAAAATAGCATACATTTCAAGAACATTTTAGATCCACGAAGAAAACAGTTTTATATAAAAACTCGTGACGTCACATCTATATTTTTAAACATCGGGGGACCAAAACTCGCTTATTAATAGGAATTTTTTCACCGGATTTTCACCAATAGTCTTAGTTTTACTTACACTTTTTAATAAAATTATTAAAAAAATGGTGGAATCCCCTATTAAAAATGAAAATACAGCAACAGTATCTCCGCCAATTTATTTTTTACCAACTATACCTCCGGCTAATTACAAATGAAAATAGAGCAACAGTGCCTCCCGTTAATTGAAAATTAAGATAGAACAACATTACATTACGTCAATTGAATTCGAGTTGGACACGTTGCAAGTGTTTATTAATTTTAAATATGAGTGACAGTGAAAACAAAAATATAACAAAAATGCGCTGCGCCCTGTAAAATAACTAAAATTTCAAGTTGTCTTTAATTAAAATACCTACTTCAGTAAAAATAAATTTCGATGTTTCACATCTGCCAGACGTCCCGCGATTGCTCACTTTTTTTTTCATCATTAGGGAGAAATGTACCGGAGCGTTGTAATGCAGAAAAACCCAATGGGGTATGTGACCATATTCGAATTTCAATATATATGTCATAAAATATAAAAACTATCCACTGTAACTTCTCATTATAATAATAAAAACTAAATATTAATTTGTAATAATCTTGTTATTAACAATTTAATGTTTTGGAGAAGGGATATATGCCGTAAGTATGTTAGAACAGTGGACGAAGACAGATAGACTGCGGGATGGAAAGAGGCAGTTATAAATCAGCCTACCAGCGTCGCGTTTATGTTGTGGTAGATGTGTCATGGTCACATCTAGCTATAACTATCTCTTTCCCTCCCAGTCTAACCGTCTTTTTTCAGGCTTCTACCTCTGTCACGTCACAAATCCATTCCCCAAATTTTTAATAATTATTTTCTCGTAAAGTACGAATAATTAATCGATGTAAAAAAATACGGGTATTTTATTTTTTTGTCTAGTATCGTATTATGTAAAAATAAATATTTGGTCCTGCTCAATTTTCAGGACATTCGTATTCGTATGACTGCCTCTCGTATACGTTGAAGGATCTTCAGTAAAGTTCCTTGTTTACAGTTTGACCTTGAGGAATGAATTAGTGTTGAATCACCCACCCCCTGTTAATCAAAAAACTCCTCCTAATTACTTTCCCCATGCTTTTGTTCAAGCGAAATTTTTGCTTGTACCGATTTTTTCATCGCTTCATTTCCGTATGCTTTCTTTAGGATCTGAAGGGTCTCAGATGGTGATTTCCGCAGCAGAACGCAGAATTTGATGTTTGCATGCAGCTCTGAAGACGACATTTCAGATCTGACGAATGGAAAAACGCACTGTAAGAAACAACCTGCAGCTTTCGCAGACAGTAAACTAAAAGAGTTGCCGGGCGGTTCGACTCTTTCCCTAGTAATGGCTGCCAACCCAAATAAAATAAATTTCCCTATAGCGATCATTTGCTTGGCTCTTGACAACGATTCCGGGTACTTTTTGACGCTACCTCGTATGACCTACTAGACAAAAGAAGAATAGCCGTATTTTTTTTAAATCGATTAATTAGTTGTTTATTTACGGGAAAAAATTATTATAAATTTGAAGGGGTATAGTGAAGTCACTATAAATCACCTGTCCCACTTTCAAGTGCTTGTATTGTACTCAAATTAAAGACCATGAGAAAAAGGCGTGATGATAGATGATATATTGACGAATTTAATTACATGTTTTTTTTATACGTTATGGTTTTTGGCAAGGACGTATGCATACCAGATTAAAAATTTGTGTAAATGTTACACTTTTTGTAATAACATTAAAATAAAAGAGAAAGGTTATAGTTTTTAATGCTGTTTCATAATTTTATGGTTCCTGCCTACATAAAAATATTTAGAATTTTATTTTGTGAATTTGATAATAAAATTAAATGAAGTGGAAAATGTTACACTATAAAATTAAATATTGCATATGTAAGTAAATATATCTTTTCAAACATCTTTGCGCTAATAACTATAAAAAATATACATTACTACTTACTAGATCAGTGGTTTCCAACCTTTTCGATACCAAGGAATACTTTTGTGATCAAGAACTTTAGGCGGAACACTTTTTAATTCAAATAGAAAAAAAGTAAATTCATATTATCTTCAAATTAATTTCTGCCATTAGCTTTTTCAAAAAAAAAAAAAAAAAAAAATGATTGAATACAAATATGTATCTGTCGTAGTTAAAGTATCTTCATTTTTACTCGATATACTTGTATTGATTGACGGTGTTTAAATGTTTTTTCCCTCTCTCGATATCACAAGTAGGCTATTAGGACATTGTTTTTATAGGGATGTATGTTTATTTTACTGTCAAGGTATCGATTTCTGTTAGCGACGGGATGTAAGGATTCTCCTTACTTTCCTACAGTTGAAATTACCACCCTCTTTGTGAAATACCAACAGTTAAATAATTTAAACTTGGGTCAAATATTTGTTAATTCTTATAATTTATTATTTTGAATTTCATTCCTATCAAATCAAATTGTCCTCATTTCATAAATATTTCCAAATTTTTTTTTTTCAAACGTAGAAATGGCAATTTTTGTGACTTGATTCACAAGGTAGAAGTATCCAGCGGCGTAGAAATAAAATAAATAAATATCCATAGAAACTACATAGAATTAGCGAATAAAAAGAAAAGTAATGCGTTTGAAAAAAAAATTAATGTGTCATTCGGAATAAAAATGTATTTAAATAATTTAAACCTTATAAGCAACACGAGATGTAGGTACATTTGACCACTCTAGAACTTATTTGCCAGACCTTGCTATCGCTCGGGCGCAAAATCGCCTTCGATTGGTAAATTGAACCTACATCCCTTGTAGAATAAATAACAGAGGTATTTAAAAAAAATTAACATCTTTTTTACCTCCCGCTACACTTGGTAAGGGTGGTATGGGGATCGTGCTAAAAATCACTTATCAAGCACGTTTTAAGGTCCCTAGAATCCAATTTTAACATTTTCACGATGATGTTTGTGTGTATGTATGTGTGGATCCTCCGCTCTAACTCAAATACTATTATTCAGAAAATTTGGAAACCTTGTGTTTCGACCTTTTTCTAATAAGCAAAAAACCCATTAGTTTTTGGTGTAAATCGAATAACCGGAAATGGCACTTTACTTGAAGCTCTAAATAGTTTTTCTTCGAAAAATAACTTTAGATGTTATTTTTTGGAGATTAATGTTATTATAAAAATTAAAGATTATTCAATTTTCTACATATTTGCATTAATACTTTTTCTACATATTTTATGGATAAATTTATAAAATTATCTCAAATTTAAATCCCAGATCCTACGCTTTAAACAAACAAAACTCCTTGTTTACGCAGTTATTCAAGTGTATGTAACTGACAGATAAATGTCACTGTCAAATTAATAATAATATTTTTTTTAAAAAAAAGTAAATAGAATATGAAAAGAAATCAATACAGTTTCCAGCATAAGTAAATATGTAGGTATGTATTTAGTTTAATAAAAAAAAATCGCTAATCCAAAAATAAGGATTAACTTAATCTTTTTTGTGACTCGGGCTGCAAATGTCGGGAGGTATTGTGTTCCCTACACCAGATTTTTCTTCTGAAATTCGAATAAGTAAGGTGCGTTCTACAGTATTATTAAATATGATTTTCTGTTCAAATTTATGTTTATACGCGTATTAACCGCAGTAGCAGTTTAAAAGTTTACTTTTTAAGTTGGCGCCAAATTACTCTCCATGCGACGTCCGAAAGATATTAGCCAATGACAGAACTGGAAAGACAAAATTTAAAAATATTTAATATTTCTTATTTATTTATAAAAATATTTATGCTTACATAAAAATAATCTTATGATCTTAGATTGAAAACTTGATTTTATAAATTTTTTGTGTTTACTTACTTTACACAGCCATTTCTTTCTCTTTCTTCGTTTTGAGGCACTATTAAAACTGTATTATTGTTACTTCTGTTTTGGTACATTAGCACAAAATGCTTTTCTGCAACCATCTTTGACTCTTTACAAAATATAAAAATCAGTAATATGGATAAAACTAGCAGCTATACTTCATTTCACGTAAAAAATAGTGATGTTAAGATAGGTGTAGTTTGATCTTGTTGTTTGATTGGATAATATCGGGCAACACCTCATCCTAGTACGCGGGAAATCATCATTCCTTGGGAGAGCCGTCTAACTTCTGTGTGAAGTAAGCTTTCATGTTAGAGTTGTTAACTCTAGTCAATATATTCTGTAATTATAAGTGCTTATCTATGAAAGAAATAATTGTTGAAATAAATCTCAATTTTGTTTTTGTGCAAAAGCCACAAATCCCGTCTTCTATATAAATGGGGCCGGATCAGTACAATTTTCAACCCATTTTCATATGTTATGCATGGGGTCTCGTGGCCGCGTGCCTGAGTGTCAGGTCGCAAATCTGGGGAACCGGGTTCGATCCCGACCGACGCCAAATATTTCCAATTTTAAATGGCACAAAATTGACCCCTGTGGTGCACTCTGCACGCCAGCAAGGAGTGCCCGTGAGGTGACGCCTGGTAAGCGCCCTCACGGTGCAAATATTTCATCATTACCGAATCTGTGTACAAGCAGATTGGCACACCCAGCAATGGGTAATAAGCCGTGATGATATATTTATTTATTATTTTATTTATTTCATATGTTGCAGTTCTTACTCGGTTCATTCATATTAACTTGTAATTCACAAAACGTAGTTAAATTAAAATTGCCAAAACTTTTCGCTGAACACTTCCAAAGTGCTTACGGAACATCAGTGTACAGAATGTCTTATTTTCGATGTTTTTTTAAGGTACCTCGGGTAATATTAATGATAGAGCGAAACCGTTTGCACATCGCAGGGTCAACTTTTCGAGAAAAGATTAATAGCCACCATAGGAATTTTCGATCTTCTTTTGTTTCTGAGCTACAGGCAAAAACTCGTTTTTCGCTCGTTTTGAAAATATATCATATCTTATTTATTATGATAGTTAGAGAAAAAATGCTTTTATAAAATTTTTACCGTTTTTCAAATAGTAAATAGTAACCTATGTTGAAAATAGTCTCGTCTTTTTGCTTATTTTATAAGCTTTTCAATGATATATAACAAGTCTTCATTCTTTTGTTTTAAACATTAATATAAGACGAATTATTAATTTATTGGGGTGAAAATAATGGAAATTATTAAGAAACAAATGAAAAAATCTATTTTAGATCATCATTTGCATATTTCTAATAGTATTTGTTTCAATTTTACTCATTTTTTTCAATTTATTTACTTCAAAAGCATATTAAACCATTTTGTTTGGATCGTATTAAAGCCAACTGTAACGTCGATAAATAGTAATTTAACTAACCCGAAAATAGTTGGTTAAGAATAATTTTGAGAACAAAATCAATAGATATTGAATCAAAATAAACAAATGATAATTTGAAATAAATTTTTTCATTTGTTTCTTAATAATTTCCAATATTTTCACCTCAATAAATTAATAATTCGTGTATTATTAATGTTAAAACAAAAGAATGAAGACTTGTTATACATCATTGAAAAGTTTATAAAATAAGCAAAAAGACGAGACTATTATTTATTAAGTTTTCAAAAAATCTAATTACGCCATTTTTTTGTTTTTTTGAAAAACGGTAAAATTTTTATAAAAAACATTTTTTCTGTAACTATCATAATAAATAAGATACGAGATATTTTCAAAATGAGCGAAAAACGAGTTTTTGCCTATAGCTCAGAAACAAAAGAAGATCGAAAATTTCTGTGGTGACTATTAAACATTTCTGGAAAAGTTGACCCTGGAATGTGCAAATGATTTTGCTGTATCATTAATATTACCCGAGATACCTTAAAAAAACATCGAAAATGAGACACCTGTACTATAGGTTATAAAAAATTGTGGCCTAACTAATTTTTGGGGGTGAGAAATTGTCTTTCTCGAAGATAGATCTTCAGTTTTGAGAAAGAATGCAATTATTTAAATTATTTATCGCACATAAGTAATCCTATATCGAGCACTTTCCACATCGTCTTTGAATACTTGTGCGATGTCTGATAAATGTTTTCGATGGTATGCGGAAATACAACATCTTTACCGAAACGGAAAGCCGATTGGTACATGTTAACATAATACTTTTTTTCTTCATAATAAAGATGGCAGCGTTACTGTCTTTATCCATATTTAGTGTCAAATATTTTGGCAAATTCCACGGTCCTTTTATGGCGTACAATATAAACTATGACTGGCTATTTTTACAGCCGGCACAAAAAGAATTTTGAGAACATGTTTTAATCCCTTTCCTAATATACTGAACGAAGTGATAGTAAATTAGAACGGAAATAACGTAGTACGTTCACTTTTTTAGCATTATCTATAAACATAGTTAGTCACCATATTTCATCTTAACTAATTGTCAGTTTATTTCTATCGTTCTATCTATAAATTGAAAGTGTTCTTTTAAACTGGAATATGGAATTGTGAAATATCTACTATTCTAAATAGTTCAATTAAAATAGATGACATGTGGTTCATAAATGCAAATTATATTTTATAAACTTTATTATTTTTAAAATGAGTTTGTTACGGAAAATAAAGTGAAATTGTAATAACACATAAAAAGAAAAATATTTAAAAAACATACTTTATAAGATTATAATACAATATTTAAATACTAATAAAATTTTAATAAGAAATAATGATAAAAAAATATGCATGCACTCTTCATACTAACTTCAAAAATAATAATTTTTTCAAAATAGTTTTTTATTTTACTTAAGTAACTTAGTCCATACCTACCTTGCTTCTTAAATAAATTTTAATTATATATTTTAAGTTAACATAACATTCATTTTGTAGACTGATGTTGGTATGTTAGTATGGTAATAATATATTACCGTACAGATCCAGTTATTACCTAGTTACCAGTTTACTTTTGTACATGTAAACATAGGCTTAATATCTTGAGACCGGTAAATTATTTAATTTTCTTGAAATTTGAAAGGTAAAAAAACTGTATTTAATAAAAATGTAATATTTAAATCCTTGCGCGAAAATGAAACACGGTAGAAATACTTATATTGCAGATATGTGGGCATTTTAATATAAAATAAACTTTGTTTGAAGAAAATTTCTGTAATAGATAACATAATCAAGTAATAAAAAATACCGACCGATGGACACCTGTATAACTTGGGAAAACAGTTTTTCCTTGCGCATGTTTTATCTCTCAAACGTGACTTTTTGTCAATAAACATAATCACCTTTTGGATTTATAGACTGTGGTATAGATTAGACGTTAACAATTACTAGAATTACCAGTCTTACAGCATTTATTTTCTCTTACAGAACCGACGTTTCGGTGCACTCTTGTATCATCTGGGTAAGTAAGATCTTACAAATATTTACATAATCTCAGATACTGAAAATACAATTATTATTTCAATACCATGGCTAACACTATAAATAAATACCTGTTATAAAAATTTAAATACTTGGTTACCAAACGTGCGAAATAAAATGTAGATACAGTGTGTCCCATTAGAAGTTGCAACCATTGGGATCTCGAGAACTATAAGAGAAACAATGTTGATTAAATGGAACTTTTTGTGCACCTTTGAGGGGCCATCTGAGGTGTGCTTTTGACTTTTCAGAAATTCTCATGGGAAATAACTTCTAAGCTATTAGTAATCGAGAAAAATGTTCCAAATAGAGAAGTTAGATATGTAGTTTCATTGCCTAATCAGTGGCGTATGAAATACATTTTTACATTAATTAATTTGCATGAAACATATAACATAGTTATATTTTTTTTCGTTACTTTTTACTCTTTTCAATGATGTAAAGGTTGTTGTGTTTCGTAAAACATCATTTACTACAAAATAAAAATAAATAAATATAAATAAATTAACAAAAATAAATATATAAATAAATAAGAAAATAAAAATAAATAAGTAAAAATAAATTAATAAAAATAAATAAATAAATAAAAATAGATAAGTAAATAAATAAATAAATATAAATAAATAAAATTAAAAAATATATTAATTTTTAAATAAATAAAAATAAATAAATAAATGTAAATAAATAAATAAATGTAAATAATTAAATATATCATCACGGCACATTATCCATTGCTGGGTGTGCCAATCTGCTTTGTACGCAGATAAGGAAAAATAAAATAGAATTTCAAAATAAAACAATTACAAAACACAATAACATTTACATCATTGAAAAGAGAAAAAAATAAGTAATTTTTGAGACTAGTCAGATATGGTTCCATTTAAAAAAATATAACTGTGTTATATATCGTAAATTTACGGATATAAAAATTTATTTCGTACGCCACTGATTGGGCAATAAAAATATCTAATTTCTTTATTTAGAACATTTTTCTCAATTACTGATAGTTTAGAAGTTATTTGAAAAAGAAAAAATCTGATGTGGCCAGCACATAACCTCCCGTCAATTCCATGTAATGTAAATCTGTAATACGAAATTTTGGATTATATTTTTTTGTTTTTCCTCGAAAATCTGTTAAGAGCACCAAATTAAGTACCACTTCCGGTTTATCATATAAGAATAGTAAAAATCTAATGTTGTTTCAAATTATACACGAGTTTTAAATACCAAATTTGATAAGTTTTGGATCATGTTTTAATATATTTTTTCAAGAAAATCTATTTATAGCATTCTGTAAAGTACTATTTCCGGTTTATCAATCTTAGAAAAAAATCTAATATGTCGTTCTCATTAATATAAAAGTCTTAAATACAAAATTTGAAAAGTTCTGGATTGTATCAATATATTTTTCACGAAAATATGTTCGGAGCTTCAAATAAAGTATCACTTCCGGTTTCTCAATTTTAGCCAAAATCTGATATGTTGCTCCCCTTTATATAAAAGTCTTAAATACCAAATTTGACAAGTTTTGGAAAATATCATAATATATTTTTCACGAAAATCTGTTCAGAGCTTCAAGTAAAGTATCATTTCCGGTTTATCAATTTTAGAAAAAATCTAATATGTCCTTCTTATTAATATAAAAGTTTTAAATGGCAAATTTGAAAAATTTTGGTATGTAACATAATATTTTTCACGAAAATCTGATCAGAGCTTCAAGTAAAATATTATTTTCGGTTTATCAATTTTAGAAAAAATCTAATATGTCGTTCTCATTAATTTAAAAGTCTTAAATACCAAATTTGAAAAGTTTTGGAATATATCAATATATTTTTCACGAAAATCTGTTCAGAGCTTCAAGTAAAGTATCTCTTCCGGTTTATCAATTTTAGCCAAAATCTAATATGTTGTTCCCTTTCATATAAAAGTCTTAAATACTGAATTTAAAAAGTTTTTGCAGATATCATAATATATTTTTCACGAAAATCTGTTCAGGGCAACAAGTAAACTATCACTTCCGGTTTATTAATTTTAGCCAAAATCTAATATGTTATTTCCCTTGATATTTTAATATAATTTATTTAATAAAAACTGCTATGGGCTTCGAGTAAAGTATCACTTCCGGTCGTCCAATGTTACCCAAAATCTAATCAACTCTTTATATGAATGTAGAAAGCTTAAATACGGAAAATAGAAATTTTCGGAAGTTTGTTGTAAGAGTTATCGTGGGCGAAAACATCGTCACACACACACACACACACACACACACACACACACACACACACACACACACACACGCACAAGCACACGCACACACGCACGCACACACACACACACACACACACACACGCACACGCGCGCGCCCGCGCGCGCGCACACACACACACACACACATATTAAAAATAATAAAAACATGTTGTGGGGACCCTAATTCGTGCTTATTTACTGAAAACTCACCATCGAATTTTTGGCTCGATTACATTAACTCCCTTACATACGGTATGACGGGAGTTAAAAAACAACAAAATTCAGTCTTTCGTCATTACCTAGTGCCCCATGAGAATTTTTGGAAAAACAAAAGAACATCTTAGAAGGCTCCCAATAGGTGCACAAAAAGTTCCATTTAACCGACATTGTATCTCTTATAGTTCTCAAGTTGTCCGGAAAACCAAGGACCGACTCATCATTTTGAAATGAAAATCTCAAGGCAATTAATAATTGTAAATACGGCACAACATCAAATTAAACAAATTATTCTTTCAAAATAACGATTCGTTTAAATTTACAAATTTTAAAGAGCCATCAATTATAATTCTATAATTATATACATATAGCTGTTCGCGCTATTCATAATAATTACAAGAAGCTAATCAAGCTGAAAAGAAATAATTCGTACTAAAGAACCTAATATAAAATCTAACCGTATATTAAGACGTGAATAATGACAGTAATGAATCGAAAAACATCACCTTGTAACAAATAAAAAGTACTAAGTACGTTCAGAGATTACGTTTTACTTTAGAATTACTTTAACAAATATCAGTCTACTGTAAATAACTATGAATCATGTAAGTGCAGCTTGTTGTGTAAGTTAATTTACTTATTTACTTTGATATTCGCCACTTATCTTAAGGTCTCATAAGTTAAAGTAGATTTATCTATGCGCCAGAATGATTCCAATATTTATCTTTACTTAACGTTCCTTGTTGTGTGCAATGTGTGCATTTCTGACAAGGCCGTCACTGTTTTATACAAAATGTAAGATGTAATAAGTCGAGAGAGGTAAGCGCAATAACAGATAAATAACTTTTTATAAACTCTTCTAAATCACAGTTTCGATAATCATATTTTAACTCTGTTTATCTGTTTAATTTATAAAAGTCAAAATTCAGTTTAGAAATTCATATTGTATTATGATAGTCACGGCATTTATTTATTATTAGTCTAGAAATTATTATGTATACGTGCGTGACTTTGGAATGCCCTAGCCTATGCACCCCGTACCCCTAAGATAATCCTGTCCTGAAGATAGCGTTTTGTTTTTAAAGGAGTCGAATTTAGATACTCGTAGAGTTGACATTAGAGAGCTATGGAGTTCGTCGCGTCGGGCAGACATGTCTTGTTTTTGGACATGTAGTGTCTTTTAGTTTTGAGGCGATGCCCGCCCGCTGGGTTACAGAATGTAACTTATTAATTGTGCTAGTTATAGTTGTATTAGTTTAAATGTAAATAAAGTTTAGTTATTAAAACATAAAGAGTGTCCATGACCGTAAGTTCCCTGCCGCAATGTCCGTAGTGTTCATCAGTATAAAGTGTGAAGTGTATGTAAGTGTGTTCTTCCTTCTCTTGAGTCCTTCTCAAGAAGTCCTTATCACCAGTCATCTGTCATTAAGAGTCAGTGTATCATTGTTGCAGTCATCAGTATTAGCAGTCATTCTCTTCCGCACCCCCCTCGTGTTACAAAAATGCGATTGAAAAATACTTGAACCCACACAACGCATCGCCTAACGTTCAAAGTGTGACATATTTGTCACAAGGTAACAACATTTGAGCTGTTTTTTGGCGACGAACCTTACTCAACAAGGTTTTCAAACCGTTTTCGTACCTGACGTCATCGTTTTTTGACTCGCCAAAATGTATAGTTTTAAAACAATGACGTAATATCGTTATATTTGAATTTGACAACTAGAGTTATCAAATAAAAGCTTATTTGTAACTAGGGTTGAAAATTAAGAAGTGCAAATTTTGTTGCAATTAATTCTATGACTATGAAAATACAATAGAGCAAATTAATTTCATGCATTTTTTAAGGGATAGCAGTGATATAGAAAGCAATTAAATAATAAACTATATAGATAGATATTTAGAAGAAGATTTCTATTCATTATTTCGAATGAATCGAATCTGTCAAGTTTGTTTACAAAAAAACACTGAGCAAATTGTTGAGGTTAAAGCTGTTTTTTGGCGACACACTGGTTTGACGCTGGTTCGGTGTGTTTTGAAACATATTATTTTCTCGAATGAAAACGGTGAAAACAATGACGTCACGCTACGACCGTTTTGAAATAGTTTTGAACCAGCCGGCAGCAGTGGTTTGAAACGTTTTCGAAGTGTGGGGAAAGGGGGAGGAGTAATAACCTCAACAATTTGCTTAGTGATTTGTGTAAACAAACTTGACAAATTTGATTCATTCGAAATACTGAATAGACATCTTCTTCTAAATATCTATCTATCCAGTTTATTATTGAATTGCTGTCTATATCACCACTATCCCTTAAAAAATGCATGAAATTAAATTGCTCTTCCACGGTGTATAAATATAGAAGGTGGGTCAACTCATCAAAAATTTCCGTGTTTACGAAGTTGGCATCCGCCAGATGTCTCAGCGTGTAAGGATAGAAATGTTCCCGACATATAGGTAACAGTCATTTGTCAATTTAAATTGAAATTGACATACATTAATGAATTTTATGTAAATATTCGATAAAATGTACAAATATTGAAAATACTGTTTCGTTGAAGGTTTGGGATCAGCAATAACATTCAATAAAGAAACAATTCCGATTTACCATCCTTCGCAAAACATTGTGAATGCCTGGTGGAAAATTGTACCCTCTCCAACTAATAAAATCCTTGGTACTAATGATGGTATTTGCCAAAAACATTTCAAAAATGAAGATCATGGCTTATTACCCATTTCTGGGCGTACCAATCTCCTTTTATTTGCAAGTTTTGGTAATGACGATATATCTCTAATTGTAATTGAAAACGTTTACTAAGCGTTACGTCACGGGCTCTCAAAGCTGCCATGGGAGTCTCTTTTGTGCTATTTGATTTTTTTTTCTAATTTCAAGTTTGGTGTCTGTCGGTATCGAACTCTGTCCGTCCGAAACACAACCAATCACCTAATGCACACAGCTACGCGACCCAATTTATAATTACAAGCGAAATATCTTAATCAAATTTGTGACATTTGGATTGTCATTATCATTTTATTTGTCATGTCAGTTCTTGAATGTTATGTGGTAGAGCACATTTTATAGAGGTGCTACATGTAAGGTTAGAATTTCGACGACATCAATCTGTCAACAAAAATTGATGAGTTGTCACACCTTCCATATTTATACAGCGTGCTGACTTCTCTATTGCGCATGCGCAACTGTCTGAGGTACAGGAATGTAACTTTACGGAGTAAAATATAACTGCAGAAGTTGACATTTTTTGTTTGATGTGCATAAAATTATTATGCTTGCTGACAAATGCATAATTTTTCCATCTTTTTCACTCATTTTACTTGGAATAATTTGATATGTCAAACAAATTTGAAATATATTGTCATTAAAGAAACCATATCATAACCAACTTCAAGTATGAAAATCCACTAAAAGTCAGAGAAAACGGTTGTTCGAAATTGCAGTGTGATAGCTCGAGTTGGTCATACAAAATAAGTCAGCGAAAAAGAGTCAGAGATATGATTGTAGTGTGATAAGGCCTTTAGTCTTTAATTTTTTGATTGAATTTCTAATTCTTTAACGGTCAATCTGACAATCTCCAGTTAAAATTTATTATTCATAAAATGAAAGAAAAAGTTATTAGTTTGACATTTAGTTATAATTGATTAGATAGTTGTATTGTTGCCTCAAGATACACCATGTTTATTTATTTTCACGTATTTAGGAAGTAGTGGTTCAAAAAATATGGGTGCAAAACTGGTCAGTGATATCAGTTGCATAATTTAAACTTTAAACCAAGGTCCCTGTGCCAAAACTTCTAGAAACCATATTAACTACTGATATTGATCTGTCCAGTCCATATACAATGACTAATAAATAATATTAAATTGTTGTTACAATAAATCTTATCCCTGACATTTGTAAATCGGTTACGTGGATTAATTAAAATTCTAATTTAGTTACCAATTTTATTCATATAAGTACTCATAAACCACATTGTATTGTTTTAAATTTAAATATAGTCGTTATAAATTAAATTAAAATAACTAAAAATATGACATTTCTGCTATTATTTGGCAATTATTGTTATCACCTTCCATTAAAAATTAAATAAATAATGAATAGAAAAATATTTCTAGATACATTTATGTAATTTCTTGTGCACATTAGTCATAATCAATCAATGTTAATGAGTAATCAATGAACTGGGTAAAATTTGGTTCAAATTTCGCACTTCCATTGGCCTTCGATTTTTATCTATAAACTTTTACAAAGTTCGATATCTTAACAAATATACAATTCAATTCTTTATGCTGTATAAACACCGTACAAAAACAAAAAAATAATTGTTAATAAAAATAAATTAATATTAATCTTATGCAGTGGCAGTTCCTCCATTAGGTCATTTTGGTTAATGACCTCCCAAATTTATCAAAGCAGAGAAGAAAAAGTGAAAGAATAAAAATAAAATATTTTGAATTTATTAATTTTTAATAAAGTGTCATTAACATTGCTTGCACACGATACCACTGCGTTGACAGTAAGACAACGAATGGCACGAGTGCGCGCGCTGCTTGGGTCACATTGAAATGTGACCACGTTGTGTTATATGCTGCATATACAAGCCCGTGCATCAGACAGGGACAATCGAATTGTAACTTTGTTTGCATTAGCCTGAAATACATCTGACAAATGTTGCCATTCGTTTGCGTTATCATTGCTGCTCGGAAACGTTTATGGGTAGCATGACACATCTGACGAATGACAACACGTACATACATTTACACATAGCAACGTTTCCAGACATTTATGTCTAACATTTTCTTTTGATCTTTTTATTTTTACCGACAGCCGAAAACGTTCGCTTCGCAATTAATTTATTGAAATAAATCTTCGCAACGTGCACGAATGGCAACGTTTGTCATATTTCATGCTTCAGAGGAAGACAATCACCAGCCTATTCGAATACACACGGTCAATGACCAAGGCATCAGTCTAGTTTCTAGTAGCGGATAGTAACAGCATAATGTCGGTTGTGTATTTAAACTAAAAAGCAATAATGCATTAAATTATGAAAAACATATGAAAATAAAGATAAAAGGCCATCCGAGGAGCTAAAATTAAAAGAGACTACGAAGGATCGACGTAGGGAAGTGTATTTGCGTAGAATAGATAAAAAAACAGTTCCATATAATTAAATTTAAAGTTTGTTATACAGTAGATAATAAAATATATAATAAAGTAACCTACTTGCTACCTACGAGATATGTAAGTTAATATACGTATGTCAAAGAGATATAAATTATTGCGAACACATGACTAAATTAACGACTTTTTTCATGTTAATGTGTAACCCATATTCATTATTGTTGTTATGTCTTACGTCTTACTACAATTCCCTTAAAATGTTTAAATAAGAAATTAATAATAACTCAATGATAAATCAGTTCACTTAGTAAGAATAAGCTTTAAATTTTAAGGGATCTACGTGACTACGTGCCATTTTTACCTTCCGTCACCTAAAAGCCGGCGACTGACTAGAGCCAAAATGCTGTATGTATTGTAAAGCTGCGTACACACTTACGCACGAATAAGAATGAGGCAGGCCGCGGCCGCACGAGGTATGCAGTGTGGACGTTGTCCCGAGGCACGACGAACTGTTCGCTGAACAGTTCGGTACGACTGGTACGAGCCAACTGCTGTCGGTCTATCAAAGGGATTCGTGCTCAGTGTGGACGTGTTCAAAACATTTGAACACATGATTTTGAATACATTGTAAAAATGGAGTGGACTCAGGAGTTATGTTTCGATCTTATAAATAAATATAGAAAGAAGGCAATATTATGGAACCCTCGGGATTCCAATTTTTACAATAAATTAAGAAAAGAAAATGCGTGGGCAGAAATAGCAGCATCTCTTAAAAAAAGTGTAGAAGAAATAAAGGCTTCACAGACCTCTGGTATTATTACCGATATAATTTGTTTCGACACCCGAAATAAGTATTGCAAACTGGTAAACGAATCACCAGTTGCAAGATAGTGCAAAGTTATAGCAAGTCTTTCTTCAGGTGAAATTGCTTTTCTGAATCTTGTATCGTTTTTCTTTATTTTACTTTTAATACCATTTAAAAGAAAATTAAAATCTTTTGACATTCTGGTGAAATTTTTAAATTTGCCAAAATCTTCGTCAGCACGTGTCATTTAATAAAAAAGTACTATTAACATTACTAATGCGGCTTCTTCTCAAATAAAGTTTTGAAGACCATCTTCGCATCTGTTTTTTACGTTTTTTGATTTTTATTAACTTTAAAAGTAGTATAACACTGATACAAGCCACGGTTAGTAAGTGTTTATTCGACATTTTACCTGTATTCGCCGCACCTATGTGAGAAAACGTTTATCCCACACGAGGCATTCTGTTCAGCCTCAATTTGCCTCATTCGCATTCATGCTCAAGTGTGTACGTAGCTTTACTTTACAAATCAGTGCAGGTCATAGTTTGTTCGTTCTGAGCTTGTTTCATATCTATCCAGTAGCAGTAAATTTAATTAATAGTGCTAAAACGTGAAAATGTAGTCGTCACAAGAAAAGATTTCGTATTTTATAAAGCAGTATTTTGTACTTTCCACTAATCTCTTGATTTTCATAAAATGTTCAATAATGTCGCCCCAAAATGAACATTTCTTTCACTAAATATATTTGTCAGCCACCAACGTTTTGATTTTTTCTATAGCATTGAATAGTTATTATAACCCAATAATGAACGCAGCACTCGCAACTTCTACGTTCGACATTTTTGAACGAAATTGGAGTAGAGCACTGTTGAACCAAGCATTCAAAACGAGCATTCGTGTGTGTTTTTTGAAACGTTTGTAATGTAATGATCGTACCGAACATTACATTACATTCAGTGGTCGATTTGGGGTGGTATACGGTGGTATGCCATACCAGTAAAAAAAAAATTTTATTAAACGTTCCAAACCTATTTATATCAAAATACTGCATACCGGTATGCTGTTGTAATGTCTTCAAGATTAACATTTATTATCAATTAACATTAATAAAACTGACTTGCGTATATTTTTATACAATTATTATTTACTTTTCTGTTTTCTATTTTACTTACCTAGGATTTATATCTGTCTTCATTATAAGATTTTTTAATTTATTTTTTGTATACAATATACAGGCTGTCTCAACTCGCGCTCCAGAGCGAATGAGGAAACACGAGACTGCACTCGGATGTGTAATTTCGAAGAAAAAAAATCTAGCTTAAAAGATATTCGAGAAAAGAAGACTTAAAATTGACCAATCAGAGACCTACACCTTTAACGTGGGTTTGCCGTAATTTTACGTTACTAAGGTTTTATATAAATCAAATCTTCTTTAAAATGTGTGGGCGACTGTAGTTTTCGAAAAATGTCAGTGTCAAATTAAATTTAAATTTGACAAGGTGAATAAAAAAACGCAAATTCTTACCTTATTCAGCCGCTGATTACTTAGAAATGATTATAATTTTCGGAGAATGTGGACGGAACGCCAGAGAGGCAGCACGAGTCTATTCGGAACGTTTTCCGGATAGAAATCTTGTGGATCATAAAGTGATATTGAGAGCCATCGCAAGGACGCATGAGACCGGTCAAGTTATGCCAGATCGAAAAGAAACTGGTGGTGCTCCCAGAATCCCTCGTACAGTTGAGAACGTAGAAGCTGTTTTAAATGTCTTTGAGGAAGATGGTACCAGAAGTATCAGAGAAGTTGCGGGCCAATTAGGTATTTCCAGGGCTTCGGTACATCGAATTTTGAAAAATAATCGGCAACACCCGTATCATTACACTTTGTGTATATCATCTACAGCCGGAAGATTACCCTGCTAGAAGAGAGTTCTGTACATGGTTGCTAAATCAAGAGATACTCGAACCAAATTTTGTTTCGCGGATTTTATTTTCGGACGAATCGATTTTCGCCAGACAAGGATGTTACAACGTACTGTACGATATAAATGATGATCTCGGATGACACCTTCGCTAACCTAAATTTGTTGACAGTAAAAAGTCAACTCTAAAGTGTCAAAATTACAGTAAGTCAAACAAATTTTGTAACTCACTAGTAGTATTTTTAAAGCCTGGCAACCAGTTTTATTATGTAATAATATTATCACACCTCAAGATATCTTTCCGGATTGGTGGATTAAAAAGTCTTGTAACTGCGTTATGCAAGCAGCCGCAAATTATTTTCTTCTATTTGTTGGCAACCTATTGTCGTCGGCAATTGTCAGTTTCGTATGGGGCGCGAGTTGTGAGACACCTGTATAATATAATATATGCAATGTTTATTTTCTTTATGTGTATGTTATTAATGTTAAATATATTTGTGACGATTTATATGTAATTTATTATATTTAAAATATTGCTGTTTAGAAAAGCACTCCACCCAATGTTTGAACACATATATACATGTACATTTCTTTTAACTTCGACAAGGCATACCACTAAAAAAAAAATGCCACTTCGACCACTGATTACATTACATTACATTTTGGCTCTAGTCAGTCGCCACATTTAGGTAAGGAAGGTACTGTCTTTGGTCAAAAAATTCGGTGGTGAGTTTTTGATGAATAAGCACGTTTTAGAGTCCCTGGAATTAGATTTTACTATTTTTACGATAATGTATGTATGTATGTGCATGTGCGTATGCGTGTGTGTGTGCGCGCGCCGATTTTTTCTGATACGATAACTCAAATAATTCTTTCATATTCCTTTTCTTTATATCCATGTAAAGAGAGTATTAGATTTTGGTTATAATTGGTCATCCGGAAGTACCCTCATTTTAAGATTTTGACAGTTTTCCTTGAAAAAGCACCGTTAAATATCATTTTTCCATATTTAATGTTATTATAAATATTAAAGAATATTTTATTCTCTATACGATTTGATTATATTTTATACTCCATATTCAATAGATTAGAGTTAAAAAATTATAAAGAAATTAAATTTCATAAAGCAGCTAGCTATATGCTATAACCATGGAATGGAAAATGTACTTAAAATATGGAATCTTGTGCAAGAAACTTTCTGTATGGACTTTGTACAAAATATATAAAACTGACGGAAGGTAATGTGCTGGCCACATCAGATTTTTATTTTTTAATGTTGTACAAAAATAGTTATTTTTGATTCCAGATTGCGAAATGTCACTTTTGTATTCGAGAATGCAACAGCATTTCGCAGTCGAGTATCAAACAACGTTTTTTTTTTCGAAAACTATGTCCTAAAATTATTAAAAATGTAAAAAAAATTGAGGGTTAGGTTTAATTAATATGATATCCAAGGAGGATCGTGACACCTAATGTTACAGTGACAGCAATGTAAAAAAATTGCACGATTGGATTTTTTAATGCTTACCGATAGGGTTTCCAAGACAGTAGGTTTTATTTACAAATTACTGAACGGTAAGTGATGTAAATCACAATGCTGCAGGTGTGTGAGCCTGTTCCAGAATTTTTTGCTCCAGTTATTCAAAAACTTGGCCTGGTTTCAGCAGGATGGGGCCACGACCCACAAACATCAATGTAGGTTTCGAGAAAATGTTCTCAGGATGCTTAATTTCCCTGGGAGGCGATATTCCTCGGCCCGCGCACTCGCCAGATTTAACACCGTGCAAGTTTTTTCTGTGCGATAATTTCATAGCCAAGGAACCCGTAAACCTTAAAAGAGGCAATCCGCTTGCAACAGTGTTTGGACAATGATGGATACCAGTTAGCCGATATTATTTATAAAACCACATGAGGCAAAACGTTCCATGTTGTAAGTTCCGGACTTAATATATGTATATATATATATATATATATATATATATATATATATATATATATATATATATATATATATATATATATATATATAAACAGGGTGATCGGTCTGTCCTCTCTCTATAACTCTTTTATTTTAAGTCAGATAGAAAAACTCTTCAAATATAATTTATATGATATATTATTGTCTATCTACGTACCATACGCATTTGTATACAGGGTGCTCCGTTTAAGCGCAACAATATGTAACTTTATATTTCTTAATGGAACATCCATAGTAAATTAGATACCCTTTAAAAAAGTATTAAATAATAAGGGGTCTAAAATTATAAATTAAGAAGTTATTTACGTTCATAAAAAATAGTGGTTCAGAGTGGAAAACCCATAATATAATACAAAATTTTGATCCTTTTTTATTAATACTTATTTTAAACATTACAGTAATTCCAAAGAAGCTATTAAAATTTACTGACAGACTAAATAATGCAAAATTATAATAAATGCTCGAAAACATGTCCTTCAATTTCAATAGATTTTTCTATTATAAATATTATACCAACTATCTCATCTTTACTAAAATTTGAAATATTCATTTTCACATTAACATCAACAGTGATAAACTAAGAGTATTTGTACAACTTGTTTGTTTAAATTCGAAACAATTGATCAAATTATCCATAGCTTACTTTGTTAATAATAACATGATAGAAACATATCATTCAACGAATAAAGGTAAATAACTTCTTAATTTATAATTTTAGACCCCTTATTACTTAATACTTTTTTAAAGGGAATCCAATTTACTATCAAAATAAATAAATAAATAAATATAGGGTGTTCCATTAAGAAATATAAAGTTACATATTGTTGCGCTTAAAAGGAGCACCCTGTATATAAATGGATATGGTACGTAGATAGATAATAATGTATCATATAAATTATATTTGGAGAGTTTTTCTATCTGACTTAAAATAAAAGAGTTATAAAGAGAGGACAGACCGATGAATCACCCTGTATATATATATATTTAATTCACCTTTAAACCTAGGCAGGTTGTTTTGCCACATCCGTTATTTTATAACACTTAAAAAAAGTAGGTGGCATCTATCTTATCCTAAATAAAAATTTAGGATGAATCCAAGAAAAAATAAAACTATATTGAATAACTATCATAAAATTAGATAAAATTGTCATGTGTCAAAAAAAGATTAGGCTAATTTACAAAAAAGTTAAACCATTTCTTGCCCGAAATTTGCATTCTAAATTTCAAGGACCAAAAATAATTACATATTCATATGACCATAATTACTTTTTTACTGAATCAGTCAAAATATACAACTCATATACTACAATTACTACATCCATAAATAGAATTAGAACTAAAATTAGATTCTTTAGGATTGTAAGGTCACTCTCGTAAAAGATGTAGTTAACATACTCATCAAATCGAGATAAACAACCATAATTTCATGTGTACACTTCTTTCATGTTTTTTTTTTATTCGTTTAAAAACAATAAGATGATACTTTTCCTAGTATTTAATTACGTAAATATACTTGGATTTAATAGAAGATAACTATAATAAATTATTCCAGCAAAGATTTACTTCAAGTATACATATTTAAATATATAAAATAATTAAGAGAATAAATTTTAAACCTGTCTTAATCGTATATGTATTATATTATGCTCATAGTTCTTCTAGAATTCTAGAGAATAAAAATTAATGTTTAATTTATTTATTTTACCCCTCGCTAGAGGTATTGTATTCATGCTAAAAATCGCATATCCAGATTTTAGTGAATAAGCACGTTTAAAGAAATGCATATAAAATAATTTGATGTAAAAATTCTCAGTTCAAACTACTTCAAGGCAAGAAATTCAAATGTTTGTAATTGACACATAAATGTCACTGTCAAAAATATTTGTTATGCCACTGTCAAAAATATTTGTACATTATTATGAAGATTATGAAAATAAAAAAAAGTCAACAACGCAAAAGAATATACGTAAAAGGGAATATAAAAGGAATATTAAAATATCCCATAGATTTTGCAAATATATGTGAGAATTATTTTGTAGTGAGTCATGAATATATGTATTTCTATTTAAAAATATTTTTGTTTTCTGCGTACAACCAGGTAAAATATCTGGCGAGAGGTTATGTGCTGGCCACATCAGATTTTTTAGAGTTGTGATTCTGACATGAATAGGGCTGTTGAAAGAATTATTATATGACTTATAAGTACAAAATTTTAAAAGATATTGTTCTTTATAGAGCCTCAAATTTGAAAATATCACGAAATATCCATTACACATGTTTTAATTAATAATTGAAATTTTTGTGTAATATTTTGAAAAAGTCACGTGATCTGAAACAGAATACGACGTCAAAACACATACAGTTTAACATGTGACAAACTATTGCTTACTTTTATTTATATAAATAACGTAAATTGTTTTCCTATTGGCTGTGAATGATGTACTGTATGTGCTCCAACGTCACAGGAGTGGGGGATTGTTTTTCATTACCTACTATTTCTGGCGCCAATCTTTTTATTTAATTATTTACGAAAATAACAATAAATTATTATTATTTTTTATATTACTATGAAAAATATTGCATACACTTTCATTTAAAATACTTTTTAAAAAATGTGAAACTGGCTCATTTAAAGAACACGTGAACTTTATCTAATCTGTTATCGGGGAATAAATTTGTAAAAATTCTTAAAATTTGAAGTTTTCCAAATGTATTGGGCTTCCAAAATAAGAATGCGCCACTAGCGGCAAAATTCTGAACTATAGGTAAGGTACATATTTGTTTACATTTGAAACATTTACCTTTGAGGACTGAAAGGTTTTCACAGCGTTATAATTGTTTTATTTTAATTCAATATACAAAATATGTACTGTTAAAATAAGAGGTAAATTTTTATTTCAATAGGGGATTCCACCTTTTTTATAATTTCATCTGAACGTACAAATAAAACTAAGACTGTCGGTGAAAATCCGGTGAAAAAATTTCTATTAAAGCGAGTTATAGTCCTCCGAAATTTGAAAATATAGATGTGACGTCACGTAGATAAGTTTTTATATCAAACTTGTTTCTTCGTGGACCTAAATGTTCTTGAAATATATGCTATTTCTAAATTATATTTATAAAAAAATAAATGAATATTATTATACTGTACATGTCGACATGGTTTATAATTGGAATTCTATTTAAATTATTAAATTTGATGCAAAATATTTATATTCAAATAAAAACTGTTTGAGAATTGCACTACTGGACTGATAGCCACGCCTCCGCTATTTGAATTTCTCTACTTCTATTGGTAGTAGACTCCGCCCCTAACTCGGTATTCGTTATATATTTATAGGTATGGTCTTTGAGTCGCCAATCAAAATAATATATATGGATTTCATATGTGACGACCTGCTAAAACAAAAACCCCCTTATTTCCGAAATATTTCAATTATATCATTCTATTTCTTTATTAATATTCATTACTAAGCATATATTTTCATTATTTTTTACTAATTTCTCTTAATTCGATTGAGCTGTAATCCCCTATTAATAAGTAAATTAGAAAAAAATCCATTATAAGTTTGTCATTATAGAATTTTTACTGTAAAAACTACCTACTAAAAGAAAATTTTTTTTTTTTTTGTTTTAAATAGAATTTTACAAATAACCGTGTTACGTGGATGGGATTATTCGATAAACTAATTTAAACATCAACTTTCATTGAATAGGACTAAATGTACGCAAATATTATGTATAAACTTTTTTTTACATTACCATAATTTATTTTATCAACACTTATTTTCATATTGTCTATAATGGACAATTACAATAACAAACATTCTACTAATATGGACTAAAATATTGCAATTAATATTTAATATGCAACGATAACGATAGCATTGCATGTGAGTTCAATGTTAATGTAAACAATTTGTAATCATGCCATATTATCAATGAATTGCTTAATGTTTAAATGGTAGTTTCGTTACATAATAATTAAACCTGACGTAATGATTATACACTTAATTTAATGCAACTTTGAGGTTGACAGTTGTTATTTATAGAATTTTCATTTTCGTTCTATTTTCATCATTTCCTATGCATTTTATTTTTATTTTATAAAGTCATATACGATGAAGGAGACAATATTAATCTTAATGAATAATATTTATGTATATGTTTCAAGGTAGTGAAGTTCTACATTTTATCACGAATGTGGAATTAGGGATACACCAAGCCAAACTACTTGGCTTGAGACAAAAAAGCTTGGCTTGGCTTGAAACTTCAAGCTTTTTTAATGTGAGGCTTGGCTTGGGCTTAATGGAAACAAAGCTTGGTTTGGCTCAAAAACTTCATGCTTTAAATATTTCAGGCTTGGCTTGATTTTCAAGCATTATCAAACTTTTTCAAGCCTTTTCATGCTTTATAAATGCTCATGCCCACAGTAGTAGCTGTTCGGTATCAAGATTTTAATATAAATATTCGATGTGATTTAAATTAAATATATCGATAAATCCGATATATCGATGTATTGGGATATTGATGAATCAATATATCGATATGTTATGTCGATGTTTCATTGTATCGTAACGATGTATAAATCACGTTTTGCTTTACATAAATTTATTGTGGTACAATTGAAAAATATCTTCTTATGCGTAGGTTTCGTTAATGACGATATATCTATAATTGTAGTTGAAAACTTTTAGTAAGCGTTACCCCACGGACTCTCAAAGCTGCCATGGGGGACTCTTTTGTGCTATATGATTTTTTTTTTAATTTCAAGTTTGGCGTCGGATGTGACGGAACCCTGAGTTGTCAAACCTTCTAGATTTATACACCGTGATTTTCAGTTAAACGTCCGCCATGATAAACAAAATATGACAAATTAATTACAAAAAATGACATTTATCAAAGAGGTCAACAACTCAAAAAACTGTTCTCAACAATTAAAAAATCAATCCATAATAATTAGGTATGCCTCAATGCTATAAAAGCATGACGTGGCAAAACGGTACTGTATCAAAAAATCCAAAATCTGAACCAGTTATTCTTATGACACACATATAATAAGTAAAAGTGGACTACATTGTTGCGTACCACACAACTAAACGGACAATATCAATTATAGAGCGTTTGTGACGTATTTTTTTTTTGCAAAATGTAAATGACTAACATGCAAAAGATGTTATCGTGTAAATTGAAAATGATTTGTGCTTGAAGGTAACAGTTAATTGTTTTCTTAGTCACTATTGTTTTCTTTATAATTAATTGAAGATTCAACGTGTTTTAATTATATAATAATAGTTCCTACAACTTCCATTTGGAGCAATAGGCAATTCGCGAATAAAATTAAGCCGTAGCCATCTAGTGACAAAATAAGAACTATTTGTTGTCGTACTTCACTGAAAACGCTATTTGGGCTAGTGTTGTTTTATTTGGTTGTTATTTGTGAACAGTAAGCTTTTGTTTAATTATTTCTATTTTATGTGCTCATTCACTACTTCAATACATAGGTATTGACTAAAATCAGACTTTTTGAAGACTACTTTCCAGTTTAAATCTGTTTCATCCTTAACCTGTTTTACACTTTCCTATTTAAAGACTGTTAGTTTCCCGATTTATCTTCATTTACTCAATTTTCTACTTAAAATTCCTTGAAGAATTAATGGAATTTAAAAATTTAAATAATTCTCTTTATAAGAGGTGAAGATTATTTCCCAAGAACATTGTCATATTTATCTGCAAATAAACAAATTTTGAAACGTCCATGCACGAAATTGAAATAATAACTGTTATAAATGACGGTTAAATGTTAGAACTGAAAATTAGAATATTAAAACACATTTATCAGCCAAACCGGTATATACAGTATTAATACAAAAATAATAACAAATCTAGATGACCGTCGCCTGGCCGAACCCGGTCACGCGGAATCCTCCTTCACGCCGTGTTTATTTCTGTAAAAGAATTAACACATGAGAAATACTCAGTGAGGGGGCAACCATTGACAAAAGGTTCAGGCATTCACACACCGTACACACATGTTGGCAACTACGGGCAGTACCGCTAGTTACTACGGACCCTCTGCCGCTTCGGTGGTGATCCGGGAACACATCCACAGAGATCACTACAGCCCAAACTGCTGCTAACGTTGGCGACCCAGAAGCGGGTCACTACAGCCTTTCCCTGCTGCTGCCGCTGGCGACCCCCGGGTCCACACGGGCGGCCACTACGGAACCTCTGCCGCTTCGGTGGTGATCCGGGAACACATCCACAGAGATCACTACAGCCCAAACTGCTGCTAACGTTGGCGACCCAGAAGCGGGTCACTACAGCCTTTCCCTGCTGCTGCCGCTGGCGACCCCCGGGTCCACACGGGCGGCCACTACGGAACCTCTGCCGCTTCGGTGGTGATCCGGGAACACATCCACAGAGATCACTACAGCCCAAACTGCTGCTAACGTTGGCGACCCAGAAGCGGGTCACTACAGCCTTTCCCTGCTGCTGCCGCTGGCGACCCCCGGGTCCACACGGGCGGCCACTACGGAACCTCTGCCGCTTCGGTGGTGATCCGGGAACACATCCACAGAGATCACTACAGCCCAAACTGCTGCTAACGTTGGCGACCCAGAAGCGGGTCACTACAGCCTTTCCCTGCTGCTGCCGCTGGCGACCCCCGGGTCCACACGGGCGGCCACTACGGAACCTCTGCCGCTTCGGTGGTGATCCGGGAACACATCCACAGAGATCACTACAGCCCAAACTGCTGCTAACGTTGGCGACCCAGAAGCGGGTCACTACAGCCTTTCCCTGCTGCTGCCGCTGGCGACCCCCGGGTCCACACGGGCGGCCACTACGGAACCTCTGCCGCTTCGGTGGTGATCCGGGAACACATCCACAGAGATCACTACAGCCCAAACTGCTGCTAACGTTGGCGACCCAGAAGCGGGTCACTACAGCCTTTCCCTGCTGCTGCCGCTGGCGACCCCCGGGTCCACACGGGCGGCCACTACGGAACCTCTGCCGCTTCGGTGGTGATCCGGGAACACATCCACAGAGATCACTACAGCCCTAACTGCTGCTACCGTTGGCGACACCAGAAGCGGGTCACTACAGGTCTCCCTTCTGCTACCGTTGGCGACCCCCGGGTCCACACGGGCCTGGCCACTACAGTACCCAGTACTGCTAACACACACCCACACTCATACACATGCTAGATTAACTCTCTCACCTGAATCACTATAATATCGATGTTCTCACACTGAAATCTAGAAATAAACTGAAATAAAATACGTGAATACCAGTATCATTAAATGTAGCTCTTATCCAACAGCATTGGTTACGTACCTAAATAGCTAATTAGAGACAAAACATAATAAATTTAATAAAAAAAATCTTACGCAAAATAATATCTGTGACATAACATTGAAACTTAATCTTCAAACTTATCAGTCAGTAAAATAAAACCTGCCTAAATATTTTAATAATACAATAAAACACTCTTGAAAACTGCGTTTATAACATATAAACAAACACGTTTGAAAATGATAGTACGACAATCATCCGGCATCTTGGTTGTTAACAGCGCCGCCACACTAGGGTACCTTTATAACCAGGGTATGGCCATGGCGTGGCTCAAGTTTCGTCCGCCATTACCGGCCCGTCTGTTATATGTGTTGTTCTTGCGGAAATTATTATGTATTTTCGTGGCTATTTGTTTTATTTTGATGAAAAACGCATTTACATATCATTTTAATATGTGTTTAATGTGTAAGTAATATTTTTATTTTATTTACTTTTTTAATTTTTAAAAGGTAAGTTTAGAATAAATAATTACTATGTAAATAAGAACTAGTGATATTAAATTAGATGTGATAATAACAACACATATCATATATTCTACATAACTTCTAAATGTATGTCTTAATAATAATTGTGTATCTCTTAAATAAATTAATTTTTATTACCTTTCTAAATTCAGAAAGTGATTATTTAATATTATTTTATAATATATCACATTACTGACAAATAAATAGGGAAATGAATTACCGACAATGGCGGCGATTTTGGCCCATGGCCATACCCTGGTTATAAAGGTACCGTATACAACACTTAGATACCTCTATATCCAGGGTATGAGGAGCTCATATTTGTTTTGACTCCAAAAGTAAAAAAAAATGATTTGGCCAGTACATGACCTCCCGCCAATTCCATGTTTAAAATAGCAAGTATCACTTCCGGTTGATCGTTTGTAAATAAAATCTAATTTGTTGTTCCAATAAATAGAAAAGTCTGTAACACGAAATTTTGGATTATATTTTATTGTATTTCCTTGAAAATCTGTTTAAGAGCTCCAAGTAAAGTATCACTTTCGGTTTATCATATATAGTCAAAATCGAATGTGTTGTTCTCAATCATATACGAGTTTTAAAGACCAAATTTGAGAAATTTCGGACTATATCATTTTATATTTTTTCGTGAAAATCTGGTCAGAACTCTGGTTTATCAATTTAAGCCAAAATCTACTCTACTATATTGTTTCCATTGATATAAAAGTCTTAAATACTAAAACTGAAAAATTTTGGATTATATTTTAATAGTTTTTCTTAAAAACTGTTATGGGCTGAGCTTCAAGTAAAGTACCACTTCCGATTGACCAATTTTACCCAAAATCTAATCAACAACAACAGGGGCAGGCAGGCAGACAGACATCATTGTAAAAATAGTAAAAACGTATTGTAGGGACACTATTTCGTGATTCATTGAAAAGATAAGAATAAAATAAACTTTATGTTAAGAATTAAGGGTTTATTTAAGTAAATGAAATACAGATTGCTCTATTATAATATAAAAGAAAGTTAAACACAATTATATGTGCGGATCAAATACAATGATGCTAACTCTTTCAAAGCTGAATTGAGAATGTCTCCCTATTCCCTTACACATAACTAGCTGCCTCGACGCCAGTCAACTATATCAATATAAAAATTAAAATAAACAAACAATTCAGCCTTGAGCCAACCCAACAATCGCGAGCTACCGGTAGCTCGCATGGATACTTCCAGTAGCTCACTGTTACATCCCAAAAGCACTAAAAATAATAGAAATTACCGTATCATGTTTCATTGCACAACAGACCAACTTTGCTTTGTCCTGATCTTTGTTTGTTTGTTTGTTTGTTCAATGGGGGGGGGGGGTTTACAGCCGCGCGTACTCAGGCCTACTGCCCCATTTTATTTACTTCCCCTATACTCAGGGTCCCTTAGCTAAGTCCTGCCGCCTCCACGAAGGTGGCAAGCCTATTGTAAGAGATCCTCTGGGTTTCATGACGGTCTGGAAAGAGAACCTCCATGTGTCTCCTTCTGGTGGCAACTAGCGCTGCGCTGCACATTCACAGAGTATATGTTCCGTCGACTCTTCGTCGAGACCGCATCTTCTGCACGAATCGTCATCGATTATGCCGATCGTCTTCAGATGTTTGTTAAGAAAATGCCCCGTGAGCATTCCAATACAAATTCTGAGTTTTCTTCTACTCAGTTGTAAAAGATCCTTGGCTTTCCTTGGAGCAGGTCCAGGTATGATTGATTGTCTCAAGCCCGGTTGTTCTGACCAAGTATACTAGATGTTGGGTGGTCATCCAGTTCCTGATCGTGTGTCTAGTAAAGCTTTTGGGGAGCCCGAATGCTGGCTCCGGCCCAATATAGGCCCTGTCTGAGCCATCACGTGCCAGAGCGTCAGCTTCTTCGTTCCCCCTTATGCCCTTATGACCAGGTACCCACACAAGTTTCACAGAGTTAAACTGCGCGAGCATCTCCAGCTTTCTCCGACACTTCAAGACTAGTTTTGAGGTCACTTTGACGTTGTCTAGCGCCTTCAATGCAGCCTGGCTATCATGTCCTGATCTTAGTACATCATTAATAAATATTGGTAAAGGAGGCAAATATATTAAATATATTCTCTTTTCTAAAATGTTCTGTGATGTTGAAATTTATTTCTGTACATGAAAGGGGAAAAACATGCAGCTTCACATCCCTTGAAAAAGTGTAAATTTTAATTATGTCATTTGACCTTGAACTATAGGTAGTTCACTCTCTGTTCGAAAATTTTTAAAGTAGCTCAACACATTGAAAAAGTTATGGAACCCTGCCCTAGCTAAACATATACTAATTATCGTACAATGGCAAAAATTAAACCCACATTACATCAGGAAAAATGTAGGCAATAAGAAGATAGCTATCCGAGTTTTTGCAAAATTATTTTCTATCATCACCATAAATTGTACACCCATACAAATAAATCCATCTTAATGTGGCATGCTAGAAAACATACTACAATTTCACATAAATTTATTCCCATTATCATTTTTACTGCACAATAGTACAAATCACTATCTCAAGGCCGTAAATTTTTTCATTTCACAATTTTTTCTGCCGTAAAGGAATGATCAGTGACCGTTTGATATGTTGAAACTGATTAACTTATTCAGTTTCTTGAATTTAGCGTTTCAAAATGTTTCAAAAGACAGAGAAATTCGAGTGCAGCGAAGCACATTTGACGAAATAATTTTAAAATTACGATATCATGAAAATTAATGCCGACATATAATAATATGCAATGAGTGTAATTTTTGTATTATAAAAGTGAAAGTATTGTGTATCAAATGTTCAAATTATTGTATTAATTAATGTACATATATGTCATTTCCTTTATTGTAATTTACAATAACCATCAATCTTTAATTTTATACTTTTGTAGTAATTATATAGAATTATAGAAATTAATATTTCATATTGCCTTCTTTCTATATTTTTGGTAAATTATATATTTTCTCACTTATTATTATACATAATGGGGTTCTCCACCGTAACAAATAATTAGAACATGGGTCATTTATATTAAAACTAAACTTTAAAATAGGTACGTGAAGCACGCACAACCATTCGGCCCAATCATACGAAATTAATCAGAAAATTTAGTACAGTAATAGTTATTTATGCTGCAAGGGACGTAGGTACCATTTACCAATCGAGGACGATTTTGCGCCCGACCGATAGCGAGAGCTGGCAAATAAGTTCCAGAGTGGTCAAATTTACCTACACCTCGTGTTACATACAAGATTTTTTCCATTCCTGATTTATTTTTTACCTGTTCATTTTCACTGCCAGAGATGTTAAGGAATACCGTTGAATATTGATATATTAAAAAAAGAATCTTAGTATTTTATGGAAAATTTAAGAAGAAAAACGCAATCATTTGTCACATTTGACACGTCAATGGTAACTTTTAAATAGAAATGAGGACAATTTGATAGAAATCAAATTAAAATCATATATTATAAAGGTGCATTCACAAATGAAAATTCGGTTTATGGTTTTTGTTTAGGTTTAAGTCATTCATAAATGTAAGTTTACGAGTAAATTACCTGAAAATTTGTTTTGATGCCTGAAAAACAAGATTAAAATTTGGTAGAGCAGTACTCAACAAAACACCTGTTCACCGTGAAACTGTCATTCGCTTGGCATTATTGGTTATATTTCAGCAATAAAGTTATGACAGTCTCCACGTTTTTCCCGCATCCTCTAAGTGGATAATAAATAAAGATGGGTGGGTGTATATATCTACTCGTATATCATTTCAGACTCGTTCTCATTGGTGAAGTTTGTGGCATCAAACTAAATCATAATCCTAAAGTTTGGACCTTGCAATGTTTAGCTTTTTGATCTGGATTTATGGTGCATTCACATATTAAAATTAGGTTTAGATTTATGGTTTATACTTTAGATTTAAAGACTTTGGCCGCATATTATGTAATGACTCCATTCTCACTTCAGAATTTAGGGTCTCTAAATCCAAATCATAAAGCTAAACATTGCAAGATCCAAACTTTAGGTTTATGATTTAGTTTGACGTCACAAACTTCACCATTGAGAACAAGTCTGAAATGACATAGATATATACACCCATCTTTATTTGGTATCTACTTGAGGTGGGTGTATATATCTACTCGTATATTATTTCAGACTCGTTCTCATTGGTGAAGTTTGTGACGTCAAACTAAATCATAAACCTAAAGTTTGAACCTTGCAATGTTTGGCTTTATGATTTGGATTTAAGGTACATTCACAAATCAAAATTAGGTTTAGATTTATGGTTTATACTTTAGATTTAAGGACTTTGGCCGCATATAATGTAATGACTCCATTCACACTTCAGAATTTAGTTTCCCTAAATCAAAATCATAAAGCTAAATATTGCAAAGTCTAAACTTTAGGTTTATGTTTTAGTTTGAAGTCGCAAACTTCACAAATGAGAACGAGTCTGAAACGATATAGTTATATACGGCGATCTTTATTTAGTATTCACTTGGTTCTTAAACAAATGCGAAAAGAACCAGTAATGCTGTTGAGTACTGCTCTACCGATATTTTAATCTTGTTTTTGAAGCATTTACATGGATGTAACTAAATTAAAGTTAATTTAAACTTACATTTATGTATGACTTACTTAAACCTAAACAAAAACCATAAACCTAATTTTCATTTGTGAATGCACCTTTGAGTACAACAAAACTTCAAGACATTCCATAATTTTTGGCAAACAAGAAAAACTAGAGCGATTGAAAATATGGAAAAGAAATTTCAATATATCTAAAAGTTTGAATCTGACCAATACGACTGCTCCTTGAATTTCACAAAAAAAATAATTATAATACAATTTTGCAGGAAAGTGGTTTTAAGACAATTATTGATAGTATTTACAAATAAAATTTATAGTTTCATTGATTTTAATAATATTTGTCCCTACCAGACTGCAGTTCCAAGTCAGAATTGTAAGTCGAGTTACGCCACAAGTAGTAATTAATCATAAATTTATAACTCGTTGTCCCTCAATTATGTTTCTTGATGAAGGATTCGACTAAAAAAAACTTAGAAATTGGGTTGATTTGAACTGGTAACAATATTTTTGGCCAGAAAGCGCTCATTCAAAATGTAAACAAATCTGACATGTCCTACTGGCCGCCATGACAGTGCGTTTACAGCGCCGCCAACGGATTCTGCGGGTCCATATTCTTACCTTCTACGGAATTTTATTAAAACATTTTATAATTTTGTATTTCCCAATTAGAAGAAATACGTCTTATTTCATTATCAAAAAAATAATTCAATTTGAGCACGTATGCGTAACACATGTATAAGATCTAAAAATCATTTATTATTTATTGATTTTGATTATAAAATTTACATCCTTGCGATAAGCTAATTCCCACAAAACATATCGTTTGTTATTACTAAAAAAAATGTTATTTGTACTAAAATCACGTTCTATACTTCTAATTTATGTAAATTTATTACGATTAATTTTTAAAATATAGCATAGCATTATAAAATCTAAATTATTTCAATAGATGCTAATCTATTTTACCTTCCGTCACCTTTAGGTAAGGAAGGTATTGTCTTTGGTCAAAAAATTCTATAGTGAGTGTGTGTGTGTCAAATATTTTTCCGTCGATAACTCCAACACTAACTACAACAGGGTCTTCCACCATAACAGAAAATTGAGTAAAATGTTAGTTATATTGAAAGTAGATACGAAAAAATCATGATAGAGACGAAATATGTTTTAAAAGAATTGTTAGTTTTTGTTTCGAAATATTTGAGATTTTGAGCATCTATACATCTACGTCACAACTATTGCAATCTTTCACGCGCAGCTTACTACAGAAACTGGTGCGAGAAAGATAGCTATAAGTTTCGTTAAAAATCAAATGCAGTTAAACTAAAACCAATTATGACATTTTAATACTACGAAATGCTTCAAAATTAATCGAACTTTCATTTAAAATAATAAAAAAATAGATTGGAGGACCCCATTCTAAAAATTAAATTCTTCCGTATTCCTTTTCTTTGCATCCATATGAAGAGCTGATTAGATTTTGGTTTGAAGATTTTACCATTTTTTCTTGAAAAAAAGCTGTTAAATATAATTTTTTCACATTTGTTATTATAAATATAAAAGACTATGTTATTCTCTATACGATTTGATTACATTTTATACTTCATATTCAATGGATATTCAGTTAAAAAATTATACAGAAATTAAATTTCATAAAGCAGCCAACTGTCCAATAATCATGGAAACAACTAATATAATTCAGATAACACTGATAGATATCAATGTCAAGTGCAATTGACATAGAAAGTTTGTGTTATAATTTTACTGCAAATATTGAATTTGTACAAAATACATAGAACTGAGGAAAGAGGTAAGGTAATATACTGGAAATATAGAATCTTTCGCAAGGAACGGTCTGTAGGTATACATCATGGGCACACACGTGACCCTTAGTTTGTAGCCAATCCACGTTTGTGGTGAGACTGTCACTTTGCGTTGGGGCCAATTTGAAACTAGCTGTCAGTAGTTCGTTGGCCGCTTAGATAGCAACATCTTGTCATTGTTTTGTGCTTGTGCTTTCATCAGTATCAGTGTAGTTTTGTCACATGGATGACGGAGGACACCTCTGACAGTTCAGATTTAGAAAGGTTAAATTTTAATAACTATAAATGGAATAAATATACATAAAATACATCTAATTATTCTATAATTACCTTACACTACAACATTTTACCTTTAAAATATGTTTTATTTAGGCCCGGTTTTTCCACCTCTTGATAAAGTGCCAGATAACTTATCTGGCAGATAAAATAAAAATATCGCATCATATAATTGACATGTGTATAATTTTGTCAATTTACGCACTAATATCGATTCGATATTTTCACTTTAACTGGCAGTTAAGTTAACTGACACTTTATTCAGAGATGGAAAAACCGGACCTCAATATTTAAATAATTTCTGACAGCTACATTGACAATGGCCGATAATTCTCAAAACTCAAAAATGTATATTTTTACTTGGATTTTTATAAATGAAATATTAAATTTTCATAATTTAAACAATTTCCACATAAAATTTGTACAAAATACATTAAATTATATACATTTATTAATATTACAATAAATTACCTCACTTTTTGAACGTCGGTTTGATGGTTGTTACACCCGACATTCAAATTGCCGCCAACGCAAAATGACAGTCTCACCCCAAACGTGGGTTGGCTACAGACTAAGGGTGCCCGTGATATATGGAATTTGTATAAAATACATAGAACTGACGGAAAGTAATGTGCTGGCCACATCAGATTTTTTTAGTTGTAGCATTTTATACTCTACATTTATTTGATGTTTCTTTTAACTAAAATAATTAGGGAAGCAGGAAATTACAAAGGTATTATTTTACATGTTAAAGTCCTATGCCAACACCTTGTAAGTATGTAATTTTTAATCAAATACATATTGTTTAGTACATTAGAAACTAACCTAACTAGTAGTCATGAATCTCCAATGTAAAAATAATTTCCTGATCACAATCATTATATTGACAACATAATATTTCATTAAAAAATAATCACGATTCGTACATCACTTACTTAAGGTTCGTGATGGTAAATAAATAAAAAAGTTGTAATTATGTGAAGAGCTTAAGTAGAATTAATTAATAACTATTGATTAATTCCTCATCCATTATATTTTTTTACTTGACTTGACTGGTACTGAATCCGGTAAGCTGTGAAAAATGATCATTTCACTTAATGATTACAGATTTATATTAAATTTATTTTAAATGATTGAAACCAAATAGCAATGTATAACATACGAATGTAATGCTATTTGTGGATATACAAGGGTCACGCTAGAATTATTGCATGAGAGTAAGAAAAATCAGGTAGACCGCAGAAAATAAAATTTGCAGTATAATTTTTGCGGTATACTGAATCGTAAACGTCTTATTACAGAGCTCTGTCTCTAGAGGTAAAGGAAGTTTTTACGGGCTCTAAAAAAATTTACGGGCTGTTAAAACCATAGCAACATCTATACAGATTTATTTATTCATTATTTCGCTTCGCCATATGTTTCCAAATACTATTTCGATCAAATAGTTTAATGTATTGTGTTGTAGTTTCCAATATATTTTTTATTTTTCAAATTATTTACGATTCAGTATAACATTGTACAATGCTGAACCGTTACCCGAAATTTACGTGCTCGCACGGATAACAAGCTCGCTTCTCTTACTCGTTAAGGTACTGCACACGCCCGTAAATTACTATAATAGTTATTTATCTGTCATTTAAAATTAAGTTTCAATAGTTAAGTTAGAATTAGAATTATTTAATTAATCACCGATTTTATAAAGAGCTTAATAAAATTACTTGTTTAAAGTCAGTAATTTGCTGTTCTGAACGAATCACATAGTCATATTATAGTGGCAATATTGACATATATTGAGATTTGCGTTGCTTATTATATTATTAGTTGTATTACCTTTGACCTTCCCCAGCAATTAGTTTGACAGCTTTGGCAGTTTTCGAGTCTCCCAGAAATTAGTTTGAAAGCAAATGACAACAATTTTGAAGCACTTTTTTTAATTCAATTTTTTAACTATTTCCGAAATTTTAGTTTTGTGCTTTCACCATCAAATATGAATGCCCATTCTTGACTGGTAGGAAAATATAGTTAATATCTAGGTTGATGTTTGGACACACTCAACATGTAAGCGAAGCTGTACCTACTGTAACTGTAATAATCTATAATTAATTTTACAACAAAATATTAGTTAATTATAATGTAATAAAGCCTCTAGCGTACCAACTTCAAGATAATTATACACCCTGAAGATAATTACGTTAGTAATGAAATCATACATATTATGCGAAACATTATAGTCTATTGAAAAAAAAACTCCGTTTAATTCTTTTGTTGTTCTTTAATTTTGATGTGTGCATTATACAAGATGAAACCTTGAATTTGGCCTAAAGTCTCTAAAATTATTTCGTCTTTCATATAAAAACTTAGTATTGTTTGTTTTCTTGTGTCTTCAATTATATTCACATGTACATCATTCAGAGCAGCACGCAATTTTATTAGTTTTTCATTATGAACGCGGCTAGTTATTTTTTTAATAACTTAAATACCCAATAGATACTAGATGAGTATAAATGTATACAGGGTGGTGACTTTAACAAGTAAGTAAAATCATGCTTTCGGCATGTTCTGCTTCCCCTAATAATTTTAGGTAACAAAATTTTAAATAAAAGATAGTGCATATAATATTCTGCATCTGAATCAATTCCATGGCGATCTCTATTTTTGAGGTAATTTTCCAATAGAATGACTAGTCTGTGTTCACAAATTAGTTTTAAATTATTGTAATGTGCAGCGCTCCCCATCGCCGCCGGCGAGTGTCTATTTTTAGCGATGACGCAATAGCCACGGAGGGTCGTGCGTTGTCAACAGACATGTCCGAACTTGTTTAATTACACGGGTAATGTAATCTATTGTGTTTGAGTTTTTATCTGGAATAGTGTTCTAGTAAGTTCTCGAATACAAATGCCGGAGTATATAAGCACTGTTAGCGAAGGCATTGGACAGTCTGATATAAATAAGCATCGCGTATTGAATAGTTGGTGATATAAACACATATATTTAATATCTATTTATCGTTATAATAAACTTTTAGTTTAATTAATAATAATTGTATAATATTTACACTTCACCCAAATAAATAAAAACGTTACATTATTTTAAGTGCTCTTTATACAGAGTGTCCGTTGTTCAAGGCGCATCTCGGAAACTATATGAGATATAAAGTCGGTTAAATTGGGGCAAAGTTGCCCCGTTAGTAGGACATTTTAAAGATGTATTTGTTTTTCCCGTAAAATTCATAGATCACTCGATAAATGCAAAAATTCAAATTTTGCTAATTTCTATATTAATAAATAACTTTTACATATGAAATAATATGAAATTTTGGTTTGTACTTCTTTAGGACACTTGTTTATTTTCTTTCGAACGACTATGCTCAATTTTTTTATCACTGTTAGATTACGAGTTATGGGGTCAAAGTTACGTTTTTTATATGGGCGCCATATTGCAAAGTTACACCATTGAAAGGAGATTGTTTTTAGCTTTCCAACGATGTATGTGTAACAATAAAAATGTGGTTAAACTTACGCGTTTAATTCAAAATACAGTGTGTTCAAAAAAATTCCTAACTCGGAGTAGGCTACGAACAAAGAAACGTGTGTCAATTTAAAAATATTGAATTGTCAATTTGACGATATATTGTCAAAACTATTATCTAAAAAATGGCAACATAATGTATCCTTCTTTATTGTCTTTTCTCCTTAAAATTTCATTTCAAAATCAAATTCAGTAAATTGACTACTTGACTTTAGAATTGAATAATGATCAGACATACGTTTCTCTGTTCATAGCCTATTCCGAGTTAGGAATTTTTTTGAACACACTAACTAACTGCCCAGTTAACATGGATCACACGTGCAAGTCAATGCAGGTTATGTGTGAGATACTTTAATTTTCCCGCGCTTTATTTTTGTAGCTAAATTCACTTGACACAACTATTTTATCTCATACAAGCTTTCTCTCTTGCTGGGGTTATGACGACATGGCAAATTGCAAAATTCTTTTGCATTTTTCGTCTGTACAATAAATTAAATATTTTTATCTCTACATTAACAAATAAATAAATCAAAAAAATTTAAAAATGAGTTTGCGCAAGCATGGTATTTGTTGCCATTGTATCGAATACGCCCCTTACTAATTCCGAATATACGCTCTGCGAACATCGAATATTCGGCACAAAACGAATTCTGTGATCACTGCGAACGGCCATTTTAAGATTGCGCACGCGCCTGATGTCCGAACTTATTCGGAATTGACACAGCAAACAAAGGAAGAAAGCTATATCTTGCTAGAAATGTAACAGCTATTCAAACTGACGCATGCGCAGTTCGTTATAAAGTACAGCCTGAAGTTAAGATCGTTAAGATGGGACAAAGCTGAAGTGAGAAGGGACAAAACATATAATAGGTCACGTGATCTTCCGTGCCCTATAGTTAGTAACTTTGTTACAGAATAGGGGATTCCACCATTTTTTAAATATAATTTCATCTGAACGTATAAGTAAAACTAAGACTGTCGGTGAAAAAATTCCTACTAATAAGCGTAATTTGAAAATATAGATGTGACGCCACGAATATAATTTTTTGTGAAAATCCGGTGAAAAAATTCCTATTAATAAGCGTGTTATAGTCCTCCGAAATTTGAAAATATAGATGTGACGTCACGAATATAAGTTTTTATATCAAACTATTTTCTTCGTGGACCTAAATGTTCTTGAAATATATGCTATTTCTAAATTATATTTATAAAAAATAAATGAATATTATTATACTGTACAAGTCTACATGATTTATTATTAGAAATGTATTTAAATTATTAAGTTTAATGCAAAATATTTATATTCAAATAAAAACTGTTTGAGAATTGCAGTAGTGGACTGATAGCCACGCCTCCGCTATCTGAATTTCTCTACTTCCATTGGTAATAGGCCCCTACCCTAACTGGGTGTTCGTTATATATTTATAGGCCGTCTTTGAGTCGCCAATCAAAATAATATATATGGAATTCATATGAGTGACGAGCTGCTATAACAAAAATCCCCTTATTTCCGAAGTATTTCAATTATATCGTTTTATTTATTTATTAATATTCATTACTAAGCATATACTTTCAATATTTTTTCCTAATTTCCCTTAAATCAATTGCGCTGTCGGTGTTTCTTTCTCTGTTTCTCACTTCTCTTCAAAAGGAAACACAAACATAATAGCGAAAGCTAATTTATTTCGCACTCCCTGTTCTGCGTACATTATGTTCAAACATGCTTATCCATTGTGCCTGCTCTAATCAACTATATTCTTTCTAAAACTAGTATAATTACCCCTTAACCTTAAAATTAATTTTAACAAAAACTATACCTATACGTATTTCGAGAACTAAGTTCTCATCATCAGTAATACAACAAGTGAAAGTTAAACAGAGTAGTCAAGATTACTCAACATGTTAACCATGCCAGAGGTCCTAACAACTCTGAAAAACAAGGGAGAGAACTGGGATTATAGGGATGGGAGTCACAGCTGATGATGAAAACTTAGTTCTCGGAATACGTATATAGTTTTTGTTAAAATTAATTTTAAGGTTAAGGGGTAATTATAATAGTTTTAGTTAAATTTAACCTTAGACTCCATCTATTATTAATTTTTATATTCTTTCTAATTTTATTGTAACTCTTTACAGATGCCCGCGCAATGTAGCTGACAGCGTTTCTCTACCATGAAACAAGTGAATGTGAGGGTGTGCATGGTGCTGAAATGGTGCTTCATAGTGACCTTCTTCACTTGTATGACCATCATATTCATAACCTCTGATGATGGCCAGCGACGTCACGTGGTGTACGAAGATATAGGTCTACCGATGCACAAACCGTTGAAGCCGCCGGCTGAAAACTGGAGGAATCTTACTCCAGAACAAGTAAAAAATAATTTTTATTTTTCTTTTTCACTATACTGGATGATTGCAAAACCAGGGGCAAACTGTCTATTTTCTTTATTATTGCAAACTTAAATGCCACTTTTTGGTTGTGAATAGATTTTGAATGGGCCATAAACCATTTTCTTTTATTAAACTTTTACAAAGATATGACCATTAATGAAAACCTGACATGAAAATTCCTTATAGTGTAAGATATGATTTTTTAAAGTCTGCGATGATTCGTGATGTCACTTGTGGCAGATCAGTGGCGTTAACAATATTTTTTGATGAGAGTCCCACCATCTTTCTCACCAATTGGCATAGGCGTCGACTTTTGGATTTTCGTGTGGGGGCTAAAAGTAGACAACAGAAAATTTACCAACTAAAAACTTTATGTCTTACAATTGGCACATAAATAAATAAAATTGTACAAAGATGCAAATTTATCGAATGACTTAAAATATCTGGGTACCTAATTTAAAAAAATCTTGAGTTTTTTTTTTTTAATTTACCGCGAAACAACATAAGACAGATAGAAGATAAATTTCAATTGTATCTATATTGAAAATATATACAAAATTTATTTCACAGGAGTTGCAAAATCTACCTTAATTTTCACAAAAATCTGATAATTTTATTATTAATTTCCGACAATTCTGCAGTTTATATCTGGCAACACTGGCGGCAGTACTATTTGCTAGTCCATATGCGTTTGTTACACAGTACTTTAGTTAATACAAAATACAATACTCTCCATGCCAGCAATGAGTGCCCGTGAGGTGACGCCGGGTAAACGCCCGCACGGTACAAATATGTCATCATCATTACCGAAATCTGTGTACCAAGCAGATTGGCACACCCAGCAATATGGGTAATATGCCGTTATGATATATTTATTTATTCTACAAGTTTGAAATCTTTAATAATAATAGAATAGATACATTGTTACTTTGTATAAATAATTGATGTATTAAAAATATTTCAAAATGAGTGCATTTTTTATTGGTATAATAATTTGTACGTGGAGGCAGAACCCCTTCGCTTTTTCCGTGTGGGGTCTCAAGCCCCGAAGCCCCCACGTAGTCAACGCCTATGACAATTGGAATGGAAAATGGATAGTCTGTGAGCGGGGCGCTGTGGAATTATGGGTGGGATTGTCACTTTCAATATTTCTGGCCAATAGAATCAAATCCACACCCGTCATAAAATGTTTAATACCTTATAACTTTATAATGAAGAATGTATTTTAAATTTTTTTGCACGATCGGGTTATTTTTTATGTTTACCGACAGTGTTTTTAAGACAGTAGGTCTTATTTACAAATTACTGAACGGTAAGTGATGTGCTTCACTTACCGTGCAGGAGGCAAGACGGTAAATAAAAACAAATATCAAAGCTTACCTCAAAAATGACAAATAATTTATTTTTTTAATATGTCAAAATAATTTTCAAATCTTATTTTTCTTTTAAATTTTGTGCGTCCGTTCGTGCGGTATAAGCATCACGAACGTTAAGGAATTACCGATCTCAGACAAAATTGGGGACTAACCTGGGTTATATTATTAAATTTGGCGGTTAATTCCAGTTCACCTTATTTATTCTTTTTAACCTGATTTTATTTTTAAATAAACTGTTCCACATTCCACATACAATAGAAAGACAGAGTAGATGGGTTGGATCTACTAACCCAGCAAATCTTCTGGGTCAGTTGTCAGTTCAGGATCAGTTCTGGATTACTTAAAACTAAACACAATTAACCTACTAAGTTACTCGAAAAGTCCCAAATAAATTCGGCCAATATCATCGTTTCTCAGCTTTCTTGTGTTGAGCGATTTGGTTGTATGAATACATTGTTGCGTTTTCTGGTTTCTCATAAAGACACCATAAACTGCTTACACTAACTACTAATTTCCTGTTGTCAATGATGCTTTATTTAAATTGTATGGATTTTTGTAAAAATAAAAATAATTGTCTGTTTCCCGTACAACATGCGTATATATGTGGTTGCATATACATAGTCTCGCAAACTTTTGCTTCCACAGACAGTCAAATAAATCATAAGATATTATTTAAGTAGGTAAAAGTCCATGATTATGTTTTTATTTATTTAATTACTAGTTTTATTAAAATTACCTGAACGCATAAGTCCTTTTATTTTATTTTGTAATCATAAACTGGTGGCCGCGTGCCTGAGTGTCTGGTCGCGAATCGGGTTCGAACCCGACCGATGCCAAATATTTTGAATTTTAAATGGCAAAAAATTGTGCACTCTCCACACCAGCAATGGGTGCCCGTGAGGTGACGCATGGCAAACGCACGCATGATACAAATATATCATCATTACCAATATCTGCGAACAGAGCAGATTGGCACACCCAGCAATGCGTAATATGCCGTGATGATATATTTATTTATATATACTTGTTTATTTGCCCTCAAAGGCGGGCGCAATTTGGTTTTTATTGCCCAAGGTCTTATAAAGTTGCCAGGCAACAGCTATTCAAATATATATTTGTGGTTTATGCATAAATATCAGACAACACGAAAAATTCGTAAAACAATTTTTTTGAACATCGCTACTCGCAAAACTTTCGTATTCTTTCTCGTATACGTCTTTTGACTTATGTGGAATCAATTTGCCCTGTGCAGCTTCAAATTCATTCGATATTTCTATGGAATAATCGATATCTGTCGTTTTCATTTGACACTACACTCCATTCGCTGAAATGAGAGAATGTGGAACTAATTCTTGAAGAGAAATAAATCATTCTATTGGTCACAAAAGAGGATAATTTTGGAGCCGAACCAATAGAATGACTTGCTTCTCTTCAACAATTAGTTCCACATTCTCTCGTTTCAACGAACGGAGTACAAATTAAAATTGTTTATAACAAACAACATAGCAATACCAACAAACTACGTAGAAATCACAACATACTTCAAATTGACCACGTAAACACAACGATATGGAATATACAAATACCTATTGAATCCTTGAATTTCGAGAACCAAAATAAAATGTATATGTACCACGGGCATAATCAAGATTATAGCACTCGGGAAAATTAAAAATCTCTGCTACGCGTCGAGCTTTAAACATTTGTGTTACAATCGTTTAATTATGCCCTTAATACATAAATAACTATTAAATACTGGCTGATAACTTTTTAACTGTTGAGAAAAAGGTCTGATATTTGTTATTCTATATATTTTTTTATATTTTTGCAGATTGGTAATTTATCAGTACTAGGAAAGTACTTATTCTTAGATATAACGCCAGCAGCTGTAGATAATCCAGATAAAACGTATAAAATACTAACATGGAAAGTAGGAAAATTTTTAGAAAGGAGGCATTTCTACCACTTCACGGATCATAAGTAAGAAAACATGCTTATTACTACACTCTTGTTCAAATTTCATTTCAAATGCAATACTTTTCTGAATGAGAACTTTTACAGTATTATTTTTCTTTAGGTTTGATCCTTTTGAAAAATGCTCAGTCCGAAACTGCAAAATAACTTACAACGAAGATGAACTACCAAAAGCTGATGCAGTTTTAATTCATCTTCAAAGGTTGAAAAGTTTAGATGAATTACCAAAGGAGGAAGGTCCCAGACCCGAAAACCAAAGATGGGTGTTCCTAACTGATGAAAATCCAATCTTTACATTCCTATCCCCTAAAGTTAAGGTTGAAGACTTTAATGATAAGTTTAACTGGTCCATGACATACAGGTTAGTTAAAATATTTAATCTAGATTTTATAAATATTATTAGAATGTAACTTAAAATACATGCAGTATTAGTAAATTATAACCGAAGTGGGATATGTTTCATTACAACCGAGGGCTTATATTTATTACCGAGAGACGAAGCTTCGAGGTGATACACAGCACGACGCTGTGATGAAACTCCCACCGAGCTATGCTATGCTTTTTAAATAAATAATTTTCAAAATAAATCCATGAACTATAACCTTTAATTTTATTAATATTTTTGGCTGGTCTTTTAAAATTTGTTTAGCCTACTTTATTATAGGGATAAAGATCTATGGCATTGCTGCTAGGCATCCCCTACATAAACATTTCCAACCCGAGGAATGGAAGTGAAATCTGTTATTTCCCACCCAAGAGATTGTCAATGCAGTTAGCAATGACGTATTTCCCAACCTCTAAACAACATACAGGGTGGTGGCGGTTAGGGGTGAACATAGGGATTTAACATGGGATTTTAGTTTTTTGCAATTTCCTGATCTCCTGTTCTTTTTACGGCAAAAACTGTAGAGTACAAAATTGTTCAGAATTAAAAATTGCATACAAAAATGTATTTACATTTATTATTATGTTTTTGGTTTCTTCACAATTTTAAAAAGAAATTTCAAAATTTCTGTTATTTTGTAGCAATAGCCATGGAATTTATTTTTTTCTGGTTGTCAAAAATTATTTATAAACGTCAACCATGCGTTAATCTAACTTAAAAATTAAATAAAAACAAACAACTTTTAATTTTAATACGCATTTTTTATTAGGTATACCATTTAATAATAAACCAATTCCAAATGTACCAACTACGTAGAATTTTGATTTATCATAGTCAATACCATTTCTTCATTCACTTTGTTATAAAGTCTTCTATTATTATTATTTCCTTCATAACCTTCGTTCACAGCTACACTAGCTGTGTTCTCAACGTTTTTAACAAGTTTAGAAATTGTTGCTACAATAGGAATTGATGTATTTTCGTACTTTATAGAAAACAAATCACGTATTCTTCTAAAACTATTTCCACCATAATAATTTTTTATAATGAAAATTAGTTCCTTATTCTAATAAACATTCATTATTAAATTAACTTTTTATTGGAGAAAATTTCGAAAATTTGACAGAAATTGAATGACATTATTATATTTAAACATTTGAGTTATAAGTCATGGCTATTGCTACAAATTAACAGAAATTTTGAAATTTCTTTCTAAAATTGTGAAGAAACCAAAAACATAATAATAAATGTAAATACATTTTTGTATGCAATTTTTAATTCTGAACAATTTTGTACTCTACAGTTTTTGCTGTAAAATGAACAGGAGAGCAGGAAATTGCAAAAAACTAAAATCCCATGTTAAATCCCTATGTTCACCCCTAACCGCCACCATCCTGTATAATACTATAATGATTGTGAATAAAATAACTTTATCCAACACCGACTCATGATATACTTGTTACTATGGTTATTTGCAATAACTAATGTACAACATTAGTCACTCCGTGAGAGAATATTTTAGAAGTCGCGGAGGAATTATTACTGATTTTTTTAAATATAAATAAAAATAAATTTTACAAAATTATTTTTTTATTGAAATAATTTAACATTATGATAGTTATTTATTTAAATTAATATTAACATTTGCGGTAAAATAGATAATTTATCTTTACACAATGACAGCTGTCATGTACGGCTGTAACGAAAACGAGTTAGTGGTTACTTGCTTCGGATTTAAATTCAAAGATGCTGCATGTGCTTCTAAGTGAATACGTTTTAAAGGAAGGTCCTCATTTTCACCCAATTTAATGTATTTTTCTTTCAAATAATTTCCATTGACAGACAATAATTATTACAGCAATTTTTTTTTCAATAACAATGTAACAAAATCATTACAACCATTTAATGGCTACTTTGTAATTTAAAATACTCCATCAATTGAATTGTCAGTGTCAAACGATGAATGAAAACTTAAAAATGATTTAAGAAGTTTTTAAAAAAGTGTTGCATAAAACGTTGTATTACACTCGTGTGGAATGTATATTAGTCACCGAAGAAAATTAGCCACTCGCCCTACGGGCTACGTGGCTAAACTTTTTCTTTCGTGACTAATATGATACATTCCACACTCATATTAGTATATTAAAGAACGTGTTTTATAAGACATGTTATTTTCGCACGCGTCAAAATTTAGAAAACGAGCGTTAGCGAGTTTTTTAATTGACAAGTGCGAAAGAAAGTCTTATAAAATGAGTTATTTATACTATTTTTTATATTTTGCGATTTCTACAATTAACATTTACTTCCTCAATTTGTGATTATATTTGTAACTATTTGTACATTTTCATGTAAATAATCTTCCCTATATTAAAAAAAAAATAAAAATGATAATTTCGACATTATATTATTAAAATGAATTGTCAATTAACTAAAAATAAATTAGGTAAAAATGGGTTAAAGAAACGTCATCTAGTACCAACCGTCTAAAACAAAAAATTGCGTATCGAAATGAAGGTCATTACGAACGCAAAATATAAAAAATAAATAACTATTCCCGACTCTTTAACATAAATAATATATTTGTTTGAAATAATTTCATATGAGAATGAAAACTGTAATTCCAAAACATATTTCAAACAAAAATAGCATTTATGTTAAAGGAAAAGTCACAGAATATATTAAACAATCGATCACAAATATACTAGATATAACTTCATAGTCATAGCATCCTCATGGAGTATTCGCTAGGTGTCACTTCTTGTTCTATTAACATAATCTGTAGTATATTTGAAACATTTGAATTATTATTAACGACAAGCAATTATAAAATGTATGAAACAAATTGATATTAGTATTAGGAAAGGATAAAAAGAATTGTATATAATTATTTATATTATTCTATTGATTTTTAAACAATATTGTTTTTGTGTACACCTTATTTATTTGTAGTTTTTTCTGAACTTATTTTTGTAGTGGATCCGGATTTTGAAATACATGTCTAAAATTAAATTGGTCAATTGAGTGCCATGATTATTTAATGGATCCTGGTCCAGAATTTATCATGGTAGTATTAATTAGTTGTTGTTGTTTTTTTTTAATAAAAAGAGTTTTTATAATTACGCACATTTTATTTCAAAACTCACCTGAAAAAGGCAGATTTATAGAGAATAATGAAACTGTAAAACTTTGAACAAACAAAACTGGGCCTCGATTTTGTAACTTTAAATTCTCTCTGATTTCAAATTCTGTCGGAATTGGGTTTTCCCTACTACGAATTCTACTGCTCCAGATCAGTAGAATTTGAAATCTGACAGAATTGCGATTCTTGTAATTCATTCTCAGAAAAGATTTCAAATTTGAAATCTGACGAAATTGAGATTTCCCCAATTCTTTATCCGGATAGATTTCCTGGAGCAGGGAAAACCCATTTCTGACAGAATTTGAAATCGAGGCCCGAAGGACTTCACAACTTCCGAACAAAGGAACAAAATGTCACAAATACATTATAAGGACCGTAGAGACATCTCTCGACAAACTTTAGAGTAGACTTTATATATCTCTAGTTGTCTCTTTCTGCCCAGCCGAGAACATAACAAACAATAGTGAGGTATAGGGCATGTTTTGTTTAGTATATTTGTGGTCCTTTTATTATACAGAGCTCTCAGAGCAGGTAAAAGTACCAAGCAATACATGTCTTCATTCCGATGGAGTGGCACAAATAATGGCATACAATGTTATAATGGAAGCAGTGAGCGATATGCCGCTTTGTCATAATTTCGATGTTTATAATTTTATTGTTGGACCCGACTATATTAATATTTCTCTTTGCCGTGTGTAATTTTTACTTTTTTTACAGAATGGAATCAGATGTACCAGTACCATACGGCCGAACGTTACTTAAAAATCCAAACACATTAAACAGTATTAAAGACGAAGATGATTTAGATATAGATGCATTATTTAGAAAACGATCAGACGTACTAATTGCTGTTATGGGCTCTAACTGTGGTGGCAAAAACCATAGATGGGAATATGTAAAAGAATTACAAAAGTATATACCAGTAGACTTTTACGGCAAATGTGGCACATTAAAGTAAGAAATTATTTTTTTACCCTATTTTCTTAATTATATTTAAAATTCATTTTTAGGTGCCCAGGTCACTTTTCAAAAGATTGTGATGCCGTAGGAGACTACAGATTTTACCTGTCTTTCGAAAATTCTAATTGTGCCCAGTATATTACAGAAAAAGTATGGTGGAATGCTTATGCTAAAAACTCTATTCCAATTGTTATGGGAGCATCTAAAACCGATTACCGTCAACTACTGCCCCCCAATTCTTACATAAATGTAGATGATTTTGCAAGACCGGTGGATCTTGCAAGATATATCATGTATATAAACAAAACTTACGATATATACAAATCGTACTTCGAATGGAAAAAGTATTATAGGATATCAAATGAACACGCGTATTTCCAAACCGATTCATACCATTATTGTAGATTGTGTGAAGCTTTAAATTATAATAGCAAAGCTAAGAAAGTGTATAGTAATTTAACAAAATTTTGGACTAAAAGTGATTGTTACTCTCGTTGGGATGAGGTACAAAATGAATAAGTATCTCAATTTGTTTTGATATATTTGCTAGTCATAAATAAGTTGTATTAATTTATAATTTTTAAATAATTGTATTATAAATAAATAGCACGTAGTTATTGTAAAGCAAAATTAGGTTAACTCTTGTTCATACGAATTAAGAAATAAAAGTACGTCTTACCTTTAACTGTTCTATTATTGAATGTATTCACTATGTCTTAAATTATATTAAACACTAATTTTTACTTAATATTGCACTTTAAAATCAAAGTTAATAACACAAAACAAAAACAAAATTATCATAACAAAACTAATGTCACTTGTCAACAAGCTGTCATGAATGGAACTAAATTGCCAACGTTTAAAAGTAAAATTTACTAGTTCTAGCGCTCCTAGCGCGTAATTTGAAATAGACCCGACAAACTCACTTAGGCCAAATTTTGGGAAATCGCAAAAAAACTGTTTTGATATGTTTCAAATAAATAATTATATAAAAACATAATTTGTTTAATAAGAAAAAGAAAAATTAATTAGTAATGTCAGGATTTAAATTTGGATTTTTCGGGTTCAGAATTCTTTTATGTTGGATTTATAAGAAAATATTAGGGGTTTGTTCCATTATCTTGCAAAAATAAGCCAAATTACACTATCAAAAATTGAAGACAATCTGATTATTAAATCAGGGATCTAATCAACTGCTTCCCACAAATTGATACTGTATACAGAATCCTCTTTAACTATAGTAGCATCCTGTGAAGGATCATTGTATTTTTAATGTATTGCCTATAGATCATTAAGATCTTTAAGTTTTTCTTTCTTAGGCTCTAACCATCAGATTTTTTAATATTACGTTCGCCCCTACTCTCTGCAATAGACCTTATCAATTTAAAGAGATATGATATGCGCAATGGTGATCTGCGCATAGTAAGAACAACTGAGATCTGACGTTTGTTTCCAAAAAATTTAGACGTACAATGTTAGAAAAATCTATGTCTAACGATGCAAATTTTCACCAAGAATACAGGCATTTTAATAACTGCAATATTTTTGACGTTTCGTTGACTGTTAACAGCCCAACTGGCATTAAACATTTTTTTTATGGGGTCTCGTGGCCGCGTACCAGAGTGTCTGGTCGCGAATCTGGGGAACCGAGTTCGATCTTGACCGACGCCAAATATTTCAAAATTTTAAATGGCACAAAATTGACCCCTCTGGTGCGCTCTCCACGCCAGCAATGAGTGCCCGTGAGGTGACGCCTGGTAAACGCCCGCACGGTACAAATATGTCATCATCATTACCGAATTCTGTGTATAAAGCAGATTGGCACACCCAGCAATGGGTAATATGCCGTGATGATATATTTATTTATTTATATATTTTACTTACTATTTGCAGCGATAGAAAGAGATAGCTGTTAAATTGAAAAAGTCTATTATTGTTTAATTATTATAAATTGTAGAAATTATTTGAAAATTTGAAATCCAATGGTCACTATATATTTCCTTAGTAAATTATTGCTAAGAAATAAATGACATTATAAACGAAATATATATATAACAACTAATGCGACCAAGTGATTTCGAAACCGCTGTTCTGATTGGCTAATTTGAATTTGCTGTCAAACTCATTTTTGGCCAAAAATGAATTTGTCGGGTTTTGAAACTAGGCGATTCAATTACTAGCATAAAACGAAACCACGATGAAACTACAAACTAAACAAAATATAGCTAGTATAACTGTAATTTTCATTAACTACTATTTCTATTTCACTTTAACAAAATTATATCTACAAATGAAGTTTAATAAATCATAAAAACTCTCAAAGTAATATTGAAACTCCATTTAATACATCCACATAATACATTAATTTAAAGGGTTGTAACAAATATGTATTAAAATATATTTACTAACTTTGAAACTAGATATATCGTTTTCTCTACATAAATAATAATTCTACAGATCACAAGAACAAAAATAATGATTCTTAGTTGAGAGTGATTGAAACAAACTCTAAAATTGCAAATCTACAAAGTTTCATCACTCTACAACTTACAGCCATTACATGAGCTAGATCACTTCGATGAAGCTGGTAAATTTGTTCGAGGGTTGAAGTTGAAGTGTTCATATATTATTCTTATCGTTATGGGTTGATTCTGAATGGAATAGTTTGACACACAGATATACGGAGGATCGGACATGCAATACAAAATTCAAGTTTTAGTTGGGCGCCTGCCAGTTAATCAGATTTCTTTATAATTATTTCTACATGGGTTACGGAATTTTAAAATAACAAAATAAAAAGAAAGTTGTTTAAAATAACCAAAATCAAACAAACAAGTTTACTTTAAATTCATTGCACCGTATTCTAAACATAGCTTAAAATTTTTAACTTTCGAATTTTATGCGAGAATTATAGGAAATTTTTATGTTTGTTATTAAAGCGATATGTAGTTATGAGCTTGGTTTAATATAATTTAAACGAAGTTAGTGAAATGATCACAAGTTATTATTCGAGTTTACTACGGAATAGCGCGTTTTGGAAATTCTTTTTTCTATAATACGTCTTTTTTGAATGTTAATAAAAATATAAAAGTTTAGAATTTCCATTGATGCTCTAAATTTTACAGTGATCCTTTATTTTTATTTTTTATTAATTTTTATATAATTTTATAAAATATAAATTCACGAATTTTCTATAATAAACCTTTTCAATTTTAAGAGAATAGACGATAAGCGCAATGGGATCTGCACATAGTAAAGTAGTAGCGAAACTCATGATTCTGTCAGAGCGCGCATGCGTCAATCAGCGCAACGAGAATATGGCGTCCCTTTAGTTAGGAACATGAGCGTAGAGTTTAACTTTTATCACAATTAAAATATTCAATACAATTATTTATTTATACATAAAATATATTGAATAGTCATATATTTTAAATTTATAACAATTTAGCTAAATTTCAATACATTTTGTACATAAAATAAGGCTCAAGAAATATGCATCCGTGTCTGCCTGTTGATATCGCCGCCTATAGCATTGTTTTCAATTATTCTGACAGAAGGCGGGAATATAATAGTCTTGAACGGTAATAAAATCGGAGACAAAAATTTGTGTATAACTTGTAAAAAGACATTTGTTGTATACTGTTATTATAATAAAACCATGTAAAATACTTTTTATTTGTATTGTATAACTGGTTGTAGTATAATACGATATTATACTTTGCGGTACCATTTGAATTGGCGCCACTACGCGCAACAGGAACATGGCGGCTTCATTCAAGGTCACTCAATTTGGTATCAAAAGTTCAAAGGTGCCGACACAGAGTTGTGTATACTGTGGTAAAGTTAACAGTGTAGATGGTCGGTGGCTGCGAACAACAACTCACGGGAGTCAATAATAGGTTACGCGCTTGTCATGAGATCCATGTCGTTTGTTTTTAAAAAAATTTGACTTATACCTGAAATTGGAGACAAGAGACAAGTTTACACAATATAATTTCGGCTACTTAAAACCGGCGCAGATGTCAGCGCCATCTGCTGAATGGCTTAAGTATAAAATGTGAGAAAAGTCTTTGACAACTTTAAAAAACTTCTCGAAACAAGTTACAAAGGCTTTATTGAAGCTAAAATGTTTAACGATGCAATTTTTCACCCAGAATACATTTTTAGTGACTGCAATATTTTTCAAGTTTCGTTTGACAGCCCAGCTGGCAGTGGCAGGCGCCATTTTACTTACTATGTGCAGAGATAGAAAGAGATCTGTTGCTGTTGAATTGAAAAGGTCTATTGTACCTACTTATTCAATTTATTATTTTTATTAGTGTTATTGTTACGCGAAAGCCTGGTTTATGTAACTTTTCATAAAGAATAAAGGATTAAACATAAACAAAAGGTACATAAACATAACACATAAATGACCAAATTTTATTTCTTTATCTGAAATGCGATAAATTGATTGTAATGTGGAAATTAACTAACTCTAATGTTTCAAAATTTGTACATTTAAATAGTATAAGTTGTATTGTAATATATTTATTTAAAAGCGTTACATATAAGTAGAATTGATATATAATACTGTTTTTAATGTCAAATTTCAGTACAAGATATATTTTAAATATTGGTAATTCCTGATTATATAGTCTTTATTTTATCCACCATATACGATTATCTTTTTTGTTTAAATGTTCATATATTGACTTTATACCATGGACGTATAATATATACTACTAGACTGAGTTTACAATGGGGACTTATGATTTTAGAATTTTACTGTTGCCATCTACTGAGTTCTGAATTAACCTATTAGACAAAGACGACAAGCTCGAAGAAAGAGTCAGCAAAGCACTACCATGACCACTTAGATAGAATCTAAAACAGTTTAAATGTATTGAATAATTTTGTGTTTCGTTATTACAATTTTTTTTAGAATTTATCTTTAGCCAACAAATCATTATTATAACAAAACTGATTACTTGTACTTATGTACGTCAAACACCACCGCAAAATAGACAGCAAATATCAAATCGGATTAGGAAAATACGTTGCGAAGAGAAGAGAGGCCATGGTAATATAAAACTATTTCTTTCTTCGAGCCTGCCGTCTTTTTCTAAAGACATGTAGTACTGGAGTGGAGAATGTGTGTTGTGTGACGACAATTTCATAAATCCCCATTCTTTGAGCCGAATTGAACCGATAGACGCCATAGCGAGACGCTAATTGAATGGCGCGAAATTTAAACGTAAGTAAAAATAAATTTTCTGAGACCAGAAAATATAGACATGTTCATTATAAAAGCTGAACACAATCAAATTCAATAATAAAATAAATTAATTCATGGAATTATTGGCAACTGACTTTAAGCAATATGACATCTGGTGTCATTTTCGGAACTATCGTTGATTGTGTAAGATAGTGTTATGTGCCATTACTTTCATTATATTTATATTATTTACTTTTAGAAATGCAGTACTTCTTAATAATACACATTTAAGTACAAAAGAAATTATTAAATGTCAATTTATCTCAACTCCGTGAGTTCAAATTTGGCGCGGCAAGCTTAGTCAGTAGCCAATAGCGAAACAAGCTTTGTAAACAAATACTAAACAAAGAAATAAACTTGAATGACGCTGGCTAACAGAAATGACAGGTTGCTGGACTGCCAACATAAATTAAATAAAATTCACTGCAACTAAAGAAAATATTTATTATAATTATTGAAAAGTAAAGTGAATAATACTGGTCGTACTTTTTATTGTACAACTGAGCTTTATTATTTTGAAAAGAAGAAATTATATAAAATACACATTATAAGTTACTGCAAAGTTACTTTTTTTTCATTATGTTGTAGAATTTACACTAGATTAGCGTCTCGTTATGGCGCCCATCTGTTCAATTCGGCACAAAACTGGACATTGCCGCCATGATGGATGCTCGGTCTAGTATATATCTTTCCTTGTCTATGCTTTATACTTATTTTATTCTTAATTCTTATGGAAAAGTGCATAAACCAGTCTGAACGGTAACTTTTTGGACAATAATTTGTGATGATATACTGATACAGGGAGCGAATAAAAACTATGGCCCGTATGCTGAACGCCCTTTTCTTAAGCACTTGAAAATGACATTTATTTTCATATGAATTATAATAGCTCGCTTTTATTATAAAAGCGCGATTAGCATACAAGCCTATATTATTTTTAAAATCAATGACCTTTCAAATGTTTTTTATATTTACTTTTGCACGATCGCGTTATTTTAATGGTTACCGATAGGGTTTCCAAGGCAATAGGTTATATTTACAAATTACTGATCGGTGATATGATTACTTACCGATCGGGTGGGATCCCAAACCTACGCTATGATAGCGTAGTGAAAAATACTCCTTACGTTTCACCTTCCTTTTCCTATTAACTTCCACGGTTGTTAGGAAAACGAAGTGTTATTTGTCGCTACGCTATCATAGCGTAGTCTCGGGATCCGACCCCAGGAGCGAGGCGGTAAGTAAATAAAAACAACGATCAAAGCTTACTTAAAAAATGACAACTAATAATTTTTAATATATCAAATAATTTTTAAATCTTATTTTTTCAAATTTGTGCGTCGATCGTGCAAATAACGTAATAAGCATTGCGGTCAGTACACACCATGACACCAAAGAAAACTGGTGCTATAAGGGAGAGCATTCCACGTACTGTGGCCCACCAATCACCAACGTTTACAAAAGTATAGACCATATTATTAACTATAGCGCCTCTGCCGGCAGATTTATAAAATGAAAAAAGCGTGCCAGGGTGACAAACTATTTTTTAATTTTTCCAATTAAGTTGGCAATACTAACTTATTTTCTCTATACTTTTCTTAGGAAAAATAGGAAAAGATATTCCTTTTTAATTAATGGATTCAAATCACAATCCGGAAAGCAACAATAGTAAACAGGCATAATTAAAAAAAATATATTTCGCACTTCACAAAAGAATCACAACAACAAAACATTAGTTTGGGGTTATCTGTCAGTGACAGAAGAGTAAACAGGCGCTTAAATTTTTTAAATGTTAATGTTTAATTTATTGATTATTTATATATTATAAGGGCAGAATCCAGTAGTTAAACATGAAATGAAACTTGCAAGAAAAAAATTATCGTTAATTTACGTCTACATAAAATAATATTTTGCTTTAAAAATACAATTTTTCCCATAAGATAACATTGGTTTCATTTCCGCAGTACTTCCAAGCATATGATTGGTGCATTCTGAGCATGCGCATTGAGATAGTAATATGGTCTATTGCAGAACAGTCGTCTAACTGTAGGCTCGAAATAACGTCTCTGTGAAATAGTGTTAATATCACTGGTCTGTTACAGTAAAATGCTGATCGACAAAGAGGTTCATGTATTGCGTAAAACAAGTCAAAGTAAAATATTTCTAATCGTAGTGTCGCTTTACAGAAATTCTGATAGCATTTAACACTCCTCAGACCGTTTTTCTTTCGTGTCATGGATTGTAAGCGCTCTTCTACTGGTAGAAATCATTTACAGCCCTTAATACTTAAAAATTTCATAATAATAAAGTATTGCACAATTTGCAAAAGTACTTCAAATTATTTATTAATATAATTATGGATATAAAAATGTAATATAATATTTTCACATCTGTTAAATATCTTTATTTTCCTTTCGAAATGTCCTTTGAAGGACAACAGGCACCCAATTTTCAAAAAAATCACTCAAGCTGCACAGTTATATTCAAAGATTTCCATTAATTATGTGAGGCTCTGCCGATATAACTTTTCCCTTTACTTTTTCATTTTCATATTCTTCCATCAACACTGGAATTTTATGTTCCAACAACATATTACTTTCCGGCGCTAAACCAAGACAAGCCCTCAACAGATTCTCAATACAAGATCTCTGTTTGAACAAAGCATTTACTACCGGTGTTCCTCTCGGAACAAGAGGAGCCTTCAATAAATAACTCAACACTGACATGACTGGATGCATGCGAGTGAACGAATCTTCTTCGCTGGTGCGGAATTCGATCCTTGAGAAGAGTTCAGCTAAAATAACTAAATCTAAAATGATCGGAGCTGCTAGAAGGGAATCTTCGCAAGTGTTATGAACGACGATGGTGTTGTGGCCACCCATCATGATCTCGGAAGTGTATTCGTCCAAAGCTCGTTTGCTGTCTCCGACGTAAGGAACGTATTTGATGACGACGCAGTGGTCGGGAGATTCGTTGGTTTCGTACAAAATGTGGTTGGATTGGACCATGTCGTCGACTACGTTGCTTTTGGATACCTTATAGAAAAAGGTTGTTTAAATAATTAGCATTAGAAAATGTAAGGAATATAAAATAATGTTTTTTTTAATGGAGTGTTTGTGCTTATATTTTTTTTATTTTTATTGCAAGAAACATTAATGTATCTGAAAGTGCTCAGTTGACTATGTACGAGAGGGCACCAAAAAATAACGAGAATTATTTTCTGGCGGGTGATAGGGCTCTAGTTTCAACTTCACCCGCTAGGTATCTTGATTAGACATCCTTTTGGACATGTTGTTGAAGCGTCATCCTTGGGGAAACAACTGAGCGGCCATAAGCGCTGTTTGATGTGTTCGGCGATTCTGTGATGGCAGACATTAAAGTTTTGTTTCCTGAGGAAAATCAGCAGCGGAAACTGTCGCAATGCTTCGGAAGGCTTACGGGAATGAAACTTTGAGCCAAGCGAAACTTTACGAGTGGTATAGAATTATTTACGAAAGATGACTATTCATGGTCATTTATGAGCAGTTTGATATTATTACTTGCAGATGCCCCCAAAAATCAGCAAAATTGTTTGAAAAAAGGAAACTATTTATTTCCAAGTCGTAGGTTATTATGTTCAAAATTCAAAAATTACATTTTTCTCGCTCGGATAATATAATAAAGTAAAGATTGTGTTATGAATTATTGAATGTTTATTTTAATGAGATAAAATCACAGCACAAAGTAATAACGTACAGGAACTTATAAAACTAATCACAAATTCATAGCGAAAACTATAACAAAAATTCTTAAGGTCTGTGTCCACGATGCTAGAAATCGTTCCGAGTTCTCGATCACATTTTTTGATCATAAACATTGAACTTGTATGACTACAGATGTCAGGTTGGTCGAATTTATGAAGTGTTTCAGCCCTTTCTACTAATACTAAAAACTAATAAAACATAACCAAGAAATACCCCGGCAGTAAGTAAATTAAATTTTTACAACGAATATATTAATTTGTTTATAAGTAATTATTTATAATCAATATCAAAAATGAGTAGAATTAGGTAATATTTTATAACCTTATCATTTTCAAGCTTATCAAACATCAAAATTTTGAATTAGTAACATTTAAATGAAATTAGCAACTTGTACGAAAAAATGGGACAGAACGCATTTCTCCATTCTAGTTTTCTATTCGATTTTTGCGTCCGAGTTGGTAGTGTCGACGATCCGAGTTATAGAATTGCGGCCTATATCCGAGAACTCTGATTGATTTCTAGGATCGTGGACACAGGCCTTTAGCGTACTGCAAGGCCCGGCTCGGCTCGAGTGGGCCGCAAGTTACCCGGCCCGACTGACCGGACCGGGCCAAATTTTCGTGATTATTATCGGTCTTTGAGCCGGGCCGGACCTAAATGAGCTTAGGTCGGGCCGAGCTACAAGTGTGATGGGCTCGAGCCGGGCCGGGCCTTAATTATGGCGGGTTTATATCGGGCCGGCTGATATTTTTGACAGGCTTGTCGAGAACCGCGGCAAAGTGTCAGGTAATAGTGATTCACCTCTCATTTCATATTCTGAGCAGCCTATTCTGTAACTCAACCGTTAATTTTTAATTTAACTAATGTGGAGCAGTAAATCACAGATACTTCCTTTTTAAATTTTCCGCTTTAGTCGCCATTAGCCAAAATAAAGAATGATTATTTTCAATGAAATTTTAGTTTTCTAAATACGATTATAATTTATCGCTTATTAAAATTGATAAATGTTATTTTTAAAGAAAATGTAGATTTGCATAATAATGCATACAGAATGTCTCACAACTCGCGTCCCAGACGAAACTGATACTTGCCGACGACAATAGGTTGCCAACAAATAGAAGAAAATAATTTGCGGCTGCTTGCATAACGGAGTTACAAGACTTTTTAATCCACCAATCCCGGAAGGATATCTTGAGGTGTGATGATATTATTACAAAATAAAACTGGTTGCTACGTTTTAAAAATACTACTAGTGAGTTACAAAATTTGTTTGACTTACTGTAATTTTGACACTTTAGAGTTGACTTTTCACTGTCAACAAATTTAGGTTAGCGAAGGTGTCATCCGAGATCATAATTTATATCGTACAGTGCAACGTGTTGTAGCAGCTGTGTAAAATGTGTTAAACGAAAATATTAAGTAATCAGCGGCTGAATACATGGTAAGAATTTACCTTTTTTTATTCACCTTGTCAAATTTAATTTGACACTGACATTTTTCGAAAACTACAGTCGCCCACACATTTTAAAGAAGATTTGATTTGTATAAAACCCTAGTAACGTAAAATTACGGCAAACGTACGTTAAAGGTGTAGGTCTCTGATTGGTCAATTTTAAGACGTCTTTTTTCGAATATCTTTTAAGCTAGATTTTTTTTTTCTACGAAATTACACATCCGAGCGCAGTCTTGTGTTTCCTCATTCGCTCTGGGGCGCGAGTTGTGAAACAGCCTGTATAATACAGATGGCTAACCGCATTTTTTTTTTATAAATAGCGTGTGCTTCAAATCTTTAATTGCAAGTAAGACAATAAGTTATTGTGATAATGTGTGACATAGTACATATAATACATTTACTAATTATTACTATAATTACTTATTATTAATTAATAAATAAAATAGCACGTAACAACTTTATGGAAAAAATTAATCCAAAATTTCAAATTTGACATTAAACTCATATTTATAGGAAAAATTGATTAGATACTTTGGCTAGCGCGATTTAAATAATTTTTGTACTGAGAAAAAACAAGTTATGTAAAATGAACGGGTTTGTCGGGCTGGGCCGGACCGGACTTTTAGATGAACGGGCCTGGCCGGATTGGGCTTTTTAAAATATCCGGGCCTGGCCGGACCGGGCTTTGTAAATGAACAAGCATGGGCGGACCGGGCTTTTTAAACGAACGGGCCTGACCGGGCCGGGCTCATTATGTAAACGGCCCTGGCCAAGTCGGGCTCTTAAAGTGAATGGACCAATGGACCGGGTCGGGCCGGGCTTCATATTTATCCTTTTTAAATGGGTGAGCCGGGCTTTACATTTCTTTAAAACACTCGGGTTTAATCGGGCCGGGCTTAAAAGTTATCGGGCTTCGGCTGGGCCGAGCCTCAAAATTTTGGCCCATGCAGTGCTCTAACTTCACTGCATTTCGTACTCATAGGCGTGCAACGCGAAAAATTTATGAACACGTAAGTAAAAAAATAAATGTACTTTATTTGAAAATTTTGTTTCTTTTTAAATAAAATGCTTTTCTCATAGTTTTAGCTTTTTCACCTACGTTTTTGTATATAACAAAAATATAGATTAGACGTAAACAATAAATTAATAATTTGATTTAAATGTCAACGTCACTGGATACACATCAGTACAGAGGGCAGTGTAGTAGATAATTACATGTCTGTAACTCTACGTCATACGTCACTGCTAATTTTAATGTGTTAGAAAGTAATGGCACAATTTACGTATATCTGTCACACCACATAAATTAAATAGACATATGTCAACTAATCTTTCTCTTTCTACTACAAAATATTGCTAAGTTACTGCTACAAAGTCCTGTGTATTCTTTCTTCGAATAAATGACCTTGAACAGTCATCTTTCGTGAATAATAGTATAGCAGCAAAATTCGTTTCATGTGCGCTTTCCGATTACCAGAGAACCAATCATTTGAGCGTGTGTTAGCTATTGAAAAAACAGTCAGAAATTATTGATCCGAATTTTTTGTAAGCTGTTCCAAGCATTGCTCCTAATTTCCCTAATAGGAAACAGAACTTGATGTTAACACTTTTAATGTCAACCATTTCAACACCGTCAAACAGCCCTTAAGAAAAAAAATCACACTGCCTGCTCAGATGGTTTCCCAAGGATGACGTTTGGGTAACAGATCCAGAAGAGTAAAGATATCTAGCGGAAGAAGTGGGAACTAAAACCCTACCACTCTTGGGTATCCCCTCGCATATGAAGACGCTGGGTTTACTATGTATAATGGAGTGCTTATGCTACTTTGGTGTATGTATGGTTATGATTATAATAATTTAATTATGTATTGAATTGAATGCAGGACGTAAGGTACTAGAAGTTATGAGTACCTGTGCCTGCTTTGATGCATGGTACTGACTGTTGAATATGGATAAAAAACCATATAAAATTCTTCATCTAATCATTTGATTGCGGTTGAAATGAAATATTTGTGGGGTTATGTGATATTAGGAGAAGGATCTTGTAAGAAATGAACATATTATGAAGAATTTACGATTAGATTACAAAGACAGAATGGGATTGGAATAGTTGCGATAGTTCAGCCATCTTGAGAAAATGGCACATGAACGCCATTTTAGGTGCTGTGCTAAAAAGGAGAAAGTTTTCGAGTACAATAAGTAGATGTGCTTGTAAGAATGTGATTGTGATTATGAATATGGACGACGCGAAAGAATATTTGAATAGGAATGTATCGAAGAATGATGATTACTTGACTGCATTATAGTTTATCTCACGTAAGAAAATAGCGTTCGTTTAGTTATGGACATAAATTAAACCAACATTGTGGGAAACGTCGTGAATTTTTGAATGTATATGTATATAACTGTACAGGGTGGTGACTTAGACGACGCAGCATATGGGTTTCAATGGTAAAATCTTAATGTACAGTTATTTGCTCCCCTAATTATTTTAGAGCAAAATTGTATTTAGGTGTTTGCTACAGAAAAAAAATACTGCATCCGAATATGCTATTGTTTATAGTTTTTTAATTTCCGGAATCATAACATAATAATCGAAAACAATAATATTTTTACAAAAATCATTGATGACATGAAACAAAAATTTAAACAAAAGTGCAAACATCTGTCATAGATTCTTGACGTTAAACTTATTTTCAAAATTGTTTATATATTTGTTTAAATTTTTATTCCATAGCACCACACCAATGCTTTGTGCAAAAATGTTATAATTGTTTTCGACTATTTTTATGGTTTCGGAAATTGAAAAATTATAAACAATATCATATTCGGATGCAGTATTTTTTTCTGTACCAAAAACCTACATACAATTTTGTTCTAACATAATTAGGGGAGCAAATAACTGCACATTAAGATTTTACCATTGAAACTCCTATGCTGCGTAGTCCAAGTCACCACCCTTTGTTCTTGCCAAAATGAAATGCGTACACAAATCAGCTGATTCCAAGCACGTCAAGGTCGCTCGAGTCACGTGTCTGCTCGCGCCCTATTTTCTTTCAATACAGGGTGTTTCCTTTAAAACAACCAGCGCTTTTTTTAGCGAACTAACAGCTTTAGAGAAAAATGTTTTATACCAAACATGATCAAGAATAAGGGGATAACGTATCAATAGTAACAAACCGAATATTTAACCAGTGGTTCTTAAACGGTAGAACAAAATTATATTTTTTTAAATGGTACCCTATATAATTTTTTAGTCCTTTAAATAGAATATTATTTTCTGATTTCAACGATATAAATATAGCATAGGGTTGTACAACAATTATTTCTAGAAAAATGGTATTAAAAACTAAAAATAATGTAATAAAAAATGGGTTTACTACTAGCGTAACTAGGCAACAGACCTGTGTATTGCATAGCCTATTGTAATATTATAACATTACTTTTAATACCATTTTTCTGCAAGCAATTGTTATACAACCCTATTCGCAATCGTAGATAAAATTTCCCCTCTCGTGGCGCAAATCGGTACTACGGAAAGCAATCGTACAAGCGCCATATTTAATAAGTGACAGCTGAGTGTGTAGTGTAGTAATTAATAATTAAATATTTATACTTTATCGCCTTCTTATAAATAAGTTTTTAAACTCGATTTGTATACACAATCAACGAAACACAGTGAACAATGTGAAATGTCATATGTCAAACCCATCGTATGGCGGCCATCTTGTTTCGAAAATCAGCGTCTCTATCGTTAATTTCGATTGCGAATACCATATTTATATCGTTGAAAACAGAAAAAAATTCTCTATCTAATGGGCTAAAAAATTATATAGGATACCATTTAAAAAAATATAATTTTGTTCTGCCCTTTGAGAACCACTGGTCGAATTTTCGGTTTGTTATTATTAATAAATTAGCCCCTTATTCTTGATCATTTGTTGTATATAACATTTTTTTCTAAAGTCATTAGTTCGCCCAAAAAAGCGCTGGTTGTTATAAAGGAAACACCCTGTATAATTTGAAATTAAAAACATCCATCTTATAATTTTTAAAGAGTGTAGGATAATCTGATTTTCATTTTCTTATAACTTTTGTAGCATTGTGTCACCTTAACGACAGAGTCCAACTTTTGTTCATTTATAGTTAAATTAAATAATCTTTTACTAGTTAGATGTTATAAATTAAAATCTTTTGTGTAAACGAGAGGGTATGCAAAAATAACGAGAATTGTTTTCTGGCGGGTGGCATGGCACTAGTACTAGTCCCGACTTATGCTTTCGGCAGTTCTGGAAGCAATTGAAGATAAACCTTTACCGTCCTGGTCGAGGTTTATTTTCAATTGATGTTTGCATCCGACCACTTTTAGCTTGAGAAAACTACTAATTAACCCTTGCTTGACTCAAAGTTTCCTCCAAAGCATTGCGACAATTTCCGCTGCTGATTTCCCGTACAAGACAAAACTTTAATGTCTGCCATTGAAAAATCGCTGAACACGTCAAAAAACGCTCACGAAAAAAAATACACATTATTAGTGAGTTATACACATAATAACATGTATAAATAATACAAAATAAGTGTTCATGATGTAAATCTGAATAAATTAGACAAATTTCAACTTGAAGCTAAAATAAAATACGACAAAATTAGAAAATGTAAGTTACAATGTTTTTCATTAAATAAATGCTTATTCATACATATTTATATCTGCTTTATTTATTTCCTTCAAAAATAAAATAAATTTGTAATATTAAATAAACTATTATTCACGAAAGATGACTATTCAAGGTCATTTGTGAGCCATCTGATATATTACTTGCAGATAACTTCATTGCATTTCGTATGCATAGGCGTGCAACATGTAATATTTATGAACACATTTTAATTGAAAAAATAAGAGTCATTCATTTGAAAATTATGTTTCTTTCTAAAAAATTCCTTTCTGAAAGATTTATGTTCTTCACTTAGGTTTTTGCAAAATACAAAAACATAGACTTAACTTATAAACCAAGGAATAATAATTTGATTTAAACGTCAACGCCACTGGGTTAATATTAGCACAGAGGGCAGTGCAGTAGATAGTTAGGTTACTGTAATTCTACGACATATGTCATTATTATTTATAATGGGTTAGAAAGTAATGCCACTATTTACGTATATCTGTCACACCACATTAATTAAATAGACATAGGTCAAATAAACTATTATTCACGAAAGATGACTATTCAAGGTCATTTGTGAGCCGTCTGATATAATATTACTTGCAGATAACTTCACTGCATTTCGTAAGCATAGGCGTGTAACATGAAATATTTATGGGCACATTTTAACTGAAAAAATAAGAATATGTTATTTAAAAATTATGTTTCGTTGTAAATGATGGCTTTCTGAAAGATTTGTGTTCTTCACTTATGTTTTTGCAAAATTCAAAAACGTAGTCTTAACTATAAACCAAGTAATAATAATTTGATTTAAACGGCAACGCCACTGGGTAAAAATTAGCACAGAGGGCATTGTAGTAGACAATTAGGTATCTGTAATTCTACGACATACGTCCTTATTATTTATAATGTGTTAGAAAGTAATGCCACTATTTACGTATATCTGTCCCACCACATAAATTAAATAGACATAGGTCAAATAATATTTCTCTTTCTAATACAAAATGTTGCCAATGTACTGCTGTAAAGTGATGTGTATTCTTTCTTCGAACAAAAATCCTTGAATAGTCATCTTTCGTGAATAATAGTATAATCTTTCATTTTCTAATACAAAATATTGCTAAGCTACTGCTATAGAGTGATGTGTATTCTTTCTTCGAACAAACGACCTTGAATAGTCATCTTTCGTGAATAATAGTATATCTATGTAACTCGGGTTAGCCTATTTCGACTCGTAATTAGTTTTCGTTTCACAATATAGAGGCGCTAAAGATAGTCCGAAAGATTAACACTACAATTTACTATCTATTGGCAACGAAAATGACCGATAGAGGCAGCACCGATTTTAAAAAATGGCCGGCGAGAAGAGTAATTGTCAAAACTTGTACAGTGTTAAACAGGGATATAAACAAATAAAGTTAATATATTTTTAAATGTAAATCGATTTGAAGTGCAGTATTGTTTAAAGGGCAGTATGACAACCGTAAACACAACAGTTTGATTACTTTTTTGAAAACTTCATAATTTTGCCACCAGGTGGCCACGAGTTCATTTTCTTCGCCAATAGTACGTTATATAAGTTACCTGTGCGCTTGGGCAACAAATTCAAAAGGGAGCCTACTACAGATATTTAGCGGCAGAAGTCGAAACTAGCACCCTGCCTTCCACAAGAAAACAATTCTCGTTATTTTTGGGTACCTCGTATGTGCATTTATTTTCTTTAATATATTATCGATTAAGTAACTTAATAGCTCAGCAAAATTTTCCTTTCTCGTCAATATTTTATGTATGTAATATAAGACGACTAAACAAAAACCCATTACATACATGACTTGTATTATATTCTCTTTTTTTTAATCATTTAAGTAATATCTGTAAACTTTTCGCGGATATTAATACCAATCTGGTAATTACAGCAGCAATTTTAGATTATCTATTTTCTTACCTCTTTTGATCTGAATTGCTCAGGCGCCGACAAATTCTTCCCGTCATTATTCCCCAGATGATTATAACTGACAATACTAACAGGCTTTATTCCAGCACTGATCAGAAAATCCACCAAAACAGACTTAATCTTGGTCTGGCCTGACTTAAAATCATCTCCTGCTATGAAAACTTCTTTCTGCTCAGCTAGGTCGATCAGTCCGGGTACGAACGTATTCTGTGGGGACCCATTTATGTAGGTGCAGCCTTTGGTAATTGCTGCAGTGGCGAAGATCACAGAAGGAGAAATCTCAGAGTGGTCAGAAGCAATAGAAGCCATTAGATTTGAGATAGAGTCGTTAACGCCTGGGACAATATCGCAAATGCGTTCAGTGTTGGCGGTCCAAAGGACGATGATTTTGTCGACTTTGGAGGATTTTTTAAAGTCGTCGATGTCATGGCAGATTTGATCGAATTGTTCTTGTTTGGTGCCTTTGATTAGATTGTCTGCACGACCGGCCTACAAGAATGAGGAATTGAGCAAAGTTGCATTTGGGCATTTATTATTTTGGATTTAGGGTAATTTTCTGTAAATACGATGGCGCACTATCGATTGCTTTGGGTGCAAATTTGAAACGTCTTTTACAAATCGTGTTCTAATCTTCTTATTTACAATTTAAAAATTATTTTAATTTATTTAACTAATAAATAAATACGAATTGTTTATTAATCTCGAAGACTTAGGAAGCACGTGACCGTTCGCTTTCAAACCGGCCCAGATCCTAATTTATTTTTCTAACAAATTAATGATATCCGAGAAAAAAATAAAGCTTTTGAGAATTTGTAATGTAATGGTCCCAAAAGAGACAGATACTATCTGTCCTCTGTGATACAGAACTATGATTAACAAAGAATATAGAACGAATTGTTCCTAAAGGTGGCATTAGACGATCAAAGATTTACATTAATTTTTACAACTTCTGGCGAAAGATTTATATGACTAAATTATAAATAACTAATCGCACTAATACAGTGTGTTCAAAAAAATTCCTAACTCGGAGTAGGTCATGAACAGTAAAACGTATGTCAATTTAATAATATTTAATTTAGTGTCAATTTGACATGAGATATTGTCAAAAATATTATCTAAATAAATCAAAGCTTTTCTTCTTGAATCTTGTTTTAAAAATGGAAACAAATTAGAAAACGGCGAATGTCAATATGCTGTATCCTTCTTTATTGTTTTTTCTCCTTAAAATTACATTTCAATGTCAATTTTGACATCTTGACTTTTGAACTGAATAATGATCAGACATACGTTTCAATGTTCATAGCCTACTCCGAGTTAGAAATTTTATTGAACACACTGTATTATAGGGTATCCAGCCAGTCAATAGGTTTATGTCATTTATGGTATTTTATTGATTTTTCTATTATTATGTATTTGAAACCATTATAGTTAAGGAGCTGGTGGCAATTTCAGTATACAATTTGATCGTCGCTAGGAATTTCAGATAATAAACAGGATAAGCAAGGTGGCAATGATGGGTGCCGCTGCTTTTTCGAATTTGTTTTTTCAAAATTGCAAATAATAAATTCCTCTCCTAAGTTATTATGTTAAATAGATTGTATAGATCTATAAAAACATATGACAGAAAATTAGGACACTGCGCTCTTTTTTTAAAAAAAACTGTTAATTTACAAAAAATAAATAAAACAACAATAATCATTAGCATATTCGGTTGCATTTTTTTTTCAGTAGTAAATATCTTATATATAATTTTTTTAAATTTTCCTCGGCGTTGTCAAGTTATTCCATTTTTGCTCTAAAAATGACCTCATACACGCATTGCTTTATAAAGGCGTACTAAAGTTATTTCAGTAGTAAAAATTAAGAAAATTTTCTGTACAACTATAACTATACTTTTTGTTCTCATATCATTTTTTTAAATATATTTATATAGAATGTTCAATAAAGCGAATCAAATTTACTCAATTTCAAATGACTATAACTCGTCATTTTCAAATGGAACATCCTATATTTTATTATTTAGTTGGGTTTTATGTTATCTTTCTATGTTATTAAGGGTATCCTATGCCTAAAACCAATAATTTCGGAGTTATTCACCATTTTTGTCTAAATTTATTTAAATGAAATCTAGTATATTATGGAAATTGTGTTTTTATTAAGATACAATTGCAATAATGGACAGTAGTTTGCATTAGCCAATAAATAAAACTGTTTATTATTAATATTGCATATATATAGTAGTAAATACATGAAAATTAACTGGTAAAGTACCACTCGGGTAGTACTGATGACGCCACAAACCTATCTTAAACTTTGAAAATTATGTCTTCCTTAATACTAAGAATTTTCAATCCGGATTTTCTTTGATCGATATATTTTATTGTTTCATAAAAAAATAAAATAAAAAATGGTGGTTGGGCCCATTTAACTTTTCTAATTCAGTACTTTATAATTAAATATATCTTAGTTTAATTATAACCTACTTAAAGCTAAAATTGATATACGATATATATTTTTAAAAAGACTGTTTTGGAAATTCCTCTCTTTGTTCTGTCTTTATTTACTCAATTCTTTAATTGCTTTTTATGTATTGAAGCAACAATGTTTTATCATTTGCAATAATATTTTAAAAATCAAATATTTGGGTCATATTTTATATATCAACATAATAATACAAAAATAAATAAAATAACATGAATGACTAAAGTGTTAGTTATGACGGAATTTTGTCAAAATTTACAGGTGAACATTAAAAAAATAATAATATCCTGAAATAATTTATTAATATTTACATTAAATTCTTATGCATCAATAATATTTTTCAAAATTTTATAAAACTTTATAAATATTGTTCAAACTAAATTTTATAAATATTTAGAGCGTTGGATTAGGGGTCAAATTCACCAAATACTATATGTCAACTATATTGACAGTAATACAAATTATGTGTTTTCTTTGGTAAATTAAAAAATCAAATAAATACACAATTATTTTAGGTTGTAAATATAAATAAACCGAAAGGAAAAACCAGATCTAGTTTATATATAAATAAAAATACTCATAAATCTTTATCAACTTCCTGATTCACTGGTACGGAATGTATTTCCCTTGTTATCTTTAGACAAGCAAGCATTATCATTTCTCGTAGTGATGACCGATAATTTAGCTAGTTGGCGATAACATTGACAATGAAAATAACGATGCCACTGCCACTAGACTATCAATGTCAGACAATGCAGACACGTAAAAATGAAGAATGTGAAGATATCTTACCTGATTTGCAGCGATGAAATCTGGGTTGTAGATGGATGGGCGTGGTCGCATCTTGGACATGAGGGGATATAGTTGATCTTGAAGTTCTGGTTCCAGCACCTAGAACAATTATTTTTATCTAGCTAGACTTCGCAATGTCAATAAAGGCCCTGAATTTTGGATTAGAGTTATTTTTTCTAAATTTATTAATTTATTTGCATCAGATGGCAGGCCAATAGTTTGGAGAAAAATAAATACCGAGTTAGATATAAATAATTTGTGTGGCAAGATAAAACACGAAACATAATTATTTATCAATTTAAAAAGAAATTTGCAATCTTCTGCGGACAAATTTGGACTGGGAGGGGATTATACAAGGTGTTCATTTTTAAGTGGCTACCATTGCGATCTCGAGAACTATACGAGATACGAAGTTGGTTAAATTAGCAAAGAATCTCTATTTTACATGGGTATTTCAATGATAAACTGAAAACAAAATTTCAACCAGTGGTTCTCAAAATATGGGTACCATTTTTTTTATTTTAAATAGAAACATACTTTTTATTTGCTCATTCAATAGAGTTCTTTATTTTGAATCCAACGATAAACAATTTTCATACCCATACATAAAATTTTGGGGAAAAAAAATTAATAAAGTTTTAATTAATTCCCCCAAAATATATTAGTAAGAGTGCCATGACTGAAAAAAGTGAATATATTTAAAAAAGAACTTTATTTTCAATTAAATGATTTATTATTAATAAAAACTGTTCAAAATTATCTCCATTTTTATCAATACAGAAGTAGCAATAAACAAAATATTCACTTTCTTCAGTCATGGCACTCTTATTAATATCTTATTTTGGGGGAATTAATTCAAAACTAAATCTTTTTTCCGAAAATTTTGTTATGGAAGGGTATGAAAATAGATCTCAATTTAAGGGGATAGAAGATATGCGCAATGGGGATCTGCGCAAAGTAAGAACAACTGAGATTTATGGCGTTTGTTTCTAATAAAAATAGACAAAATGTGAGAAAAATCTCAGACAACTATAAAAAAAACTTACCGAAATAAGTTACAAAAGCTTGTATTGAAGCTAAAAGGTCTAATGATGCAAATTTTCACCGAGATTACATGTATTTTAATGACTGCAATATTTTTGACATTCCCTTTGACAGCCCAACTTGCAGTTGTTGGCGCCATTTTCTATTGAATGAACAAATAAAAAATATATGTTTCTATTTAAAATAAAAAAAGTTTGTATCCATATTTTGGGAACCACTGGTTGAAATTTTGTTTTCAGTTTATCATTGAAATACCCATGTAATATAGGGGGAGGTAATGTTTTCGGTTCAAAAAATTCGAAAGTGAATTTTTAGTGAATAAGCACGAATTAGGGTCCGCACAAAAAGGTTTTACTATTTTTAAAATATCAAACTTCCAAAAATTTCTATTTTCCATATTTAAGTTTCATACATTAATATAAAGATTTGGTTATACCTTATTCCATTTAAGCCATTCAGTACTGCGGAGCATAGGGAATAGTTTTGACCTCTCTGATTGACTGAAATTGGAGACAAGAGACAAGTTTACCCAATGTAATTTCGGCTACTTCAAGTTTGCGCTGTTGCCAGCTCCATCTACTGAATGGCTTAAATGGAACAGAGTATAGATGGAATAATTGCGTAGGCTTCCACAGTCTGAGTCATGAGAAATATTCGTTTTCCGGGAATGGACTGTGTCATATTTTGAGTCAGAGCACAACGTTTCGCCCGCAGTCGTATGGGGCATCTTCAGGAGCAAGGGGGATTTAAGACAGTACTATCTGGTATTTTACTTTAAGCCCATAACAGTTTTTAATCAAAACTTTTCAATTTTAGTTTTTAAGACTTTTATATCAATGGCTAAAATTGATAAACTGAAAGTAGTAGTTTACTTGAAACCGATTTTCATGAAGAAATATATTATGATAATTTGCACAACTTTTCAAATTTGGTATTTAAGACTTTTATATTAATGAGAAAATTGGTAAAACCGAAGTAGTAGTTAACTTGAAGCTTCAACAGATTTCCTTGAAAAAATATATTAAAATATAAGCCAAATCTTCTAAAATTTGGTATATGATTGTGATTAGAAACAACATCTTAGATTTTGACTATAATGATAAACCGGATGTGGTACTTAACTTGGGGCTCTTAACACAGATTTTCGATGAAAAACAATAAAATATAATGCAAAATTTCATATTACACACTTACTATTTATTGAAACAAAAAAAATAGATTTTGTTTAGAAACGATCAACCGGAAGTGCGCATTGCTAGTTTAAACATGGAATTGGCGAGAGCGGAAGGTCATGTGCCGGCCACATCAGGTTTTATTTAATGAATTTATTTTATTTTACACTTTACTGACAAAAGTAAAGGGTAGGAATAATTTTGTATTAAATAATCATGTCAAAATGACACCATAATCTTCCTTACCTCTGCTCTCTTCATGGCATCTCCTAATCCAAGCCCACTGATATCCCACCCATCGACTATCATATTCTCCGGGTGAATCATTGGCACGAGCTGCGACAAAGGTACGTAGACATCTTCTCCACATGGTCCCGTACCAAGACGAACTGTGCTGGCCTGAGTAATCGAACCGTACCAATTGGCGTGCTGCACTCCAGACTTGGTTCTCCAGCTCAAGCCTAGCTTGTTAGCGAGCAAAGCAGCTGTGAGAGTGGAACCGTTGTTGCCGCCCCAACCCACTAGCATCAACCCCAAACGAGGGAGTTGGACGGAGGTTCGAAGATGGAGGATTGTTGTTAACGGGGTTACCTAAGGAAAAAAATTGTTTAATTTCCAGTTACTAGGGTGCTTTATTGCAAAAAGTCAAATAATAGTTGTTCTACTAACTAAATAACAAAATAATGAGAGAGTAAGTTAAATATAGGCTATTACAGCTCAATTGAATTAAAGTATCATTTCCACTGATTGTCCTAATACGTAAGAGCTACAATTTAAAGAACAATGCGTAAACGTATGTAACAGTTTTCAGAGAAATTTTACACTACCAATTTTATTCTAAATAAGGTCTAATCTAGTTGTCACTGGATACAATAAATAAGTTGTTTTATCCACAACTGTCAAATAATATAGGTATACTATTATTCACGAAAGATGACTATTCAAGGTCATTTGTTCTAAGAAAGAATACACATCACTTTACAGCAGTAGCTTAGCAACATTTTGTATTAGAAAGAGAAAGATTATTTGACCTATGTCTATTTAATTTATGTGGTGTGACAGATATACGTAAATAGTGGCATTGCTTTCTAACACACTATAAATAATAATGACGTATGTCGTAGAAATACAGATACCTAATTATCTATTACACTGCCCTCTGTGCTAAAATTTACCCAGTGGCGTTGACGTTTAAATCAAATTATTATTCCTTGGTTTTTAGTTAACTCTATATTTTTGAATTTTGCAAAAACATAAACGAAGAACATAAATCTTTCAGAAAGGCATTATTTAGAAAGAAACATAATTTTCAAATAAATTACTCTTATTGTTTTAGTAAAAATGGGTCCATAAATATTTTATGTTGCACGCCTATGCATATAAAATGCAATGAAGTTATCTGCAAGTAAAATTATATCAGACGGCTCACAAACGACCTTGAATAATCATCTTTCGTGAATAATAGTATACACTATTATTCACGAAAGATGACTATTCAAGGTCATTTGTTCGAAGAAAGAATACACATCACTTTATAGCAGTAGCTTAGCAACATTTGGTATTAGAAAGAGAAAGATTATTTGACCTATATCTATTTAATTTATGTGGTGTGACAGATATACGTAAATAGTGGCATTACTTTCTAACACACTATAAATAATAATGACATATGTCGTAGAATTACAGATACCTAATTATCTACTACACTGCCCTCTGTGCTAATATTTATCCAGTGGCGTTGACGTTTAAATTAAATTATTATTCCTTGGTTTATAAGTTAAGTCTATGTTTTTGTATATTGCAAAAACATAAGTGAAGAACATAAATCTTTCACAAAGGCATTATTTAGAAAGAAACATAATTTTCAAATGAATTATTCTTATTTTCTCAGTTAAAATGTGTCTATAAATATTTCATGTTGCACGCCTATGCAAACGAAATGCAATGAAGTTATCTGCAAATAATATTATATCAGACGGCTCACAAATGACCTTCAATAGTCATCTTTCGTGAATAATAGTTTACTGTTGCTAATTTAAGCTGAAATTCTATCTGAATAGGCGATGTGCACATTTTGAGCGTCAGCGCCTCTAACGGCTACATTGACATTTTTGGTTACCGAATCAATTTAGACATTTCGAGAAAGTGATACAATTTACAATTTTATTTTGAGTTGTTGCTATTGTGCATGAATATTATACATCATAGTATATTGAAATGAATAAAGAAAATATTTAAAATGCTATACATATATGTGATGTGACAATCAAAAAATCAAAATACCAGCGAAGGTACTGTGGCAGAAAATGTAATTTTTCTTCAAGCGTATTATAATATTCATATTATGCACCTGTACCCACACTATAGAAGATGTTCATTGTCTTACTAGTACAAAAATGTTGTTATTGTTGTACTAGTAAAAAAAATGTTAGTGTTTTAGTTCACCGCTGGCGGCGGCAGTTGCCACGGCAACACATATTATATTGAGAATATAAATCATGAGTCACGTGACATGTTTTCCGCCAATCAACATTCAGAATCTCCATAGTTACATGTCTATCACAGCGATGATAAAAAACAATGAAATTATCACCTTATTTATATTCGTTACTAAGGGATTTGTTTTCTTTATTTGACATTGACAGTTAATTTTGAGTATAAAAATGTGTAATAATCGTTGGGTTGATATCAACAACATATATTAAAAGTTAGGTTAGCAACACACACAATGTGTCACAAAAATTCATTATATTCTCTCATTAAATATAAGCTCGTGATATGATTAATAATCGAAGATATTGCTCGTGAAACCGAAGCAGCACATTTCACTCGTCCTTCGGACTCGTGAAATCTGCAACTCGGTTTCACTCGAGAATATCATCGATGATAATCATATCACTTGTTATATTACGTATGAAAATTGTTATTTGACAGTTGTGTTGTTTTTGTTTTGTAGTGTACACAGCCTGCTTTGGCTGAAATTGCAAACACTACAATCAAAAAATTCCAAACAAAATGTCAAAAAATTCTTTGAAACACTTGAAGAAAAAATAGTATATGTCATTCGGAGTAGAACGCCCTTTTTGTGTTTTTACCCAGCTTGCTTAGCCTCGGCTGGCGCCTCGGCCGCAATAGCTGGGTTCAACACAAAAAGACCGCTTTCTACTCCTAATAACATAATATACTATTTTCTCATAATATGTGTGATTTCTGTAAACCATTTTATCATATTTAAATTTATATTAAAATTTATAATATTAGTTGAATGTTACAAGATGCACAATACATAGAAATTGAGATTAAAAAGTTGGAAAACTTGAATGATTGGAAAGAAGAAAATTTCTACATATCACGATATCAGTGTATGATGTTAGCATCTTTGTTTTATATTCGCAATAAATGAAGAAGATTCTTCATTGAAAATATACCAAGCTCTAAGTGGAATCAGTTGCACAAGCTCGGAAAATAAAATACACGAAAAATACGAACCATGTGAATTTCTATCTTTAACATTAACATTACATGTACAAAATCTATAATAAATAGACGAATTATGTCAAAAATAGGCTTCTATTTCATACAACTGCAAGTATTATACAATATTACGACAATTTTCTGCTTCTTGTCTTATATCTTGTTCAAATAGTAACTTAAGAAACACATTTTTATATAATTCATTATTACAATCAGATGACCATTGTTGGAATTTTATTCCTACAATAAGTATCTTTTACAATGAGAAAATATGTATACCTAAAAGAATTTTTCATATTAGCAGAAAATATCTGATGAAAAGTTATTTTCTTATACATCTGTTCCTCATTTAAACTTCTAGAAAATTTATCAAATTTGATACTTCAATCGGTAATTTTGTAAGAATTATTACATCCCTCACTGCATCATATAATATTTGACGTCCTATCATTCGCATTCATTGCATATATTATATAAAATACAAATTGCAAAATTATTCTGACATAAAACATAACCTTGCTATGTTTCAATGAGTAACCACTTATGTCATTTTTGTCCGCTGTCGGCGCTGACTACTTTTGTGCACACCGCCTATAGGCCGCGAGCAGATACGTGACTCGGGAATCCTTGACATGCTTGATAGCTGATTTGTGTGCGCATGTCATTTTGACAAGAACAGTGTCACTTTGGCAAGATCAATGTTTTGACGTATTTTGATTTTGAACTGTTAAAATATTCTTTTACATTTTTCAGGCAGTAAAACACATGAAATTAAGAATAATAACTTCTCAACAGTTCAAAATTAAAATAAGTAAATACATTGGTTTTGTCAAAGTGACATTGTTCTTGTCAAAATGACAAGCGCACACAAATCAGCTGATTCCAAGTACGTCAAGGACGCTCGAGTCACGTGTCTGCTCGCGCCCTATAGTCGGTTTTAAGATATACTGTTAAATGTCAAATTACTTCATAATTTTGTTACAGTAACAACGATAACTAGATTTGTCTATGTAAACAAAAAAAAATGTTTGCAGTTGTCACTGAAAAAATTCTACTTTTTTTACCTTCCGTCACCTTTACGTAAGGAAGGTATTGTCTTTGATCAAAAAAATCGATGATGAGTTTTTAATGAATAAGCACGTTTTAGGTTCCCTAGAATGCGATTTTACTATTTATACGATGATGTCTGTATGTATGTGTGACGATTTTTTCGGATCGCATAACTTCAATACCACCTTTCCAAAAATTATAATTTTTATGTATTCCTTTTTTTTACATCTATATGAAGAGCTGATTAGATTTTGGTTACAATTAGTCGACCGGAAGTACCCTAATTTGAAGATTTTAACAGTTTTTCTTGAAAAAATGCTGTTAAATATCACTTTTTCACATTTTATGTTATTATAAATAAGAATATTTTATTCTCTATACGATTTGATTACATTTAATACTTCATATTCAATGGATACAGAGTTAAAAAATTATAAAATAAATTTCACAAAGCAGCCAGCTGTGCTATAAACATGGAAACATCTTCTACATTAAGAAAATTCTGATTGACAAATGTCAGTGTCAAAGTGCAATTTACATAATATGTTTGAGTTATAATTTTACTGGAAATATATAGAATCTTACAAGAAACTTTCTGTATGGAATTTGTACAAAATACATAGAACTGACGGAAGGTAGGTAATGTGCTGGCCACATCAGATTTTTTAAAATGTGTTATTGATATGTTATTATTTGATAGTTGTGGATAAAGTATAGTATTCTAATCGCATGTGATGGCTATTACTCATTCGAATGATTAACTTCACTCGCCTTTCGGCTCGTGATGTAAACTTCATTCTCATGAATAATAGTATACATTACATATACCACGTTAATATTGCCAGAAAAAGTTTAGAAAGATATTTTACATTATGCTGAATCGTAAACGTTTTATTACAGAGCTGTCTCTAGTGGTAAACAAAGTTTTTACGGGTTGTTAAAACCACAGCAACATGTATTCAGATTTATTTATTCATTATTTCGCTTCGCCTATTTCCAAAGACTATTTCGATCAAATAGTTAAATGTATTGTGTTGTAGGTTCTAATATTTTTTTTTTCAAATTATTTACGATTCAGTATATCATAAAACATTGTACAATACTCAACCGTTACCCAAAATTTATGTGCTCGCTTCTCTCGCTCGTTATGTACCGTGCACGTCCATAAAGTTCTGAGTAACGGTCTTGCAATGTAAATTACTAATACAAACTTGAAATACACAAATCTATCTACAGCTTAGTTGGATAAATAGCCGAAACGTGAATTTGTTAACTTCGGGGATCAAAATATTGGACTGACGACTATTTACCAAACTATACGGTAATGTGAAGAAAGTGTAGTATGTATTAATTTACCAAAAAGTGGGCGACCCGAACTTTTGCCCCCAAATAGAATCAGCAGAATCATTCAAAGTGCTAAAAACAAAATCAGAACATCATGGCGCAAAATCGTAGAAAAGTATACCATAATAGCAGGGAATACCAAAAGAACAACAGTTACAGACAATAATATTTCTGACGATCCTGCAAGTAGAATTATCATCGTCCAGAGATAAAAGTATTTTAATCAAATAAAAGGTTTATTTCAATCAAAATAACAAAGATCGTCACACTCTTCTCTTACAACGCACAACTGCTAACTAACTTATCTGTATTACAAAAATTCCTAACATATATTCCTAAATTACACGGGTAATTCAAATATTTTAAATTTGAATATCTGTTTCTTTACAGTATTAAAAACTACGTCGCGTTGAAGATAATGGTCCCCTATTATTGTTGTAAAATTAGATTTCTTATCTCCTTAGTTTATAGAAACAATCCCTTATGTCAACGTAACAATAAAAAAATTATTTGACGAAGAGGTAAACTTTTTCCCAAAACTTTTTTTAGATACAGATACCTACGTTAAAAATGCGTTTTTATTTTGGGTCTATAACAAAGTTATAGCAACACCCAAAAGAGTTCTTTAATACAGGGTGGGGCCTAGAAACTTACTTTTTTGAAGGCAAACAAATTTATAAAAAAATGCTGATAGACAAAATTTATTTTTGGATAATGAAAGAACTCGTGAAAGTACATACTTTCAAGTTTTAAATCATGCAGTTTTAAACAAAACTTTTTGAAGGTGATGGCCACCTTGACCACCGTTTTCTATGCACTGATGCAACCGAATTCTGAAGCTCGTCTTCACATATTCCAACATTCGGGCTATTTCATGCCGAATAAGTTTCTGTAGCTGAAGCTGGGTTGTGTAAGGCTGTATTTGTAAACCACTGCCTTGCGTTATCCCCATAAAAAATCACATGGCCATCTTTTTTTTATATAGAGGTTCGGCAGGAAATAGCCCGAATGTTGTATAGAGAGAAGCTTCAGAAATCGGTTGCATCAGTGCACAGAGAACGTTGATCACCACCTTCAATATGTTTTGTTTGAAACTGCATGATTTAAAACTTGAAATTATGTTATTTGATTATCCAAAAATAAATTTTGCCCGTCAGCAATACTTTATATTTTATTCCTTCAAAAAAGAGCCCGAATGTTAGAACGTGTAGAGAGGAACTTCAGAAATCGGTTGCCTCAGTGCATAGAAAACGGTGGCCATCACCTTATGGGGTTATCACACGTACGCACGTATCTGCAACCTGTCAAACATTTTCTGCAACTTGAAGCGTTTCGTGCAACTTTTGTCATGTGATAGTGCGGCAATTTTCCTGCAACTGGTTTTACATATTTACATCTTGTTCGAAAACTTGTCACACATATCTGCAATTATTAAGATACGCATGCGTAGTTGACATTTGTTTGTAAACAGCTGGTAAACAGTACGAAATATTTAAAAATGGCTGGAGGAGCTGGAGTTGAAATAAAACCAGACGAATATTTTCAAACTCTGTTCTCGTAAGAAAAGAAGAAGCTCTGTGGAATACGAGACTTCCATATTTTAAATAACGTAGTAGCAACTAATAATTTGTTGTTCATTAATGATATTATTCGTCTAAATACAAATAAATGATGCAAGCTTTAAAAAATAACAACAGGAATTAAATATCATGTGTACCAACGTCTATATTTCTTGCAACTTTGCGTACATCTGATAACGTAGGTTGCAAGTTGCAGCAACTGTTGTTAAAACAGTTGCAGATACGTGCATACGTCTGATACCCCCTTTAGAGATGTTTTGTTTAAAACTGCATGTTTTAAAACTTGAAATTATATTCTTCCAATATCCAAACATAAATTTTGTCTATCATCAGTACTTTTTATTTTATTAGCCTTTAAAAAAATAAATTTCTAGGCCCCATCCTGTATAAAAACAAAAGTCCCAATTCGCTCCTGTATATGAGTAATATTTAATTGGCAATATAGCAATTAGTAATTAAAATTAATAAAATTCATTTAAATCTTAATTTATTAAAATTACGTTGCATATAAGTTCTCGTTCTGATATAAATCGTATCCTATAGTATAATTGACTAATTGTAATAATTTAGCATAATTAAACATAGGTCGACAAATAAAATAGAAATCCTAAAATGCCGGCCCGAAAATTTGGCGTCCCAACCATTGCTTGCTTACTTCTTTAATGAGAACTTAGTGTAAAGTTAATGATTATGATACTAATCGTGGAGTGTAGTGATAATACGATTGTCGACAGTACTAAATTTAACGTCGTATTGTAAGCGTTGTGAATGATGATTTTCGTTAACTATTAATTGAAGCTGCTAATTTTTCTGTTGTGAATATGATTATGTAGATTGAATGATGATTTGCAATTGCAGTTAATAGTTAACGTTAACTATTAATTGAAGTCACTAATTTTTCTGTTGTGCGTGAAGCATTAGTCACAAAAATGATTTTTATGAAACGGGCAATATGGTTCAGTTTCCTTTGGCATGATTTTAATGGAATAATGTTTTGAACTGACCTATGTTATGTGTCCAAATTTATTCAGAAAATGAAGGTCATTTATCATTTAATTCACAGTTTTTTATAGTAATTGTTCGACTAATGAATACATACCTTGTTCCATTTAAGCCATTCAGTATTGTAGAGAATAGGGCATAGTTTTGAACTCTCTGATTGGCTGAAATTGGAGACAAGAGACAAGTTTACCTAATGTAATTTCGGCGCTGATGTGCGCGCCATCTACTGAATGGCTTAAAGGGAACAGAGCATAAGTAGGTATTTTGTATATCACCGTTGGATAAAGCTATACCATATCGCATGTATTTTAGATACTAATAAAATTCTAATATGGTAATAATTTCATTATCGCACTCATTGGGATAACAATACTATTACATATCTAAAATGAGTATGATATGCTTTAACTAAGCCCACGGTGATAGATAAAACTTTGTACGATATTCGTGGGAAACTACATTATTATCGCACTATGTAATTACCCAATGGTATGGAGAACAAAATCAAAGTAGCTGACATCTGGTAAGAGATTTGTGAACGTAGCAAATGGGGAAATCGTTTCGATGTTTACATTTTGAAGTAAAAACAACAAATGGTATCACTATTTTGCTACACAATATGGCGGCCAAATGTCGAATTTTATCGACGTCCGACCTACCAACTATACTCTGTTCCATTTAAGCCATTCAGCAGATGGCGCTCGCTCCAACGTCAGTTTTAAGTAGCCAAAATTAAATTGGGTAAACTTTTTTCTTGTCTTCAATTTCAGCCAATCAGAGAGATCAAAACTATTCCCTATTATCTACAATACTGAATGGCTAAAATGGAACAAGGTATACAGATCATTTCTTCTCCTATACTTTTTAGCACGGTTAAAATAAGAAAAGATTGCTGGGCTTCTTTTTTTTGAATTTTTATTTTCACAGTTGTTGTTTGCCAGCACAGGATTTTTTTCGAATTTTAAATAAGTATTCGTTGAATCGATCATAAATAAGTAAAATTTAATCATAGAGTAATTTGTTTCATGAATCCGGGCCTTAAAGATAGATGTTGGAAAAAATATTGTATGCCACTGGTAATTTTCCAGTGGAAAATAATGACCATTAATTTCTCCTCTCGCAGATATTCGCACACCCGGCCAACAGGCTAACTCCTCGTGTTCTAAACTTTCCGCTTGTGTTGGTAATGTAATTCGGCAATTATGTACGAAACCCGTTCATTAAAATACTCCTACAGTTTATATAAATATTGAATAACATTTTTAAAATGTAATAATTATTATATATTTTGAATAAACTGATTGTTGATTAATAATAACAAAATTGATTATTGTTAAAAATAAAATAATTAAATGTAACATCACAGCATATTACCCATTGCCGGGTGTGCCAATATGCTTTGTACACACAGATTTCGATAAATTATTGTCATCACCTCACGGGCACTCATTGCTGGCATGAAGAGTGCACCACACCGGTTCCCCAAATTCGCGACTAGCAAACTTGCGGCCACGATTATTATTAAATAATTAAATTATAGCTATTGCTAGTACGAGTAGTACATATTTATATAGTCATAGTTATTTTAAATTAAAAAAAATTCGTTTTTCGGTCATTTAATACAAAAAACTCTCATATCTTATTATGATAGTTACAGAAGTGTTTTAATAAATTTAGAACCGTTTTTTTAGGTAGAATAAAATGGCATAATTAGATTTTTTGAAAACTTAATAATTCTCAAGATATAACGCAAACTTATGATTTTTTAAATAGGAACCTGTTGAAAATAATCTTATTTTTTGCTAATTTTACAAGCCTTTCAACGATATATAAGAAGCCTACATTCTTTTGTTTTAAACATGAATAAAAAATGAGTTATTAATTTATTGGAGTGAAAATAATGAAATTTATTATTTATTTTTACTCTTTTTTTTAAAAAAAAAATTGCTTCAAAAGCATATTAAACCATTTTTTTTCGAATTGTGTCAAAGCTAACTAACGTCGGCAAATAAAAATTTGACTAACCCTAAAGTAATTGGTTAAGAATAATTTTGATAAGCAAAAATAGATACTATTTTCAACATAGGTTCCCATTTAAAAAATTAAGTACAGTTTAAAATTTGTTAACACAATTTTTCTCTAACTATCATAATAAATAAGTTATGAGATATTATCGAAAAAAGCGAAAAACGAGTGTTTACTTGTAGCTCAGAAACAAAAGATCGAAAATTCCTGTGGTAACTATAAAACTTTTCTCGAAAAGTTGACCCTGGAGTGTACAAACGGTTTTGCTCTATCGTTAATGTTACCCAAGATACCTTTAAAAAACATGGAAAATGAGACAGCCTGTACATTATTATATTATCCAGCTAAACCTAAAACTGTGGTTTATTGTCTAAACTTTTGTCTTCAAAAATCTACAATACCTGGATATTAAAATTTACAAAGCTATGGCACAAAATTGATCCCTGTGGCGCACGCTCCACGCCAACAATGAGTGCGCGTGAGGTGACACCTGATAAACGCCCACACTGTACAAATATGTCATCAATGGGTAATGCCATAATGATCAAAAATATACTTAAATATCACTTATTTCTGTCGATTATATTTGGGAACTGACACTGACAACAGTCGCTTTTACTCCATTAACTAAAAAATTATTAACATACAGTAAAATTTTTGAAAGATGTCCGATCAAGGTCATCTGTATCATAGACGAATTGAAAAATTGGCATATATTTATCTCTCTCACTTGCAAAGACTACAAGCGAGTGCGATGAGGATGGATATAACACGCTTGTCTTTCAATTTTTTTTATTGTTTCGACTAATGACATTCTATTTTTAAACGATGCTCGTTGTTAACAATACTTTCTGAGTAACGTAAGTTTATTTATTAATTCAGATATATTACCTTATAGCCATACGAATAACTTTATTTTCTGTCAGTGTCACTCACACTGACACGGTGTCAATATCTTCTTTTTCACATATTTGGTTTTACATTTGCTAATAAACTTACCAGTTGACTTAGTTTTGAATTTTGAATGCCTTTACTGTAACATATATTTTTATAATAAAATAAGAGTAGTATCTTTTATACCCTCATAAAAACTAAATAAACGGCGCTACTGAATTTGACAGAACTAAAATCTTATTTCAAACAATTCCTAGACGACCTTGATAGGACATCTTTTAAAAAAATTACTGTATACTGTATGAGTACCACAACTGCCGCAGATGTCGGTTTAAACTTTAAAGGATATAGATATATATATATATATATATATATATATATATATATATATATATATATATATATATATATATATAACGTTAGTGTATCGTTCTTAAGACGGTTTACTTTATTCTAAAATAATAAACATTATGAATAAAGCACAAAACTTGAATATTTGTCATATTAACATGTCAAAATAATTTTACTGTTTATCATAGCATTAATGAGTGAATTCAATATATATATATATATATATATATATATATATATATATATATATATATATATATATATATATATATATATATATATATATATATATATATATATATATATATATATATATATATATATATATATATATATATATATATATATATATATATATATATATATATATATATATATATATATATATATATATATATATATATATATATATATATATATATATATATATATATATATATATATATATATATATATATATATATATATATATATATATATATATATATATATATATATATATATATATATATATATATATATATATATATATATATATATATATATATATATATATATATATATATATATATATATATATATATATATATATATATATATATATATATATATATATATATATATATATATATATATATTGAATTCACTCATTAATGCTATGATAAACAGTAAAATTATTTTGACATTTTAATATGACAAATATTCAAGTTTTGTGCTTTATTCATAATGTTTATTATTTTAGAATAAAGTAAACCGTCTTAAGAACGATACACTAACGTTATATATTAATGATGGACATCATTATACTTTCATTTTATTTTATGTTCATTTTGTAGATTGTTTTTGATTATGTATTGTAATGATATTACCGTACAGATACAGTTATTACTTAGTTACCAGCCTACTTTTGTACATGTAAACAAATGCCTAATCTCCTGAAACCGGTAAATAACTATTACGGTACAAATTGTGTTAATAATTTACTTTATGACTAGGAACAATGGAAAATCCATAAAAGTAAACTAAAATAGAGAAATAAAAGTGTAATACAAAACGTATATTGTTCATACAAACATAAATAACAGTTATTTTAATTACACGTTGATTAATTTAGGATTATTCCATTATTATGATTCACTGCAAAACATATTTAGATTATGTTTCAGTAAAAAGCTATATAGAACTTTGCATAAAATATAAAACAAAACGTCAATAAATTTATAAACTATGGCTATTATTTTGTTTTGAAATTCCATTCACATGTTTATTTATTTTTTTTAATATGACTGTAATGTTATGAAAATTCTTTTTTATTTTTTAAAAAAGAATTTTCGTAACATTTCTGTCATATTAAAAAAAACAAATCTTGTAGCATGTGAATGGAATGAAAATAAAAAATGTAAATAGGTATATAAAAATAAAATAGAATTTTCATGCAACCAATTACACATACTTATACTGCTATAAATCAAGCAAAATAAAACAAAGTAAAAGCGTTTTTTTGCTTTTATTTCGCAAGAATTGTAGACATCTTAGCTAGAAAAAAAGTGTAAAAAGAAAAAAGTTAACTTGAATCTAGCAATTTGGTTCTAGAATGTTGAACATCTGTATGTTTATTTGTTTTATGAATACGTGCTTCTGTGAAAAAAATTGCTATACTTTAACATGAAGCTATATGTTTTTCTGAATTGAATCTTAGAAATATTAACGATATACCGATCATATTAACCTTTTACATATTTAAAAAATATATATATATTTCAAATAATTCAATACTCATTTCATATGCTTTAAATCCTAGTTCAAACAAAAAGTTCGAGTAAATCATTACGGATAAGAATAAAGATAAAATATAAAATAAACGGAAATGAAACAGTAAAAGGTATTTTCTTGATAAGATACCTATTATTACCTTCTATACTTAAGTAAAGCCTTAGTAAAACTGAAGGTTAAATAATTTATAAGTATAAAAGTATAACTTTTAAAAAATATATATGATTAAGATGATAATATACATAACAAACAATAAATTTATCATTTTCAAATTTCATTTCCGGAACGACGCCGAAAACTAGGCCTTAGGAAAATATTTACCCAAATTCAATTGATAAGAAAATAGTTGTTCTTAGAACAACAAATATTTCATAGTAAAATAACAAAGAAAGGAACCTAGTTATTCATTCTAAAATATTTGAATTAGGCGTCCGTTTATTGATTTCTTGATTGCATGAAAGTGTTCCAGAAATTTCCATTCCGCCTGAACAACGATGTGTATTGCAAAGGTTATTTCACAATATTGTCAAAAATCGCCAAAATACATATTAAGCATAACTTTCGCCGAATATTAAAAAGATTATTCTACTCACCACAAGTTTATTGTCCTTCCGCACTACTTTTGTCGAATGGTATTCATACTTCGCTTCCATATATTTATCGGAATATATTACATTAGAGCTTTCTATTTGTAATGCCATTTTGATAGTAATAATTTAAAAAACACAGAAATGTTGGTATCACAAATCAAGAAAACACAACTGAATTTGCCGGTGTACCGGTCGTATACATTCCCCTCTGTGTATTTGGTACTTATATCTTATCCCCACCAGTTTCCATTTTAGCGCCAACCAATAAAAGACTCTTAATTTAAATATTGTCCAAAAAAGATTAAAATTTATTGCTCATGTTATTTCTACTTGTAAATTAACAATTTTTGATTGAAGTTTGCGAATTACTCAGAAATGTTTGAAATAAATAACGAAATAACGTTTTCGAATTATCAGGATTGCCACACATAAAAACAAGCAATTGAACATACATTAATTTAAAATATAATTAAACAAGAAATAAATGTTTTATTTACGTATTATGTACGTATTTACAATAAATCAGTATCGATAAATATTGCGATAATCTTTGTAAATTTACAAAATATTGTTTTCGCTAAAGCAAAACTACGACTAAAATTTATCAGATAGTTGGTAACGCTGACTGCCATCACTGTCAAAACATAACCAAATATACCGCCAAGACTTCAGTTTCGAAGCTTGTGAAAGTATTTAACAAATAATTTTAAACGTAAACTATGATTTATAATTAACATCTTTTCATAATATTGTACATATTTAAAGTTCATTATTGGTTATAATAATAAGTGTTACTATGATTTAGTTGTCTTAAAAAGTTCAAGATGTGCGAGAACCTTGATACATGTTGTGCTTTATTAGATTCTAATAAAGTTATTGATCGAAAAAAGGCTGCAGAGTCTTTAAGAGAATTACTGAATAGTCCAGAGATCATTAAGGTACTAAATAACAACCAAAGGCGTAGTTGGGATACGGTATTTAATGCTGTACATCGATTTATTCGAAAGGTAAGAAGAGCAGTTCTTCCAGGGATTGGAAACCGGAGAAAAATGGTTTCGAATAGGTTCGGGTTCAGAAAAATGTAAAAAAATTGTATACATGGATACTCATACCAATAAATTTACTTTGTAAAGAAATTTTTGTTTAATCTGATTACCAAAATATCTGAAAACTTTTCTTCCGACATATTAGCTCGTTGAGGTTGCAAAATAAATTTCAGTGCAGAAAATGCTATTTTACATACACTGAGTTGTACTTCTCAGCGGTGCCTTTGGTATTCGACAGCACACCGGCTAAGCTCCGCCTTCTGGTTTACAGGCGCGAAATAAGGCCCGATATTTTCATCTCTAGTTAAACTGCCGGTTAACTTGACTGTCGTTTATAACAACAATGTGGAAAGTTGACACGTATAATTTTTACAACTTATCGATGCGTTTTCTTTTAACTGACAGTTAAATTAATTCAGGCTGTTTAATCGGAGATGAAGATACCGTCCTAAATGACAAAAATATACGCTCTGTTAAATGTTTACATACGAGTTGTGCAGGTAGACGACAATACAGAAAAATTAACAATCTTACGGAGAGCTGTAAAACTAAAATTTATACACCAAGAAGCGGAGCCAGCTAACGCGTTTGAGATCAAAAAATTCGCTAACCAAATATGTACAGGGTGTAAATCGAAAAGTGAAACATACGAGTTTAACATGGGAAATCAATTTTTCTTTGCGCAAATGTTACCTAATTATTTTTTGCAAAAATACTTCAAATAAAAGTTATAGAGATTTAAATGCAGCGTCTAAATCATGTGAAACGATTATTTTATCTCTTCTTATAAACGTAAAAATTAATTACAAAGTTACAGTTTTTATGAGCATTTTATCTAAGCAGCCATGGATATATGACAAAAAAAAAACAAATACGTTGTTTTTTGTCATAAATCCATGGCTGTTTAGACAAAAAGCTCATAAAACCTGTAAGTTTGTAATTAATTTTTACGTTTATATAAAGATATAAAATAATCATTACACATGATTTAGATGCTGCATTTAAATCTTTATAACTTTCATTTGAAGTATTTTTGCATAAAATAATTAGATAACGTTTACGCAAAGAAAAATTGATTTCCCATGTTAAACTCCTATGTTTCACTTTTCGATTTACATCCTGTAAACTATTATTCACGAAAGATGACTATTCAAGGTCATCTATGAGCCGTCTGATATAATATTATTTGCAGATAACTTCATTGCATTTTGTATGCATAGGCGTGCAACATGAAGTATTTATGGACACATTTTAACTGAAAAAATAAGAGTAATTTATTTGAAAATTATGCTTCTTTCTAAATAATGCCTTTTTGAAAGATTTAAGTTCTTGACTTATGTTTTTGCAAAATTCAAAAACAGTCTTAACTATAAACTAGGGAATAATAATTTGATTTAAACAGCAACGCCACTGGGTAAATATTAGCACAGAGGGCAGTGTAGTAGATAATTGGGTATCTGTAATTCTACGACATACGTCATTATTATTTATAGTGTGTTAGAAAGTAATGCCACTATTTACGTATATCTGTCACACCACATAAATTAAGTAGACATAGGTCACAAAATCTTTCTCTTTCTAATTCAAAATGTTGCTAAGCTACTTCTGTAAAGTGATGTGTATTCTTTCTTCGAACAAATGACTAAATAATCATCTTTCGTGAATAATAGTGTAAACTATTATTCACGAAAGATGACTATTCAAGGTCATTTGTTCGCAGAAAGAATACACATCACTTTACAGCAGTAGCTTAACAACATATTGCATTAGAAAGAGAAAGATTATTTGACCTATGTCTATTTAATTTATGTGGTGTGACAGATATACGTAAATAGCGGCATTACTTTCTAACACACTAGAAATAATAATGACGTATGTCGTAGAATTGCAGATACTTAATTATCTACTACACTGCCCTCTGTGCTAAAATTTACCCAGTGGCGTTACTGATTAAATCAAATTATTATTCCTTGGTTAATAGTTAAGTCTTCGGTTAAGTCTATGTTTTTGAATTTTGCAAAAACATAAGTGAAGAACATAAATCTCTGTAATGGCATGATTTAGAAAGAAACATAATTTTCAAATGAATTGCTCTTATTTTTTCAGTTAAAATGTGTCCATAAATATTTCATGTTACACGCCTATGCATATGAAATACAATGAAGTTAACTACAAGTAGTATTATATCAGACGGCTCACAAATGACCTTGAATAGTTATCTTTCGTGAATAATAGTTTACTTTTTATATTTATACTGTGCTGATTTGCAGCGTGGAGCTAGTCAGACACTAATGTCTTTGAATTATTTTTCTAACATGCGCAAACTTGCCATACCTGACAGCGGTTTGGGTTCTGGATCAGGTTCACAAAAAAGATGGGTTCGAAACTTTTTGGTTCGGGTTGGATTCGGTTTCCGGTCCCTGCTTTTGACATATCCGGTGTTTAGTATTTCATTTTAATATAGGAAGGGGAAAAAATTTACAATGATGAAACTAAACAAAAAGGTTCGGCTACGACTGTATCTCGAGCACTAAGCATATCTAGTTCTCTTTTACTTCAAGTAGTTTCCAAAGCAAATTCTAAAGGTACTCTTTTATTATTTTACTTTAGTTTCAATATTTGTTATAATTTTCATCGTTTTAGAACCTAGATTATCACTTGTTAAAATACTCGAGTATGTTTTCCAATGTTTTGACTCTCAATATCTTAAAAAATATTTCGGAGATGCATATCTTACAGTTCTGGTTAAACATGCGTTATCAGAACCAAAATATTGGGGGAAAATAGATAACAAGAAATGGCTAGGTATTCATTTTGCAACAATGTTTATTTTTCTTATTACTTAGCAACTGTTTTCAGATATTTATGACTATTTAAAACAATTCTATACCAGCCTAGTATTTACTGATAAAGAGCAGATAATTCGAGGACTATTTTTGACTATTAAATATGGATCACTCCACAGCTCTCTAGATTTTAAGTTACGCCAAGAATTTGATTTTGTTAAATCTATTTGTAGTCAGTTAAATGTAAACAATTTCTCGAGACAAGAAATTGTTTGTCAACTTTTGAATACTTTTACAATTAAGGTAATATATTATTTAATACAGTTTATGTAATTAAAAACTTATGGAAAATATGCTTTTAGCTAGCGAAAGAAAGTCGAATGGCTTCATGTAAATTAGGAGAAGATGTCTCACAATATTTAATAGAGTTGTATGAGCCGAGACGAGAAAATTACGGAGGAAAGAAGGTATTGTCAATTTGCAATTATGCATGTGTAGTTAAGTTTACCATTTGCGTAAATAAAATAAAATGTATCCCATTAGTCTTTTGTTCCTAATGATATACGAGGCTTGTCTAAAAGTATCCGACTTTCGGCTGGGACAAAAATATTGCGTACCTGATGGGGTTGGGACCCTAATCCCCTTTAAAGTAGGCCCCTTACGCCTCCACATATTTAGGCCACCGATCTTTCCACTGCTGAAAACACCTCTGGAAGCCTTCTTTTGGAATGGTATTCCGCAGAGACAACTATCTAAAGAGAAATTGGAAACTCAATGCTTTTGTATCGTCATAAAGTTCTCCATCTATCAACATATGCAACTAACTAAACCACGGTAACTAGATCTTTAAAATGTTGACCATGTGTGTTTTTATTTTATTTTTACTTATTTTTAATATTTGAAAGAATAAGAAACACTCATTGATATATATTATAAATATTTATTTAAAATATATAGTGTACAAATTTTAAATTACATTAGTAGGTATATAAATAATATTAATAAGAGAGTTTAATAGTATTTATCCAGATAATTATTTTGAGAAATAGTGAAAAATATAAATGTATGTGTATATACAAGTTTGTATATTTTTTGCAATTTCCTCACCTCTTCGCGAGATTCAATTTCTAATTTGTATACTGTAATATCTGAACCAAATTTTTACATCTATGTATGTGATGTAAACTAAAACTTGTAAGCAACACAATCGGATATGTACATCGTTGTATTAGTATTATTTTTTTTGATAGAATTTTTAAATCTTATTTAAAGATGTGTTGAAAAGAGACGTACTTAGGTGAAAAAAAAGAAAAGAAAATTGGGAGCTAAGGAATATCAATCTCCAACATCTTCATATCTTCATAGTTATTCACATAACTCATATAGTCGTAACTTTATGAACGATATTGTCAGCTTTTAAACTAGGTACTGTGGATTTTTAGTTTTTTCCGTTGGTTCCTTTCATTTCTCATATAGAATTATTCTAAAGAATTGCAAATGATCAAGTTCATTTGATGAATGTTCAACAGGATATTTATCTCCTAATTTCTAAGTTTCGGGAAGTTCTATGTCACCTGAGTTATTGATATTCGATATACAAGCATTAAGAATTTGTTCATGAAATTCTATAGAAACATATATGTATAAGAAAAATTTATAAATATTATTATATAAAAAGTAATTAATGTTCATAAGATACCTTACGAGTTCTCTGTATGTTTTAAACATATAAAAATTCAAATAATGTGGGATCATAAATTATGTATGTCATGTCAGTTTTTAAATTTTTCATTTTGATATTTAAATTTTCCATTATATTTTTTTACATTGCTTTCTATGTTAAGTCTTCATCATTTTTGTGATTTTGCTGCCCTCTGAAGAAATATGCAAGGAACTATTTTCTCCGTGCTCCGTTTACCCCTCATCGCCAAACACTTTGTTACAAGGCCACCCATAAGTCTGTCCAATCTCTCTTTAGATAGTTGTCTCTGTTATGCAGCTCTGCCGTCTCGTTCCGCATTTTCTCTTTTCTACTCTCAACACGGGATCCTTTCAGTAGCCTATTCAACTTTGGATTCATCTGCAGTTATCACGATGTTAAGAAATTCAGGGTCTTGTGCAGAGACAACTATCTAAAGAGAGATTGGACAGACTTATGGGTGGCCTTGTAACAAAGTGTTTGGTGATCCCTCATCATAAAAGGAGCACAGGGAAAATAGTTCCTTGCATATTTCTTCAGAGGCCAGAAAAACCACAAAAATGACGAAAAAAAAAAAACACACACACACGGTCAACATTTTAAAGATCTAGTTACCGTGGTTTAGTTAGTTGCATATGTTGATAGATGGAAAACTTTATGACGATACAAAAGCATTGAGTTTCCAATCTAACTTTAGATAGTTGTTTCTGGTGTTGTGAAACGGCAACAAGGAGTTTCTGTTCTTCCGACACAACTTGGAAACGAATTTCGCAGACACTGCTCATGTTCAAATCCTCACGTAAAATTGCATGCGCGGAATCTTTACTGGTCCCAACCTCTTTATAACCGCAAGCGGTTTGTGACCTCCCAGAACGCTGGTTACTCTCCGCTTATGTGCGGCCATTTTTGAATCGGTTGAACCACTTCTTTATTTGTGTTATGGCATCGTCTCCAAACACAATTGTTTTGCTTTGAGAGTTCAGTCATTTCGAGCGAATCGGAAATTCGACGTATACTTGAAACAACACCTCACACAGCAGCTACCAAGCAGCGAATGACGCACCGGATGGCAAAGCGAAAATTCGGGCATACGCATGAAGGTGTCCCCCTCCATTGTGGAAAGTGGCGCCGCCCTACCGCCATTATTTGCGCGGTAAAATTAAAGGTTGGATTTTTTTTTTAGACAGGCCTCGTACTTAACGAATGATTATTTGAATGTATGAAATAGCATGAGAGAATGAATGAATCAGTAGGCATTGCTATTTTTTATATTTCAGAGCTTAATTTTCGATTTTCTTCTTCTACAAGTTCGTTTGCACCACCCTAGGGGTGCAACAGAAGGTAGTGATTCTGCATACGCTTTTAGATGGGCAAAATGGAAACAGTTACTTCGTTCTATATACTCCGTCTTAAATAGCGAAATCCATGTGATATTAAGAGACTCTAATACTAATGTAAAGAGTAACAAAATACCTAGTTTATGGCCTAATTTTTTAGCACTTTTCGTTGAAGTTACCCGACAGGTTTGCTAATGATCTTGAAATAGTGAAATTATATTTTAATGAGTGCATTTCAGATTTTCCATTTTGGAGTACATGATGTTACACAAGCATCAGTTTTGGCGAATTTTTCAGAATTTTCACAGATTGCAAAAAAGCCTAGATTGGAAACTGGAGTACCGGCTCTTATTTCGGAAATTCAAACCAAAGACAACTGGCCCTGGTATGAAACAAATCTTTTTTTATTCCAATTTAAATTGAATGAAATCTTAATTTTATTACTTAAGCTTTGTACCGATTAATATACTTTTATTTGCTCGTTTGATGTTTGTAATTTAAAATTCCGGTAGTACACACAATTACAATAATTATTAAATCGTAGTAGGCTTAGCGTACGATTAAAATTTCACTTTTCGTACAGGTAAACAGAAAAATAGTTTATCTACGATTAATATGTGCAATTTCAGAAACTCATATTAGTTATCCAACAAAAAGAAATTGTTTTTTTTTTCTAAATATATCTTAAGATAATGTGCAAATAATTGAGAAAAAATAATTGTTCTCAACAACCGATAATAGAACACATTGCAGAAACACAAAAATAAAATTGTTTAAAATACAATATTCTAATGACAGGTTTTTTTATATTTCCTTTCAAAATATAAGTACAGTGCACAATAACACTTTTAATTATGATTTCAAATTCTTAGACATAATATTATTCATTTTGCTAACCGATAATAAAAAAACCACTACAAAAACACAAAAATAAAATTGTTTAAAGTACAACATTTTAATGACAGGTTTTTTGTTATTTATTTAAATTTAAAAAATAAATATATCATCACGGCATATTACCCATTGCTGGATTTGCCAGTCTGCTTTGTACACAGATTTCGGTATTGATGATTTAATTTACAGGCTTTATATTCTAAGTGAACTACTAACAATCTATCCAGAAACATTGCAACAGCATGATTATATAACAATTCTTGAAATATTAGCAAATTTACAATCAGAGTGCAATGATTCAGTAACTCGACATTACTTATACAAATTATTAAATGCTATGGTGATAGCACAAGATCATATTTCAGAAGAACATTTTGATTTAGAAAGGCTGGAAGTACTTTGGACAAAAATTTGGGAAACTACGCTAAGGTAATTAAAATGTATTTTAATTGACGGATTGTGACAACAAGGCTACATGCTACAGAAGTTCAACCTTCAATTTTAAAAAAGTTCAAATGGCGACTGAGCTCAGTTTAGTTTTAAAAAGCGACACAAACAGAACTTTCTGGAACTTTCAGACACATTCTAGAACGTTAAAGAACTTTATGGAAAAGGAAATTCTAAAACGTTCTGGAACTTTATAGAAAATTCCAGAACTCTCTCGAAATTCTGGATCATTTTAGAACCATCAGGAACATTCTAGAACTGTCTGAAACTTTATGAAAAACCTTCTGAAACTTTTACGAACATTTTATACCATTTTGGAACATGTTAGAACCTTTTCGAAATCTGAAATATTTAAGTATACCTATAATGGGGATTGTTTCGAAATTTTCTACGTGAAAACTCGGCATCACCGGGTACTGTAGCTAGTGATTAATTACAGTGAATATAAGAATAATGTGGTGAGGATGTAAAGTACAAAACGCTTATTTTACTGTTGAAAAAAAATAGAGCATATTTTGTCGAATAATTATTGCCTAATCAAAATTTTTCACATCAAAAAATTACTAAATTATTTACTACTTACCTAAATTCCTGTCAGTTAATCAATCTACACCACATCATTCACAAAATTATATCAATAATTAAAATATGTATTTTTACCTCCCGCTACCCTTGGTAAGGGAGGTATAGGGATCGTGCTAAAAATCGCATATCGAGATTTTGGTAAATGGCCAGGTTTAAGGTCCCTAGAATCCAATTTTCACGATGATGCCTGTGTGTATGTGTGGATCCTCCACTCTAACTCAAATACTATCATTCAGAAAATTTTGAAACCTTGTATTTCGAACTTCTTCTGTAATGGAAAGAGCCCATTAGATTTTGGTGTAAACCGGATAACCAGAAATGGCACTTTACTAGAAGCTCAAAATAGTTTTTCTTAGAAAAATACCTTTAAATGTTATTTTTTCGAGATTAATGTTATTATAAAAATTAAAGATTATTAAATTTTCTACAGATTTGCATTAATACTTTTTCTGAAATAATTGCGTAGGCTTCCACAGTCTGAGTCATGAGAAATATTCGTTTTCCGGGAATGGACTGTGTCATATTTTGAGTCAGAGCTCAACGTTTCGCCCGCAGTCGTATGGGGCATCTTCAGGAGCAAGGGGGATAGTACTGTCTTAAACAAGGTTACCCGACGTGTCAACCACGCTAGAGGCCGAGTTTAAACATTTGCATCTATCCCTTATATTAAAGATTAAAGGATTCTCGGATAAAATAGGTAGAATTCTTAATAAAAACAATATTAAGGTCTTTTTTAAACCTCCACAAAAAATCTCAGAAATACTCCACCAAACTAAAGATAAACGCGAACCCTTGTCGTCACCCGGTGTTTATAGTATTCCTTGTTCTTGCGGCTCAGTATACATAGGTGAAACAGGAAGGAGTGTTCACACTAGATTGTCAGAGCACAAACGCTGTCTGCGTAATGGTATGGTATTAACATCTCCGGTCGCAGAACACCAATAAAACACAGGACATAACATCTTATTTGAAAATTCCCGCATTTTAGCTCCTGTCCCTGAGTTGTACAGACGTAAATACAGGGAAACTTTAGAAATATGGAAACATCCTAATAACATCAATCGGGATGATGGCTATTTCTTGAGCCACATGTGGAAACCGGCGATTCTCGGAACACGACACGCCCAATCTACCATTACGAGCTCGATTCCCATTGGTCCTCATTAGCTTTGCTCATCTACCGTATCTTTATATTAGTATATAACTGTCTTCTCGGCTTTCCTTCGTCACTTGGTTTATTTGGCCTCTAGCGTGGTTTACACGTCGGGTAACCTTGTAAACTGAGTCTCCCCCCCCTTCTTGTTGCTTAAACTCGGCCTCTAGCGTGGTTGACACGTCGGGTAACTTTGTTTAAGACAGTACTTGCTCCTGAAGATGCCCCATACGACTGCGGGCGAAACGTTGAGCTCTGACTCAAAATATGACAGTCCATTCCCGGAAAACGAATATTTCTCAATACTTTTTCTATATATTTTATGGATAAATTTATAAAATTATCTATAATTTAAATCTCGGAGCCTACGCTTTAAACAAACAAAACTCCTTGGTTGCGCAGTTATTCAAATGTATGTAACTGACAGTTAAATGTCAATCAAAGAACTAATCATTTCAAATTAATAACAGTAACGTATTTAAAAGAAAAAAGTAAATAGAACAATAGGATTAATAAAAATTAACGATTCGCAAAAAAGTTTAAGCTAATTCTAATTTTTGGGTAGTGAATTCTATTTTATCCCGTATTTAAAATTTAATCTTCATTTTATTATCAAAAAAGGTAGTTACTTGGATTATATTAGACTATATTTTAAGAAATAAACTGCTAAAATTAGAGTAAAATTCGCTAATCCAAAAATAAGGATTAGCTTAATATTTGTTGTGACTCGGGCGGTAATGGCGGAAGGTATTGTGTTGGCCACACCAGATTTTTTCCTAGGAGGAACCGGCCATTCTGGGGTGAGCCGGGTCCCTCCCTAGTTACGCCCATGTGTGGCATGTAGCCTTGTTGCCCAAGCCCTTGATTTTATCTGTTATTACAATATTTATTTTTTCAGATCTGTTGGTTTAAATCAAAACGAAGATACAGCACATAGACAATTACAACTTATGTTACAATATAAAAAGAGCCCTCAACCACTAGAATTACTAAACATTTTCACATCTGGAGTTTTGAATATTAATTTACACAGCATAAAAACTTTATATATTTTATGTCAAAGTATAACAATTCCTGAATTCAGTCCAAATAATCCTGAATTAATGATTAAAAAATATTTAATCAATTCTATATTAAATAACGACAAAGTTTCGAATTCTATAATATACACAGAAAAAATTACGGCTCAAATTTTGGTTGGACTTGTGATAAAAATGTGGCCTTACGGAAAAAAGATTGACATTAAGGAAAAAATAAACAGGGAATACAAATCTATAGAAGATTCCTATATTTTATCTTCTTTTGAAGGTGGATTAATTTTTGAAAAAAAAGTAGAACACAAAAAAGAAATTAATAATCATTTAATTCATCAAGAAATTTATACTGAACTGAAAACTTGCATTGATACTTTTCTACTTCGTCTTCGAAATGCTAATTTGGATAATTTTTCCGAAACAATTAATTTAATAAATGGATTGATTCTTGCCTTAAATTTATTATCAGAATTATTAGAGCTAAGAATATTAACAAGTGACGATATTATATTTATAAATTTTACTGAAATATTTAAATGCTTATATGAATTACTGTACAAGCAAAAGGATAATTTTAATATTCAGTTATTGAAAAGTTTGGAAATGTTACTCTCACAAAAATATCATATTTTTATAGCAAGTTTAGTTCGGGGGAAAATTACTGAAGATTTTCTCCAAATATTTTTCGATATAACTTGTACAGATGAAGTAGATACCGTAGGTAAATATCAATTTAATTAACATTTTTTTCCCTAAAAGTTCGACGATATTCTGGTTCAAAATTCACTGGAAATCAATTACTGATTGATTTCTTTTACAAAGGTGCTATTGTAGTGCTTCGTTGATTTATATCAAGTAATTGGTACTTGATTATCTACTACAAGCATATAGACTTGTAGTGTATCTGCTTCGCTCCTCTCTGTGGGTCCTCAGCACGCTGAGTACGTTCCGCGCGGTCGAAATGTACCCCCACCACTTTATCCGTTCTACAGAAATTCAAATATTTCCACGCCGTCGAATCCCACCTGGCCGAAATGTTACACGATACAAATCCCTCGCTCCCGTACCGCTCTCTTTATCGATCGTATTGTATTCTAACAATCTATGCTTCGTGGTAGTTTCGCGTCAAGGATAATATATTAAAAAGAAATTTTAAAACATATTATACAACGAACTATTTAATGAATGACGCAGGAAAAGAATTTACCTATATATTTTAAGTAAACGTGATAGTTTACTAGTTATTTAATATTATAAAATAATTAAATGTATTTTCAAGTAGACAAGTATGTGTAGATACATCAACTTACCGTTATTGTCAAAATATGCCGAGTAGAAGAAAATATATTTGGAAATAAAAGCAACATAAGATTTATAATAGTCACAGTAATACATAATTTTACAACTGAAATAAAGAATGAACTGCTTATTCACATAATATGATAGCTAATCTAAAATGACGGACCAGAAATATCAATAATTTTACTTAAAATATATAGGTAAATTCTTTTCTTGCTTCACTCATTAAATACTTTGTTAATATATGTTTTAATTTTTTTTAAATATATTATCTTTGACGCGGAACTACCACGAAGCATACATTGTTAGAATGCAATACGATCGATAAAGAGAGCGGTACGGGAGCGAGGGATTTGTATCGTGTCACATTTCGACCGGGTGGGATTCGACAGCGTGGAAATATTTGAATTTCTGTAGAATGGACAAAGGGGTGGGGGTACATTTCGACCGCGCGGGATGCTTCAAGCACGCCTAAACCCTGTCTGTATTGTAACAGAGAACGACAACGACCTCCCTGGCGTTTGTTGCCAATGTAGCAAAGCAAGGGTTATTTCTCTCTGCTCCGGTCGTTAGCGATGGGTAAAGGGGCATTCCAGGGAGCGGATGAAATAAGGATAGTTTTACTTACCCCGTGCCAGACAATAAACCCGGATCTACTGGGAGAGACGACTGGATCTTCACCACTTGCACTAGAATGGAACATACAGGATGCGGCACAATGTCCCTAGTTTTACAGTGGCATTGTGATGGGAGTCGAGGTCGTAAAAGGGTGAGGGTGGTGTCTATGGAGACAGGTGGATAGGGAGTTTAAAATCTGTCTTTTCGTGATATAACATGTCGCCACTTATTTAGCATTTCCCCATCTTTAGGGCCTGAATATCAGGGAACGGAAACCGCAGAAAAATGGGTGCGGTTTGGGTTCATGTTCAGATGTGAAAATAAAATTGGGTTCAGGTTCGGTTCGGGTTCAGGCAAAATATCATTAGATGGTTTGGCACCGGTTCAGTTCCGGTTCGATTACGAAAATAAAAAATTATATGTGTATCTGAAATTTTAAAAAATGTACATACGCGTACATAAATCAAAGGCGATCTGCTCAATAATAACCAACTAATATTACTCCATTAGGTAAATAATAAAAATGAAACAAAAACAATTATTTACATGAAAAAATACTCGAACCAATACATTATTTTATAAAGAAATTTTCATTTTATCAAATTATCTGATAACATCTCTTCGTACATATTTGCTCGCTGGATTTGCAACCGGAACCACTATTAATTTTGTCGACCAAATTAATAGTGGTTCAGGTACACAAAAAGGTGGGTTCGGAACGGTTTTCGATTCGGTTTCCGGTCCCTGCTGAAAATAAAGAAATTTTATCGCCGCAACTTTTATACCCACTCTTGCAGTTTGGCACAAAACATTTTCTTCCCCTTTTATATACTATACTGTATTTCAGATAAGAATAGATTTGGTGGCGCAGCTGGCCAGCCTGTTTTACACACATAAAACTTCTGAATTAGTTTTGTTTCGTGTATGACATATTTCACAGCTCGAAGCGTCAAAATTTAATCATTTTTAATTATTTAGTAAATAAACAGTTACTTAAATATTGCTATTGTATGGTTTGCGTTTAGACCAATCAGTAAGCTGGAATCGTAAGCCCTATCTTACTCCTAAGTCTATTCTTATCTAAAATACAGTATAGATACGATTTGTCCACTCTTTATTTATTATTGGCGACAGAAATATTCTGAGGTATGATTGGCTGCTATTACCAATTCGGAGGGTTTGCAAGTATGCCGCGTGGTGGCTACGAGTTAATTTCAGTCGGGAATACTTCGTGCTTGATAAATCAACGAAGTACTACAGTATCACTTTCACAAAGAAAATTGATTTCCATTGTTTTGAACCAGAATATTCTGACTAATTTCACTGTTGCATTACACTCAAAAACAGTCTTCTTTCATCCTGACTAATGTTACACATAAATTATGATTGTTTTCCAGATGATATGGACATGGACGGCGAACCCTCTACGTCGCCAACAAAACAAAATCCACTCTCTTCCAACAGTTCCTGTAGTGTATTAAGTGAAGATTTGTTGAAAGACACCGAAAAGATAAATCTATCAGCTATTAAAATCTTGTCCTATTATAGCTGCGATCCAGAAGCTACGGTTCTATCTCAAATGCAAAAACATGCCCGGAAAGCTTTATGCGATCCAAATTTCGATGCAGATAACAATGTAGAATTTCAAATAACTGTCTCTCTGATAAAAATTTTGAATCAGTGTAATATTGAAACTATTGAAGAGAATACGATTAAATTTATTTTAAGTTCATTTCGTAATATGTTTGAAAACAAATATGAAGATTATTATACTGTTGTTGTATTGTTAAATATATTAAAAGATGCCATTCCTCTTATATTTTCTTCGGATACAGATAAAAAGAATACTTTGGCATTGTTAGAACCGTTTTATGACAATAAAGATTCGTTTGGGGCTGATATTTCGATAGCTCTTGCCGATTGTATGGGAAATATTGTTAAAGTAAGATTTAAACAATTAAAAACTTTGCGTCTACAAAACAATTTGGTTTTTAGATTGATCCAAATACCGAAGTTATAGAAAAACTATTAGAATTTCTTAAAAGTAATTTCCATGAAGTTCGATTAGCTGCAATTAAAAACGTACTAAACATATTTAACGTTAATTCTAATTCATCTAAACAGATTTTAAAAAGACAAAGTGAATTGTTAAGCGAAGTAAACAGAAAGGTATTTAAAAAATATCATTTATTTGTTATTTGTGATAGTTTTCTTTTGTGAATAGGTTCTGGAATCATTTATAATAGATGCAAATATAAATGAAGAACAACAAATAGATGAGACGGCGAACAGAACATCAAGTGCTTTACACATGTTTTCTGCTCTAATTGCAGCACATCCTATTTGGAGAAAACAGGCAGTTTATTGTTTTATACAATTCGTAGCTGACAAGAAATTACATGCAGGTAAATTTCTAACAAAATAGTGTTTATTTATCTCGTAACTGTGTACTGATGTCCGTTTTTCGGGGCTCACGATTGAGATCTCGGTAAGTATAAGAGATACAAAGTCGGTTAAATTAAGGTAAAGTAGGCCATTTTAAAGATGTATTTGTTTTTTCCCGAAAAATTCATAGGTCACTAGATTAATACAAAAAATCATTTTTTCTGATTTTTATTTTTACTAATAACTTCTAAATATGAAATAATATACAGGGTGTTATTTAAGTAACGTGCCATATGTTACCACTTAATAAACAAGGGCGCAAGGTATCATAATTTGCAATAATTTCTTTTCTAATGTGCATATTGCAATTGTAAAAGCACTTTAAGATGGACCAATAACAAGAATTTATTTGAATAAAGAATAGGGATGTTGCAAGAATTTTTATATGCCTTCCAAATTTTTAATTTTAAAGAGATATCATTCTTTAAATAGCCTTAAATTTAAAAATATCACGAAATGTTTATTGGATATTTTACAATTAATTTTTGAAATTTGGATAATATTTTGAAAAGTCACCTGATCTGAAATAGAATGTGACGTCAAAGTATATACATCCCCTACTTTTATTTATTTAAAAACATTGGTGAGAGACAAACTGTTTTTTGTTGCTGTGAATGACGTAATGTATGTGCTTCGACGTCACAGGAGTGTGTGGTTGTTTTGTATTACTATTTTTGGCCTCAATCTATTTATTTAATTATTTACGAAAATAAATTATGAAAATAATTATTACTAAGAAAAATATTGTATAAATTTTAATTTAAAATACTTTTTGAAAAATGTGAAACAGGCTCATTATTTAAAAATCACAGTAGTTTGAATGAAAACAACAATACTTGTCATTTTTGAACACATTACTTACATAACACCCTGTATAATTTTGGTTTACATTAAGTCACATTTTTATTTTCTTTCGAATGACGATTCTCAACTTTTTTCATCACTGTTAGATTTTGAGTTATGGAGTCAAAGTTAGGATTTTTATATGGACGCCATATTGGAAAATCATTGAAAAGATGATTTTTTAACATTCCAACTATGTATGACTTATTGATGCTCATTTGTTTTATACAACAAAAATGCAACAATTATTATTTTTATAGGATGATAACAATTGTAGCAATGAAACAAATGAAAACGTAATTATATATTATAATTTGCTTATTTGCGTTGCTCATTTCCCAGTTTAGTTCTCAAAGTTTTATTCAGTTTAATTAGTTTAAATATTTTTATATGGATGTAGGCGATGACCACATGGAAAACTAAATTTGAAAAGTATTTCAGTCAGAGCTGAAAATTAGGAAAATAAACATAAAAATGAACAGTTAACAATCCCTAATTAATTATTTCATTTGCTTTATTGCCATAATCATTGTTTTATCATATATAATTAATAATTGTATTTTTGCTATTTAAAACAAATGAATGTCAATAAGTTATACCGTATAACTTATACGTCACTAAAAAATATAATTTTCCAAAATGGCGTCCATATAATATCAAAACTTTGATCTCATAACTCGAAATAATAAATAAAATAAAAAAATGTCCTAAAGAAGTGCAAACCAAAATATCATTTCATATTTAAAAGTAATCTGAAAAATAAAAATCAGCAAAACTTTAATGTTTGCATTATCTAGTGACCTGTGAATTTTTCGGGAAAAACAAATACATCTTTAAAATGGTCTACTAATTGGATAACTTTGCCCTAATTTAACCGAGTTCGTATCTCTTATACACCTGAATAAAAACATTAAAAAAGTACAAAGTTTAACTGCAAATTATTTGATTTTAGATTTAATCCAAAAAGTATTATCAATGATCGGAAAATATTTAGAAATGAAAGATATACACGAATTTTTAAACAACAATGTGAATTACTTAATAACCCAATGGAATAAAAAAGGCTACCGTATATCAAATTTTCCATTTTCGTTATTTGGATGTGACAGCGAAATAAATTTCTTTATAAAATACATCGATTTAATTGCTCCCGTTTTGCTTCAACAAGATGGTTCAGATATTTTGAAACAAGTGTGTCTTGAAATGAATAAATCTATTACAGACGTTTTAAAGGTAAATAATTATTATTTTATATAAAAAATGTTAGTAAAATTACAATTTCAGGATTGCTATCCAAATATTCTCGCACAATTTTTACCAATATACGTTTGGGATAAAATATCCGATGATCACAACATTTCTCAAGAAGATATTGTATTATCTAAAAGACTTTTTAAACAGCTAACGGAAATTTTAAATTGTGACAAAGATCCATCTATTATGATTAGTAAATTGGATCAAGTTTTTATCCATTTATTGAACAGAATATTTGATTGTGATCATTTTAAAACTCAATTTGATATTATTCAAATTTTACCAGAACCGGACCCACCGTTTTTTACATACGAAATGTTTTTGGCTACGCTTAGATATATTGAGAAAAAGTTACCACCTTACAATGCGTCATTAATGTCGTATTGCATAAAAAGTTGTCCAAATAAATTAGAAAACATTTTATTGACAGCAACTATTGATCATTTTAACGCTGTAACTATAGAAGAAAAATTGTCTTCTTTTCATAAATACTCAATTTTGATTGACTGCATCATACCGGAATTACAATCACAAAATCAAATGAGTATATTTTTGATTCGAAACATCACATATACTCTAGTCAACGTCATAAAGTTAAACAAAACCAAATACGAAATGTTAAGCATTTCAGCTTGTAGATATTTAAAAACTTTTTGTTCAAAAACTGTAACAAAATGTTCAGAAATACTCGAAAAAAATTTGATATTAATAGTAAACACTTTAGTTCCTATAATTAAACTAGATATAAACTTAAGCAAAGAATGCGAAATAGTTTTAAACTTCTTAATTGTGGATAATTCCAAATATCTTTATAACAGTATCGGATCACTAGACCCTTTCCCAAACGATTTAAAATTCGCAAACATACAAGAAGTTTACGAAAAAATTAAATATGGCAACGATACATTTACTTTGGAGCAAGAAATCCGCCATTTTCTAAATATAGGAAATGTAATGGAATTCAGTGATCGAATAGAAGGATTGCAACATTTGAGATTGCAGTTGTCCAGCAAAAAGAATGAATTAGTAGAACTTTATTCAAATTTGAATAAAATGAGAGGATTTTGCGAAGATTGTAGGAATAGTATACTGCATCAGCTAATTTGTATGCTGGTTAAATTAACAACTTCTTCAAACTCAGAGGTAAGCCATTTTTTTTTAAAAAAAAAAACAAGTAGTTTCAGACAAAAACAAATGAAAAAAATGAGAACATTGAAAATATTTCTATAAGATTTTCAACGATGTATAACAAGTCTACATTCTTTTGTTTTAAACGTAAATAAAAGATGAATTATTAATTTATTTGGGTGAAAAAATTGAAAATTATTAAAAAACCAACTAAAAATCAATTATAGATCATCATTTGTTTATTTTGATTCTATGTCTATTATTTAAGATCTCAAAATTATTTTAGTTATTTATTTTTGGAATAGTTAATTTATTTATTTTTTTGGCTTTGACTGAATTCCAAAAATGTGGTTTAATATGCTTTCTGAAGTATATAAATAAGAAAAATGAGACTAATTAAAGAAAATAACATTAGAAATAAACACTTGATGAACTGTAACTTATTTTTTCATTTGTTTCTAAGTAGTTTTCATTTTTTTTTATCCCATTTAATTAATAATTCATCTTTTATTCATGTTTGAAACATATGTTTGTGTTATATCTCAAGAATTATGAAGTTTTGAAAAAATCCAATTACACCACGATATTCTACACAAAAAATCTGATGTGGCCAGCACATTACCTTCCGCCAGTTCTATGTATTTTGTACAAATTTCATACAGAAAGTTCCTTGCTAAAGATTCTATTTCTTGTACATTACCTTCCAGCAGTTGCATGTATTTCATCCTATATTTCCAGTAAAATTATAAGACAAACACACTATGACAATTTCACTTGACACTGACATCTTTCAATCAGAATTTTCTTAATATAGTAGCTGTTTCCATAACTATGTCTACTTTATGAAATTTAATTTCTTTATAATTTTTTAACTCTATATCCATTTAATATGAAGTATAAAATGCAGTCAAGTCGTATAGAGAATAAAATATTCTTTAATATTTATGTAAATGTGAAAAAATGATATTTAACATAGTTTTTTCAAGAAAAACTGTTAAAATCTTCAAATGATGGTACTTCCGGTTGACCAATTGTAATCATAATCTAATCAGCTCTTCATATGGATGTAACGAAGAAGAATACGAAAAAAAATATAATTTTTGAAATTGTAGTATTAAAGTTATCGCAGACGAAAACAGATTAAAAACTCATCATCGAATTTTTTGACCAAAGACAATACCTTCCTTACATAAAGGTGCCGGAAGGTACAAACCATATAAAAATTATCTAAACATTGTTTCATTCTCTCATAATAAACGAGGTATGAGATATTTACAAAATCAGCGAAAATCAAGTTTTAGCCTGTAGCTCAAAAACAAAAGACGATAGAAAATTTCTGTTGGCCCTATTAAAATTGTTTCAAAAAGTTGGCTCATAAAGACCTACATCAAATTTCTGCATTTTCAACGACCGCTAGTTTATTATTTATTTCTTTCTTTTAGGTGCGATTGGAGGCAGCTCGTTGTTTAGGTGAACTAGGTCCAGCTGATTTAACAACTTTAGTTTTAAAACCAGAAAAAGCTGATATTGATAATGAATCTAGTCCATTGGATTTAGTTGCTGGAGAAATTGTTGTTTTGTTATCTCAGTATTTAGTTAATTATCAGCCAGATATTGTTAAAGCTGCCAGTAGTGCCTTATATTCAGTTCTTTCAAGTAGGGAAGGATATTTTGTCGCTACCAACAAAGGTAAGAACACAATTCTCTTCTAAACATCTAAATTCAAAGGATTCTAAGTGTAATGTTTATATTTTAAAGATATTCACCAAAAAGGGTTTTGAGCGAAACAGTTGGAATTTCTTTTATTATTATTTTTATTTTGTTCAAATACATCCTAATAGTTACGACCCTTCGAAGAATCAAAATACTTTTTCCTATATTTAATTTTTATTTAAATTAAATTTGACATTTTGTGTTAATAAAAAATAACTAGTGATACTATTAAAAAAAATACAATAGCGAACAATGTGCGAGTGTTTTTTTATATATTCTTTATTATTTCTTTGTTTATTCATAAAATTATTCAATTTTTGGCTTTACATTTTAATCAAGTTCGAAATTTTGTGCCATATGTACTATTTTAAAAAATCTGATGTGGACACCACACGACTTCCTTGTACGCAAGACCAATATGAAGATGAAGTATAGACCCAATTATAAAATTGCACGTATTTGACGTAATTTGACATTTTGTTATTTTTTTGTTATTTTTTCTCCTAATCCATAGCAAACTTCATTACAAAAACCAAAAAGGATATAAGTTTTAAATTTACATATCTCGCTTATACAAAGGGCTAATTTAATAATACTTGATGTGCTAGACGCAGAATTTAATTCTCTAAAACTCTTATTTGAAGAATTTATTACTAAAATCAAAATGAAACGTTTTAATTCAAGAAAAACTGTTAACAACTTCAGGTAATATATTACTTCCGGTTCGCCTGTTTTAACCAAAATCTACTATGTTATTCCAATTGACATAAAAGTCTTACACTATTATTCACGAAAGATGACTATTCAAGGTCATTTGTTCAAAGAAAGAATACACATTACTTTATAGCAGTATCTTAGCAAAATTTTGTATTAGAAAGAGAAAGATTATTTGACATATGTATATTTAATTTATGTGATGTGACAGATATACGTAAATAGTGGCATTACTTTCTAACACACTATAAATAATAATGACATATGTCGTAGAATTACAGATACCTAATTATCTACTACACTGCCCTCTGTGCTAATATTTACCCAGTGGCGTTGACGTTTAAATTAAATTATTATTCCTTGGTTTATAAGTTGTCTGTTTTTGTATTTTGCGAAAACATAAGTGAAGAACATAAATCTTACAGAAAGGCATTATTTAGAAAGAAACATAATTTTTAAATGAATTATTCTTATTTTTTCAGTTAAAATGTGTCCATAAATATTTCATGTTGCACGCGTATGCAAACGAAATGCAATGAAGTTATCTGCAAGTAATATATCAGACGGCTCACAAATGACCTTGAATAGTCATCTTTCATGAATAATAGTTTATATACCAAATTTGAAAAGTTTTGGATTATATTTTAAAATAGTTTTTCATTAAAATCTATTATAGGCTTCATATAAAGTACCTATTCTGGAAATTATGTAATGACCAAAAAGGGAGGTGCACAACTAGATGTTATAGCAGTCCTAATACAAAATTTCAACTTTCTACGGCTTACCGTTTTTGAGTTATGTGAGCTATGTACGTAGGTACAGACGTCACGATGAAATTAGTCAAAATGGATTCAGGGATGGTCAAAATGGATATTTCCGTTGAAATCTGAAAACCGAAATTTTTCGCGATTACAATACTTCCTTTACTTCGTACAAGGAAGTAAAAAATTGTGCTTGGATCTCAAAACGTTTTCATAGATCCCTTTGAATTTAAATGCTTCAATTTAAAATTTATATCATAATCTTATAATTAATTTTAGATAAAACTGATTATGAATGTGGAACATTAAACCCATCATACGTATATCCTTTTCTTCCTTCGAAGAAACCAAACTCAGCTACTAGTATCTTAATAGACGAAAAACAATTTTGTTCGTCTTTAAGTCAAACCGATTTTTGGTGTCCAATTACAGAATGCAACCATTCAGAATGGATAACAACTCTAGTCTCAGAACTACTTAAAACTTTTCCCGAAAAAAGTTTTTTACGTGATTTAATTCCAGTTTGTCAAGTAAAAACAGAATTTTCGGAACAGATGTTACCACTAGTTATATTTTTAATCTTGTGCCAAAACTTAGGACGGTGTACTAGTTTAATAAGCAAACAAATAGAACGGTTTTTCGAAAACCATTGGCAAGGAACGATGTCAAATAAAAATACTCTCACTCAAGCTTCTTCTGAGAGTATAGTGATATTCAACAGAGCTTCAGTTCAGTGTATGTTGAATGTAGTTCATTTTATTCGACTAAGAATAAGTGTATGTGAAGATAAAAAGGCTGTGGATGAACTACAATTGAATTATTTACATGTAGCACAAAGTGCGCAATATTGTTCGGCGTATTTTACTTCGGTTTTATATGCGGAATTGTGGTGTTACAATAAATTGGAAGAAAAACCAGAAAGATTGCTAAGTTGTGGTAGTGGATCTTCTACTTTAGAATATGTTTGTCAGAATCAGCCCTCTGAACTGACATTGGCCTTCGAAAATATGCTCAGAGAGGTAAATAAGATTTTTAAACTATTCTATGTCTTTCTTGATTTGTTTGTGGTATGAATGAATTTAAGGAGTACGATGTGGAAATTTGAGCATTTTCAGAAGTTCAGAACTATACTTCGTTCGCTGAAACAGAGAATGTGGAAATAATTCTTCAACAAAGACATAATTCTATTAGGTCAAAAGATGATAATTTTGCAGCCGAATCAATAGAATGACTTCTTTCTGTTCAAGAATTAGTTCCACAATCTCTCATTTCAGCGAACGGAGTATAGTTCTGAGCAATTTTTTCGGACAATACCCGAATTCGGGTATAGAGTGTAACATACGAGTCCAAGCTCATAATGGTTTGGCTGGCTTACATTTTCAACAAATTATAAAACCTACACAAATTTTGAGAACCTACAACATGGGAAGTTTTATCTCAAGTAGTTTTGAAAATAATTTCGGCCAAGTGGTGTCCGTCATTGTCTAAACATTGCTGCAAGCGACTTACGAAGTTTCGCATAACTCTTTCGAGCATTTCTTGGGGTATACAGCGAATTTCTGTGCGGATTGTCTCCTTTAGGGTTTTCAGGCTCCTTGGACGTTGTTTCTAAATTCCGACTTTGAGATAATCCCACAGAAAAAAATCGCACGGGGCAAAATCTGGCAAGCGCGCGGGTCACGGAATATCACCTCTCAGAGAGAGCAAGCGCCCAGAGAACATTTCCCTCAAAATATGCATTGATGCTCGCGCTCTCTCCAGGCCAAGTTCTTCAAGAGTGGACAAAAAAATTCTGGAGGATACTCACATACCGTTCAAAATTGACGGTAACTGCCCAGTCTTCTTGTCGATGTTTTCGGGTGTTACATAATTCCAGATTTTGTTTCCCTAAAGTTTTTTACCCACAACGTAATCGATTTTCGGATCGGAACTGTTTGGCGAAGGGAAATTTGGAACCTAGTAAGGTACGAGCGCTAGACGGCAGCCGTTTTTGCGTATGTAGGCTTTTATAGCAAAAGCGCGCTGTTCGTTTGTCCACATTATGTTTACGACTGAAATTCTTTGTAACGTAAACTGCCCATCTACCTTCTCCCATACACGACACTATACCCACTCTTTTACGACCTCTTCTTGCTTCACAATGCCCTATAAAATCTAAGGAGGGAGTTTTGCTGCACTCTGTAGAACCAGTTATCATCTACGTTTCTTTAAAACAAAACTATAGTCCTTCGAACTTAACTGAATTTAATTAAACTTAACTGAGTGATTAGTATTATCTTTGTTTAATTAAAAAACTATCCACTTTTATTCCCCCTAATTATTAAACAACGCCTAATCTATATTTTAAACTAGTCGAAAGAAATCCGTAAGAAAACTCACCATTTATGGAGGTTTTATAATTTGTTTGTTGACAATGTAAACCAGTCGACCTATTATGTTTTCGTATACGAGTATAATGGAGTGTTTATGCCTGCTTTGATGTATGGTAGTAAATGTTAATCACAGATGAATAAACATAAAAGGAGAATGACTGCTATTGTAATACAAAATTTACGAGTTATACAGGGTGGGACTTAGAAACTTCCTGTCTTTGAAGGCGCATAAAATAAAAAGTATTGCTGATAGACAATTTTTTTTTTTCAAACGTAGAAATTGCACTTTTTGTTACTTGATTCACAAGGTAGAAGTTTCATTTGTACGCCGCTGGAAATTTCTACGCCGGCGGAGTAGAAATAAGGTAATTTCTACGCCGCCGGAGTAGAAATACCTAATTTCTACGCCGCCGGCGTAGAAATAAAATAAACAAATATCCATAGAAACGACATAGAATTAGCGAATAAAAAGAAAAGTAGTGCGTTTGAAAAAGAAAATGAATGTGTCATTCGGAATAAAAGTGTCTTTGTGTGCCTCGCATGCAATTGTCCGACTCGCTTCGCTCGTCGTGCAAACTTCCATCCTCGCCACACGAAGTATTACTTTTACTCCTAATTACACAATATACTATTTTAGATAATGAAACAACTTAATTGGCGACTGAAATGTCCTATAGAGGCGCTGCATTTATTTAAGATGGCCGACTTAGTTGGTAATTTTGGTAATTTTCCTGCAGTGTGATTGGCTGCCATTACCATTTCGGAGGGTTCGCAAGTTTGCCGCTTGGTGGCTACGGAATAATTTCAGTCGCGAATTTCAAGTATGAATCATTCAGTTTTAAACAAAACATCTTGAAGGTGGTGGCCTCCGTTCTCTATGAACTGATGCAACCGATTTCTGAAACTCCTCAGACGTTCCAACATGTCCACCGGAATTCGGACTATTTTCTGCTGAAGCAGGGTTGTAGGGCGGTGTTTGTAAACCTCTGCCTTGAGATATCCTTCACAACTCTAACGCCATGTGATTTTTTTTATGGAGATATCTCAAGGAATAGTTTTACAAATACCGCCCTACAACCCTGCTTCAGCTGAAGAATCTTATTCGGCAGGAAATAGCGCGTATTCCGGTGGGCATGTTACATCTGTGCATAGACAACGGTGGTCACTATCTTCAAGATGTTTTGTTTAAAACTGCATGATTTGAAATTAGGGTCTAGTTTCTAGGCTTCTCCCTGTATATGGGTTTGTATGGGGGAAATGGTTTATTTTAAAAGTCTTAAACAATTTTAGGCCTACAAGAAGATCGGAGATGTCGACGCAATGCACGGTTGTGGAACATCTTACATTTTAAATTCCAAATCTCTTGTCGATTATTACAAAAACATAGGCCAGTGGGACAAATTAACACTCCACTACGACACCAAACTTGGATTCGAACCTCAAACGTCTTCATCAGACCACACAATTGCTTTAAAAAACAACAGTTTATATTATTTAGCCGCGAACATTAAATCCGATGACCTTTCCACTCAATATGAATGTGCTTGGAGGTTGAATCAATGGGACTTCGGCACTAAAAATGAAAATCGAGGAAATGATTATGAAAAATATCATTATAATGCGTTAAAATGTCTTCATGAAAATGATATTAGTGGAATGAATCAAGTTATATCTCAAGCAAGAACATGTGTTATCAATAATTTAGCACATGCTAGCTTAGAAAGCAGTAAGAGTTTATATAAATCATTAACGGAACTACAAATGTTGCAAGAAATTGAAAATTTTGCTGAAGTTCACAAAAATGATATTAAATTTAATGATTTGTTGGAAAAATGGAAAATATTGGAGAACTTAAATAAAAATGAATTTAATTTCATTGAACCAATAAAAGCGCAGCGGATTACTATGTTAAATGATATTTACTTAAATGATAATGTGGAGTTAGTTAAACCGCATTTAGTTGACCTGCATTTACATTTAGCCGGTATGTATAAACACTTTTAAAGGAGAATGACTGCTTTTCAAATGAGAAATAATAGTCGCGTTCTTTTTATCATTTGCCTCATCTCATCTGATCTTAAAATGAGATGAGTTTGACAAGAACTGAGTTGAGATCAAGTGAGATTTTTATGAAGTAAAAAGAACAACAAAATACGAATTTTGTTGGTAACTTGAACGACTGATGTCCGCTGGATGTCTGTGATACTTTTTTACGGTCAACCACGATATTTTCAGGTATTATTTTGGATCTCCCACTATGAGTGGGCATTATTTAAGTTTCTATTATTCTGTTGATTACATAATAACATAGTGCGACACATTCTAAAATGTTTAAATTATACAGTACTATAACTTCCACATGATTTTCAATTTTATGAAGTTTACGTCTCTTTGCTATATTGTCTGCATATTTATTTATTCTTCAAATAATATTTATTAAAGGAATAAACAAATAATCATAATAACCAAACTAATTGTATGTGACGGCAAAACATTTATCCCCACCATTCATCTAAGATTAAAAACTCAACAAGCACAACCTCCAGAGGTGACTACTAAGAATCGGGAAGGGGGGTGGAACTCTTCTCACTTCGGTCTCACTATATTTAATCTCCGTTAGGATAAAAAGAACGGTCAAAATTAGCGAGGCAACTGAGGTTAGCTGAGATGAACTAAGATCTCATGTAAAAAGTAGTAAAAAGAACGCGACTAATATCATGTGAAATGTCCACCTAACAAAATTTACATTTTTTACGAGGAGGTATTGATAAATTTTTAGCCTAACATAGAAACAAGTATTTTTTTCGGTCAAATACAGTTTATTTTTCAACATAGATTCCGTTTAAGTCAATACACATTTTCTATTTGATACTCCAACATCGTTAACCCACCTAAAAAGTAGTAGTGTCTTGTTTGTTCTCCAAAATAAACTTCGGAGCAGGTTTATCCTTCGCAATCCAATTAGAGATGGGTCATTTCCCGAAATTTAAAGGTGCGGAAAAATTTCCAGAAATTTTCCCGGGATTTTTTTTGAGAAATTTCCCAAGGAATTTCCAGAAAAATTATTTTCGGGAAATGTTCCAAGGAGTTTCAAATATAAAAACTGTAACTGTAGGTTTATTAGTTTTATTTTTCAGTGAAATTATGGTAAAAAATACATACATATACTCCTATCAATATATTTATGCCGTATCGATCCGATACGAGTAGATCGACTCTGTAAGAACTAATAAAAAATACTTCCCCATATTTCAAATATTCAATATGTTTTCATACTTCTCATCAAAGATCCAATATTCATAAAACCTTAAATGAGTAATTCAAAAGCATCGGACTAAATTTCTTAAGTATATTTACTTTTAAAAAATTCACCAGATAATAATTTATTTGAAGGAAACTTAAATTACTCAAAAAATGAACAATGTTACATATTAAATAATTATTTATAACAACTTGCACCAAACATCAAGGCCAAAATGTTTTAAAATTTACGGGAAATTTTCAAAATTATACAGAATGTCTCACAACTCGCGCCCCAGACGAAACTGACACTTGCCGACGACAATAGGTTGCCAACAAATAGAAGAAAATAATTTGCGGCTGCTTGCATAACGGAGTTACAAGACTTTTTAATCCACCAATCCCGGAAGGATATCTTGAGGTGTGATGATATTATTACAAAATAAAACTGGTTGCGAGGTTTTAAAAATACTACTAGTGAGTTACAAAATTTGTTTGACTTACTGTAATTTTGACACTTTAGAGTTGACTTTTCACTGTCAACAAATTTAGCTTAGCGAAGGTGTCATCCGAGATCATCGGATCATCATTTATATCGTACAGTGCAACGTGTTGTAGCAGCTGTGTAAAATGTGTTGAACGAAAATATTATTGTCATTTGAATTCTTTGAGATTAAAACAACAAATTTCTAAGTAATCAGCGGCTGAATACATGGTAAGAATTTGCCTTTTTTATTCACCTTGTCAAATTTAATTTGACACTGACATTTTTCGAAAACTACAGTCGCCCACACATTTTAAAGAAGATTTGATTTGTATAAACCGCTAGTAACGTAAAATTACGGCAAACACACGTTAAAGGTGTAGGTCTCTGATTGGTCAATTTTAAGACGTCTTGTCTCGAATATCTTTTAAGCTAGATTTTTGTTTCTTCGAAATTACACATCCGAGTGCAGTCTCGTGTTTCCTCATTCGCTCTGGGGCGCGAGTTGTGAGACAGCCTGTATTCACGGGATGTCAAAAAAAAAAAATCCGAGAAAAAAGGAACAAAATTTCTTCCCGAAAATCGTGTATGAAGGAATTTCCGGGAATTTTCCCGGGGAAAAAACAAATTCCCGGCGGGAATTTTTTGGCGGCACATCACTAAATCCAACGTTTTGATTGTTCATTCGTCCCACAGCTACGAGGCCTGCCTAAAAAGACTCCGACCCTCAGCTGGGAAAATATATTTTGTACCTGACGGGGTTAATTTTTTAATTTCTGACGGAAATTCCATTTTTCGCCAAGAAAGTCTTAATCAGGTGCGATGAATGAACTGGAGCATTGTCATGATGTAACAGCCAGTTGGAACAACACCTCACATAGCAGCTATCAAGCAGCGAATGACGCACCCGATTGTGGAGCGAAAATTCAGGCATGCGCATGAAGGTGTCCTCCACTATGGAAAGTGGCGCCGCCGTACCGTCAATATTTTGCGCGGGAAAACTGAGACAGGCCTCGTATATTTCAAAACATAAATAAATGTAGAACCAGAATATTTTGATAATTAACATCTACATGTTGAAGCTAAAAACTTATTAATACTCCCCTCGTATAGGCGAAACTTTAGAGTGACAATTATTCTTTACAGATTTGGCAAGAAATGAAGGATTTTACAACATTGCCCATCGATCTCTGTACAGTCTCTTCCAAATCGATCATCTAACTGCAGAAATGAAAGGTCGAATTAATTTCGAACAAGCTCAACTCCTTTGGCTTGACGATAAAACATCTGGTCGATATTTGCTAAAATATTTAATCGACAATAACACTATTTTAAGTTTAAGTATGTTTGGCCGCGCTTTGAGATTGTACGGAAACTGGATGGTAGAAACTAGTTCTGAAAATCCATCTACAATAATAGAAAATTATTTTGAAAAGTCTTTGGAAATATTGAGCGACATTCACGAAACTGCGAAAGATGTGGAGAATTTGTGTGAAACTTTGGATGCGTACGCAAGATTTGCAGACTCGAAATACCAACAGGTAAAAATTTAAATATTATGATTCATTTGAATGATTGTTTTTTTGTTAAAGGTTTCAAGCTATATTAGTTCGTCAAGTTTTTTAAGCAAAGTTCGAACGATTGATAAATTTAGGAACATGGCTAATAAATTAAAAGAACCAAGAGGTGACAAATCATCAGATGAGAAAAAAGCGATTGCTTTGTATGAAAGGCAAAGTCTTATAGATGAAAGAGAAGTTAAAAATGCATATTCGGAGAAAGATAATTATTTAAACACTGCTGTCTCGTACGTATTTTAGCACAATAAAATACAGTAATTCCTCGTATAATACGATAGTTATTTTCGTAGAAAATCGTGTTATGTAGAACTAAGAAAACAATATTTCTGGTGGAAAATCGCGTTCAAACAGTCAGTAGCATTTGTCAGTGTCCCTCACGTCACAAATATGGCTGATACTGAATTTTATGCGCTCAATTAAAATGTATTAAAGTTTTATTTTGATATTAGGGTAATAAAAATCTGAAAATTAACGATTATATTCAATAATACAGTGTGTTCAAAAAAATTCGTAACTCGGAGTAGGCTATGAACAAAGAAACGTATGTCAATTTAAAAATATTTAATTAAATGTCAATTTGACATGAGATATTGTCAAAAATGTTATCAAAAAAATCAAAGCTTTTCTTCTTGAATCTTATTTTAGAAATGAAAATAAATTAGAAAACGGCGATTGTCAATATACTGTATCCTTCTTTATTGTCTTTTCTCCTTAAAATTACATTTCAAGATCAATTTTGACAACTTGACTTTTGAATTGAATAATGATCAGACATACGTTTCTCTGTTCATAGTCTACTCCGAGTTAGGAATTTTTTTGAACACACTGTATTACAAGAGAGTGAGAATAAATTGAAAATAATTTGACAGATCTTTCGAAAACTTGTTGCCAGGCAAATCACGAAAGTCCGTAGGGCTTGAGTGGCTATTGCCAAATGGCAACAAGTTTGAGACAGAAACTGGAGGATTATTTTCTAATTTATCGAACTCTCGAATTATATTTAATTATACTCTATCCGTTTTAACTATAGGGTGCAAGCAGACACGTGACTCGAGCGTCTTTGACGTGCTTGGAATCAGCTGATTTGTGTGCGCATGTCATTTTGACAAGACCAATGTTTTGACTTATTTTGATTTTGAACTGCTAAAATGGTATTATTATACAATTTTCAGGCAGTAAAACACATGAAATTAAAAATAATAACTTTTCAACAGTTCAAAATTTAAATAAGTCTAAACATTGGTCTTTGTCAAAGTGACATTGTTCCTGTCAAAATGACAAGCGCACACAAATCAGCTGATTTCAAGCACTTCAAGGTCGCTCGAGTCACGTGTCTGCTCGCACCCTATAGAGCGTTGGGTGAGATAGGGCCCAAGATTCTAGCTCCCTGATTAGTTCAAACGTGAACCGAATTTACACAGTAACATAATTGACGCGAAATTTAAATTTGCTTGATAACTGTATCAATTATTTTGACGTCTGACATAAAATAAATAAAAGTTAATAGTTCACGATTTATTACATATTATTAATTTCTGTTCAGTTCTGTTTGTTAAGTATATTATTGTTCTTTTCGTTTACATAATTTTCGTAGTATATTTGCGTTATATTTCGTATTACATAGTTTTCGTTGTGCGCGTTTTCTTTAGTTTTGTTATTGTTCTTTTCGTTATTATTACGGACAAAAATAGATAGATATGTACGTACAAAACAAAATTACTGAAAAAATGTCATTAGAAAGAATTTTTTTAAATCCAGGAATGGCACCAAAATTTGAATTCTTTATTTAATACATGTAAAAACGGCCGCGCTCGAAACGCCATCTAGTCTATAGTTAAAACGGATAGAGTATAGATTATTTTTTGATCCACAAATTTGTTTCGAACAACGGAATCACACTTTTATATTATTGTAATGCCATCTACTGTCTTAATTTACTAGCTTCATTTATTTACATGGCCCAGTTGGCAAGTCTGTTTTGACAACTAAAACACAATTTTGACAAGGCAAAATAAACATAAATAATCAGGAATTATATTTACAGAGAAGTGGTTTCTATAATTTTTTGGTTTATTTCATAATCAGAAACGGCACTCCTTCATTTTACGTATGTGTTGATAGCTGTCTGACATATGTCAACAAAAATAAAAGCTACAGAGATTATTCCCGGGAATAATCATTAGTGATTTATTCTCAGTATAATAATGACAGGATTGGTTAAAACACAGACACGTGACAAACTATTATTCACGAAAGATAACTATTCAAGGTCATCTGTGAGCCGTGTGATATAATATTGCTTGCAGATAACTTCATTGCATTTAGTTTGCATAGGCGTGCAACATGAAATATTTATGGAAACATTTGAACTGAAAAAATAAGAGTAATTCATTTGAAAATTATTTTTCTTTCTAAATAATGCCTTTCTGAAATATTTATGTTCTTCACTTATGTTTCTGCAAAATACAAAAACATAAACTTAACTTATAAACCAAGGAATAATAATATGATTTAAACGTTAACGCCACTGGGTAAATATTAGCACAGAGGGCAGTGCAGTAGATAATTAGGTATCTGTGATGCTACGACATATGTCATTATTATTTATAGTGTGTTAGAAAGTAATGCCACTATTTACGTATATCTGTCACACCACATAAATTAAATAGACATAGGTCAAATAATCTTTCTCTTTCTAATACAAAATGTTGCTAAGCTACTGTTGTAAAGTGATGTTTGTTCGTTCTTCGAAAGAATGACCTTGAATAGTCATCTTTCGTGAATAACAGTGTACAATGAAGCGTTGCATTGGTTTTAAGAAACGTCAAAAATTAATCTAATTTATCGAACTCTCGAATTATATTTAATTAGATTATTTTTTGATTCACAAGTTTCAAACAAGGGAATCAGGCTGTCATGCTATTGTAACACCATCTACACTATTATTCACGAAAGATGACTATTCAAGGTCATTTGTTCGAAGAAAGAATACACATCACTTCATTGCAGTAGCTTAGCAACTTTTTGTATTAGAAAGAGAAAGATTATTTGACCTATGTCTATTTAATTTATGTGGTGTGACAGATATACGTATTGCTTTCTAACACACTATAAATAATAATGACATATGTCGTAGAATTACAGATACCTAATTATCTACTACACTGCCCTCTGTGCTAATATTTACCCAGTGGCGTTAACGTTTAAATCATATTATTATTCCTTGGTTTATAAGTTAAGTTTATGTTTTTGTATTTTGCAGAAACATAAGTGAAGAACATAAATCTTTCAGAAAGGTATTATTTAGAAAGAAACATAATTTTCAAATGAACTATTCTTATTTTTTCACTTAAAATGTATCTATAAATATTTCATGTTGCACGTCTATGCAAACGAAATGCAATGAAATTATCTGCAAGTAATATTATATCAGTCGGCTCACAAATGACCTTGAATAGTCATCTTTCGTGAATAATAGTTTACTGTCGTAATTAACTAGCTTCATTCATTTACATGGTTCAGTTGGAATGTTTGTTTTGACAACTAAAACACTTTGACAATGCAAAATAAATAAGCAAAAGATATAATTATTAATTATGGTATTTCTATAAGTGGTTTCTATAATTTTTTGGTTTATTTCATAATCAGAAATGGCACATAATTGGGTTTTTCGCTCATTTTATTTATGTGTTGATTACTATCTGACATATCAACAAAAACAAAAGCTACAGAGATTATTCCCGGGAATAATCTTTAGAGCTGACAGGATTGGTTAAAACGCACACACGTGACACAAAATGGAACATTTTTTTGGTTGTAAGAAATGTCAAAAAATAATCACCTTAATGTTACTTATATATGATGCACATTGATATAAGTTTTTTTTAAGTCCCTCTTACACACTGCAACTTCATCAACAACTGACCCACTCAAACTCTGTTAACACCATTCTTACACCAAATTATTCTTCACGCGATCCTGGCTTGCCACATATCAAATAGCCTTAAAATTAAAGTTTTAATATTATTTTTCGCCAAAAATATTTCTTTCAAAATAATATCAGCTGTATGTATGGAACTCGGAACCTCCTCGAACTTTGTGTAGCAAAACTTTTGGGTTTAATTCTCTAGTCGTGCTAGAGTGAAACTTTGTTTAAAAGCACCGTGTTATACGAGGAATACCTCGATACCTGTATTATGAAACTAACATAAATAATTTGCAGGAATTATTTACGCATTTTGGAATTAAGTGATTCGTACAATTTAAAAAATTTCCGCATATTATCTTTGAGTCTTGAAAATAAAGCAAACAAAGATTTACTAGAAATTTTGCAACAGAATTTACCGTTGGTTGCATCTTATAAATTTCTTCCTTTTTTGCCGCAGTTAGTACCACATATAGACAACAATCAAAATGAATTATTTGAAAAAATAATTCATGATTTACTCGGTAAAACATTTTAAAAAAAGCTCTGCAATTTTTTTTAATTTACTGATTTTTAGAGCGCTGTGCCTTTGATCATCCATACCACACATTACCAATAATTTTAGCTTTAGCAGAGTCGTACAAAGATAGAAATTTCGACACTACTGCTTGTAGTGAATCAGTTGAAACTAGAGTTCAAACTGCTAAAGAATTAATAGCAAAGTTGAAAAGGAACAAAAAATTAACTGAAATTATAAAGAATATGGAGATGGTTTCCACAGCTTTGATAAGTTTAGCGTATGTGGATGCATCAAAGTGTAGCAAATCCAGAGGTAATTATGTCATTCCTAAAGGGGAAGCTATAAAATCGATTAAGAATTTAGATAATGTTCTGGTACCCACAATTAATTTGGAGGTTCGCAAGAATAGAAATTACAGCGACATCATAGGTAAGATAAATACGAGGTCTGTCTAAAAAGAATCCGACCTTCGGCTGGAAAAAAATATTGCGTACCTAAACGCGGTTGGAACCCTAATCCCCTTCGAAGTAGGCTCCTTGCGCCTCCACACATTTAGCCCACCGATCCTTCTACTGCTGAAAACACCTCTGGAGCCCTTCTTTTGGAATGGTCTGCAGCTCGCGTTCTGCATTATGTCTGAGTTTACATGCAATTTTTAAAACGTTTTTAGTTTTGCAAACGCCATGTATACAGTGTCAATACGGTTTTGAATTATCTCAAACCAAAACTAAAATTCATGGGTTTGACGTGAAAACTAGTTTCAAAATTATTCATGTAAACACTTAAAATTCAGTTTCGATACTGCGCATGCGTATATAGCATAACGTTTCTGTCGATTTATGTTATTTGGTGTTATTAACCTGCAAATAAACTAACAGTTGTGTAATTTTAGTGCGTAGTCGCACAAAGTAGAAAAAATAATTGAAATAATCGCAAAATGAAGAATTTGGTGCGAAGAGCATCTGTCACATACATCATTTAAATGCGCGTGCGCCGAAACTGTCCAAATCAATCTGTCAACCTGTTTTGAAAAGTACATGTAGTCGCGTTCTTTTTATCATTTGCCTCATCTCATGTCTTCTCAAAATGAGATGAGTTTGACATGAACTGAGGTGAGATCAAGTGAGATTTTTATGAAGTAAAAAGAACGACAAAAGACAAATTTTGTTGGTAACTTGAACGACTGATGTCCGCTGGATGTCAGTGATACTTTTCAACGGTCAACCACGATATTTTCAGGTATTATTTTGGATCGCCCACTATGAGTGGGCCTTATTTAGGTTTCTATTATTCTGTCAATTACATAATAACATACAGTGCGACACATTCTAAAATGTTTAAATTATACAGTACTATAACTTCCACATGATTTTCAATTCTATGAAGTTTACGTCTCTTTACTATATTATTTTCCACGGAATTGTCTGCATATTTATTTATTCTTCAAATAATAATATTTATTAAAGGAATAAACAAATAATCATAATAACCAAACTAATTGTATGTGACAGCCCGTGACAGTAAAACATTTATCCCCGCCAATCCCCACCATTCATCTAAGATTAAAAACTCAACAAGCACAACCTCCAGAGGTGACTAAGAATCGGGAAGGGGAGTGGAACTTTTCTCACTTCGGTCTCACTTTATCTCATCTCCGTTAGGGTAAAAAGAACGGTCAAAATTAGCGAGGCAACTGAGGTGAACTGAGATGAACTAAGGTCTCATGTAAAAAGTGGTAAAAAGAACGCGACTTTTCGCCTTATTTTGACTGAAAACTGAAACCATTTTCAAAACTGCATGTAAACGTAGTATATCTCTTCTCTACTCTCAAGACGGAATCCTTCTGTGCCCTCTTTAATTTCGGAAACAACCAAAAGTCGCAAGGAGAGTAGAGAGCTTTATCAAACGACTAGAATTTCACTTTTCGCCAAAAAAGTCTGGATCAGATGCGATAAATGAGCTGAAGCATTGTCATGATACAACTGCCGGTTTTTCACCGTCCAGAGGTCTGATCTTGATAGTATTCTTTCGTCACTGTTTGTCCTTCCGGTGCATATTCGTGATACACAGTTTCACGGCTATCAAAGAAAACAGTCAGTATCATCTTGATTTTGCTTCGCACCTGTTGCCCTTTTTTTCGGCATTGGGGACGAAGGAGCTCCCATTGCGATGTCTTGGCTTTTGTTTCCGGGTCGTACCCGTACACCCATGAGTCATCTCCAGTTATCACGGTATTAAGAAACTCAGGATCAACGTTGGCAGTGTCCAACATGTCCAATGAAACGGAAATCCGACGAATACTTGGAACACCTCACACAGCAGCGAATGACGCACCCGTTGGCATGCGTATGAGGTGTTTCCCTCCACTGTGGAAAGTGGCGCCGCCCTACCGTCATTATTTTGCACGGGAAAATTCAAGATCGGATTCTTTTTAGACAGACCTCTTATATACCGCGTGTCACTTTCCGACAGCATTTCGTATTATTACATTTATTTACTCCTTCATAGGAATTCGTGGATTCAGCAGCAATTTTGGTTTGGTCGGCGGCGTAAATGCCCCTAAAAAAATATCCTGTGTTGGCACAGACGGAATTGAAAGAACTCAACTAGTTAAAGGCAAAGATGATCTAAGACAAGATGCAGTAATGCAACAAGTCTTTACTATTATGAATACTTTGTTAGCTAAAAATAAGCAGACCTCTAAATTGCTTATTCGAACATACAAGGTAAGTTATTCTTGTACACTAGCACCTAGCGGTCGTTGAAAATGCAACACCAAAAAATATTAGGAATAAATAAATGAGATCCATTATTATTAGTGCAAACGATTAAAATTTGGAATCCCTGAGTTTAGTATTTGAAGAAATATACATGTTCAAACCTAATTATCTCACAATATTTTTTATTGAATATTTCTTGCAAAATTATTCAAATTCAGGTTGAATTTGATTCTTATCAAGTAAATATGCCTCGTAGAAGACAATGACGTGCATTTAAACAAATAAATGATTTTGAAAGAGACCGTATCGTATGGGTATGTGAGAAAGAGGTTTAATTTAATTGCATTATAATATAGCGACTCGTGTAAATCGTAACGTAAGTATAATTTCACGCATTTAGAGACAGTGGGTAGAGATAGGTGCACAGAGACAGCAGACAGGATCTGGGGCCCATAGGAAGACATCAGAGAGGGAGGACCATCATCTTATTCGTCTAGCTTTGCAAGATCACACTCAAAGTGATACCCTCTCTCTCTATGCGACATTAATCCGTTATCGTTTGTAGAAATTTGGGCTGCACGCACGCCGGGCACTATTAAGACTTCCTTTGACCACACGCCATAGATCTTTGCAATTGGACTGGTGCTTAGAAAGACGACAGTGGAATCATGAATGGCATAACATTATTTTTTCTGATAAATCGCAATTTTGTTTATACCAAAATGATTCTCGGTTACATGTTAGACGACGTCGGGGTGAAAGAGGAAATATGGCTTGCATTCGTGTGCGTCATACACAAGTACAAGGCATTATGGTCTGGAAATCTCGCTTAATACGTATTCCAGGTACTTTAGACAGTCAGCGGTACATTAGTAAAATTCTAGTCCGACAGCCGTATTTCAGGAAGACAACTCAAGACCACATGTTGCGAGAAGAGTACTGACATTCTTTAAACAGCACAGTCAGTAGTTCCATGGCCTGCTCGTTCTCCAGATTTGTCACCAATTGAAAATCTATGGAATATCTTTGGCAAAGCATTGAGGCGTGCTCAGCCACCAGTGCAAAAGCTGGAAGAAATGTGGATTGCAGTTGAAAGAGGATGGAATGAAATATAGCAAAATGTTATTCACCACATTATTGAGTCCATGCCTCTGCGTGTAGTAGCGGTAATTAATGCGCGCGGAAGACATAGTTCTTAATAATTTTCTCTTTATAGTATAGATTTGTAAAATTTTAATCGTTTACACTACTAATAATAAACAACTTCTACGCTGAATCTCATTTATTTATTCCTAATATTTTTTGGTGTTGCATTTTCAACGAACGCTAATGTATTATATAAATAATAATAAACTGTTAATATTTAATTTAGGTTGTGCCACTGTCTCAACGAAGTGGTATAATAGAATGGTGTGAGAATACCGTCCCCCTTGGAGCGTATTTGAATGACGCACATAGGAAGTATCATCCTACTGATATGTCGCCCAATGAAGCCCGAGGGCACTTACGGGTAAGAAAAAATACAGAATGATTGAAAAAATAGAGACAAATAGCTCTCTCCTTCACTGCTCCGGCATGTAATATTTATTATATTTTCAGGCCGCTCACTTGAAAGATGCCAACACCAAATTCGCCAAATACAAATATGTATGTTCCAAGCTTCGCCCAGTCTTCCATATGTTTTTTATTTCCTCCTACCCACAACCAACCATTTGGTTTGAACGTCGTAGGGCGTATATGCACAGTGTAGCCACGTCCAGTATGGTTGGCTATATTCTAGGACTAGGAGACAGACATGTGCACAATATTTTGTTGGATATTAACACTGCAGAGGTCATACACATTGATTTTGGTATAGCTTTTGAACAGGGAAGAGTGCTGCCGACTCCAGAAACAGTGCCGTTTAGGTTGACTAGGGATATTGAGGCAGGAATGGGAATCTGTGGCATTGAGGGCGTTTTCAAAAGGTAAGGGTGAAGAATTTGCCATTTTCTACACTGTGGATTTGCACGTTTTATAATTTAATCATATTTTTACTAATATAATTCATGCTTCTAATGAGGTCCACTACTATTTTTATAGGGCGCGGGCAAACAGCTGTTTAAGTGTCCTTGAAAACATATGTGCTGGAGCCCCACTTGTCAAAGTCACAGTACAGGGTGTTTCATTTTCGATGTTTTTTTAAGGTATCTCGGGTAATATTAATGATAGAGCAAAACCATTTACACATTCCAGGGTCAATTTTTCCAGAAATGTTTAATGGTCACCACAGGAATTTTCGATCTTCTTTTGTTTCTGAGCTACAGGCAAAAACTCGTTTTTCGCTCATTTTGAAAATATCTCATATCTTATTTATTATGATAGTTAAAGAAAAAATGTTTTTATAAAAATTTTACCGTTTTTCAAATAGAATAAAATGGCGTAATTAGTTTTTTGAAAACTTAATAATTCTCGAGATATAACACAAACTTATGATTTTTTTAAATGGGAACCTATCTTGAAAATAGTCTCGTCTTTTTGCTTTTTTTATAAGCTTTTCAATGATATTTAATAAGTCTTCATTCTTTTGTTTTAAACATTAATAAAAGACGAATTATTAATTTATTGAGATGAAAATATTGGAAATTATTAAGAAACAAATGATCAAGAGATGGATTTTATTTACAATTTTCATGCTGTAAAACATGAACATAAAAATAATACCTTTTTAACAGTTCAAAATTAAAATAAGTCAAAACATTGGTCTTGTCAAAGTGACACGCGCACACAAATCAGCTGATTCCGAGCACTTCAAGGTTGCTTGAGTCACGTGTCAGCTCGCGCCCTATAGAGTAAATGTGTAACGTAGATATAGAGGAGAGATGAAAAAATGGTATTAAAATCTCGATAATTTTAAAAACTAATATTTTTTTGTAAACTTTAATAGTCTTTAACATACAGTTTTAAGATCTAGTTTTAATAAAAATGATTCATATTCTAATTTGTTACTACGGTGGAGGACCCCATTGGAGCCATGTTTACACCCAAGTGTAAATATTTTTATTTTTACTTGATCTCTTTTAAATAATAATTCTTTAAGAGTCCATGAGGTGACGCCTAGTAAGCGGTATCGAAATTGCGTATAAAAGTAGATTGGCACACCCAGAAATGGGTAATAAACCGTGATATATTTATTTATTTATTTTTAGTATCTTCGCCACACATTTCTATCCATACCCACTACACACTTTATTCGCCTTGTCCATATTTATATAATTCTCTTCGAAATACGAAAATACTTATTCACCACACGTTTTATAATAAATTGTTTGTATAAAATAATACAGACATAATATAGATTTCATTTGGTAAATAGTTTAGAAACAAAAAATAAACTGGATTGATATTGTTTGTCCTATCTGAACGATTATACAGGATGTTATGTAAGTAATGTGCCATAGTTTAAGGTATGATAAAGAGAACTAAAATAAGTTATAATCTGAAATCTATTCTGTACAATCTGTGGAATTGTAAAAGTTGTGGGACTATTAATTCAATCAATTACGAACCTGCTTCTTAGTAAATTAAAATATAAAAATCAAATTGTTACAAAAAACAATATTTGTTGGTTGCACGCCACGTAGAACTTAGATATTTAGAAATGTCTGTAACTTTCCCTAGTTAAGAATACATCTACGTGCATTTGGTTTATGGAGAAGTGCGCTAAAACAGTCGCCAAAGTTCCGGATCTGATTTCAATCCTTCAAAAATGTCAAGTGTTGTTTTCATTCAAACTACTGTGATTTTTAAATAATTCTTTATTCAAATAAATAATTGTTATTGGTCCATCTTGAAGTGCTTTTATAGCTGCAGGCTGCAACAAGCACATTAGAAAATAAATAATTGCAGATTACGATACATTGCAACCTTGTTTATTAAGTGATAACGTATGGCACATTGCTTACATAACACCCTGTATATTTACTATTTATGTTTTTGTAATTGAACTACAAGACTATATTTTATTTTGTGATATTTTTACCTGATTATTTATTCAAATATTTAAATTATAATACAAATGGAGGAATTATATGATACATGTGGAAAGTAATTTCTTGACTGGATTTGGATATGGAGTACAATAATTCTGGGATGCAGTCATGTAATTTTTATTATTATTTACTTCAACGTTTCGATCCTACCAGGGTCATCCTCAGGAAGAAATAATTATTTTTTACAATAAACGGTGTATAAAATTTTACCGTCAATGGCGTTCATAATTAGAAAAATTATGTCAACAAAAAAATAAAATGCACACTCACTGATACTTGCTATTATGTCCATGTGCTTCAGTGAGTGTGCATTTTATTTTTTTATTGACATATAATTTTTCAAATTATGGGCGTTCATTGACGGCAAAATTTTATACACCGTTTATTGTAAAAAATAATTATTTCTTCCTGATGATGATCCTGGTAGGATCGAAACGTTGAAGTAAATAATAATAAAAATTACATGACTGCATCCCAGAATTATTTTACTCCATATTTGATACATATTTATGAATATAATTGATAATAAAAATAATTTAATCTCTATTTCTTGGTTTTATAATCCAAAAAAATGGATTACTAATGACTTTCAATTATTTATGATGTACAGTAAATTTAAAATATTAATTTTTACATTTAGTTCAAGAAGGTTCAATTATTTTTTTTTTATTTCTTCAAGATGACCGAATGTTTTATAATTAAATTAATATATGGAAAACTTTAATGTTGATTTAAGTATTATGGCTTTTGATTGAGGAATGTCCGAAGTATTTATTTATTAATAAAGGTTGATACAACAGAGGTAGTTGAGTGAATACTACAAATATCTGACCATCTTTAGGGTGGTGCAGCTCTTTTGTATGTACCAAAATTTCGTTCCTAGTGCTAAATAAGTTATGGATATAATGTCAAAACCTAATATATTTTCACCAAACTTATATTTTTAACTTTGTTATGCAGATCTTGCCAGAAAACAATGCACGTTTTACGACAAAACGCAGAAACAGTACTAACAATTTTGGAAGTATTATTGTATGATCCTTTGTACGTTTGGACTATAACTCCAGCCGAAGCCTATAGCCGCCAAAGGGATGAAGATGTTCAACAGGCTTTAAACTTTTCTGAAGATGGTATGAAATTATTCATTAAATAAATTAATATCATTGCACAAAACATAGTAAACAATACGATTTGAAAATCAATTCTAATCGATAATGGTAGACCTTGAAGTTAAGTTTAATGTTTCTCATTTCAAATATATTCAGCGACATATTTCAATATTCAACGCATTTTGTAATTCGAACATAACCTAAATTTATTGTAACTAATGTTATAATTTTTGATTTGTTTCGTAGATGCAGCTCCAGTGAACGTGACGGCAGAAAGGGCATTACTCCGATTGAAGCAAAAATTGCAGGGTACAGAAAATGGCGGCGTTTGCAGTGTGGAAGGCCAAGTTGATATGTTGTTACAACAAGCAAGAGATCCAGTGAATCTCAGTCGACTATTTAATGGTTGGCAAGCGTACTTATAAGTTTATAATATAAGTAAAGAATATTGTTTATGTTACTGCTTATTTAAAGAAACAATTGTTATGTTCTACTTAAACATACACACACTGAGATTTTTAATAATACGTTTCCTATATTTTTGTATTTGTTGTCAACAATAATAAAACATTTAAATAAAAATTTGTTGTTTCATTGCTAGCCATTTTGTGAAAACAAAATAAACAAGGCCGATTCGCAAAATCAATAAATATCAACGCAAAAAATAATGAAAATTTTATACATGAAACTATATTTAAATGCACCAAGTGTATATGCATTTTTCACAGAACGCAAATATTATTTTATAAAAATGTCATCATGTCAGTGACCCCTCCTTTATTTATTTTATTTTTATATTTATTGAGAATACCAACATGAAATAGAAGACCTACTTATTAAATTACATTCCAAACGAATATATCTTTGAATTCTGTTATCTAATTCGTAAATAATAATTGTTTATAATATTAGCGCCCCCTTTTGAGAAGGGTACGGAGAGACGAAATGGCCGACGAGTAAAATAATCGAACGGGGAGTTTTAGCGTCCCCCCGGTCTTAACAAAGAATTGTATAAAAGTATTGTTGTTTTTGTTAATAATTAAAGTGATTATTGTTTACTATTCGTTACACGTTACACATGTGATATAATCGTAAGTTCATAGAGTCTATTTTATTTATTTTATATTATTTATAGAATTATCTTTTTTGGTTAACTTTCGATTTTTGCATGAAGCGAGTAGTGCCATTTTAACCTTTATATCCATGTACATACGAGTCGTAACGGTTTTCGGAGTAAAATTTGTTTATACTTTTGTTTTGATTGTTAAGGGTTTGATAATCAGTCATTTGACAAAATTAGACGTTACTCTATTGGTATATTCTCAGATTAACGAAAATCCTGTTAAATTTTTAGATGTCTCAAAAATCTCTAAATGTCACTTGGCAAGACCACTTGCAGCATCTGAGTGGATTGTTCCAAGACTTGTATGACAATAAAAAACTGGTAGATGTGACTATTTATTGCTCTGGTGGGTCTCTCAAAGCCCATAAATTTGTTCTTTCGTCCTGTAGTCCCTACTTCTCAAAAATATTCCAAGAAATTGACTTTCAACATCCAGTTATTATACTGAAGGGTATAAGTTTGAGCCAAATGCATCAGTTATTAGAGTTTATGTATAAAGGATCTATTAATATTCTTGAAAATGAACTAGATTCGTTAATTCAAGCAGGGTCTTATTTAGAAATAAAAGGAATGGATGTTAAAAACATTCCCAGCAATATGAAAAATGCAACGAAACGATTAGCAGCTTCTCCTGTTGAAGAAATAAGTGAAACTCCCAAAAGGATAAAAGAAGAACGTTTGGAACAGTATATTCCAACTCCAGTACAAAATAAAAAAGTAGTAGAGCAAAATAAAAATGATGCAGAGGTAAATAAAAATACCGAGCAAAATAAAAGTGATGTAGAGCAAAATATAAATGATGCAGAGCAAAATAAAAATCATACCGAGGAAAATAAAAATGATGCAGAGCAAAATAAAAATGAGGTATGCATCCTAAAAATATAAAACTAAACTTAACACTTGGCAAATAAAAATTCCTTTTTTGCTGACTATTTTTATCTTTTTAAAGTTAAGAAAGTATTCAACAATGAGTTCTAACATTAATATCTTATTAATTTTGTATAAATACTTGTTAATTAGGACTTTTCGACTTTCATTCACAATATTTTAGTATTTGTACTTGTTTACACAACTTTTTCTTTATAAAATTAGTTTCATCTTTGACTTTACAATTCAACCACGGTTGGAATTTTGAGACCTGTGCCATTTCTAAAACATTGGACTTGACTCACGTTTTCATCATATACAAGATAATAACGAATATGTGTTACAAATGATAGGTCGCAACCAAATAAAATTAAGATAGATAATTACTCTTTTAAGAGCCTGTAGCTCGAAAACAGTGCGTTTCCGGATATGAGTTTATTAGTAAAAGTTAGTCTATTTTGCATCCCCTACAAATTTGTAACACGTATTCATTAACATCCTGTATAATATTTTTCGATACTTGGACCAATTCAAATTTAAATTCTTCAATTATTTGAAACTGAAAAATGTGTCACTTTACTGCAGTTATGTATATAAGAAATCTCACACCCGTAATATATTTTTTCCCAATAAATATATTACCTAATAATATAAATTTTCATTCTGGTCACAAAACGATAAAAAATATACAATGAGCCTATAAACCATAATCGAAATATAACAAATGTATATAAAAATCGTAAAATTACTTGCTGATTAATGAGTAATAAGCTAAATCATTTTAAAATACATTCTTCATTATAAAGTTATATTGATTGTATTGGCCAGAAATATAGCTGAAAATCCCGCCTATAATGCCATTGGTGAGAATGCCACCGGTGACGTCACAAACTCATCGAAAACTTTAAAAAATCATATATGGAATGGGGGAGTTTTCGAATTTTTGATTTTTTTGTTAAAATATTTTTAAATCTAAAGCGCTTTTACTTTTATATTTTGTAAAATTTTAAAAAATACTGGAGAAAAAAAATGTTAAACTTTTGCAATATTTTCTTCCCGCCATTACGGCGTACATAACATCAACTATGTGCGAATTAGGCCACGACATACGAGCCCAAATCGTACTTCATAGAAAGAGACAGAAGCAAAACACGGCCACCTGTTTATGATTACATTTGACACTTGACAATTTAATTTCTGTATTTATCGTATTTTCTAGGTTTTACATTTACATATTTAAAATCAAATAATTTGCTTTTTGCGATATGACATTGAATTTGACATTTTAATATAAAATGTAGAAGACATACGTTCATGTTTTAATTCAAAACTAGCCCTCGTAGCGGATAAAGGGCGAACCAAAAATGCTGCATACGTCATCGTATTGCGGACAATTTAATTAACGATAAATTTAATATCGTTTGTACAAAAAAATACGCTATATTTTATTACTTTTATTGCATTAATAGTAATATTGTATGTATATTATTGCAGTATTTCAACATTACTGAACTGCCTCATTGTCATGTCGTGTTTTCATTAATGGACATATCTTTGTACAGTTTTATAAAAGAAATTGGTTTATGGGCCCATTACTAAACATTTTTTGAATAACTAATTTCTTCTAACAACATTTGTTTAATTTAACCACATTTTTATTAAATATGTATTATAGCTAAATAGTCAGGAATCTGATAAAAATCCAGATTCTTCCAATAAAGATCAGGCAATAGAATCTACACCCATAAAAACAGAACCAACACATGGTCGCCAAACCCGTTTTAAAGGCCAAAAACGAGTAGACGTAACAATGTTTACTAAAAAGGCAAAAATGTACGAAGATCTACTCCCACCTTCGCCAAAACACACAAAGAAAAATTCGGAAAAAGCGAAAGCATCCCCCATTAATATCAAGAAAGAAAAACTAGATGATAGTAAACCAAAAATTAAAACATATGGGCCCAGTACATCTAAACATAATCTAGATACCAGTGGAAAGCCAAAATTAAATAACTCCAAAAGCAATACTCAAGAAGATACACTCTCGAAAATTGTAATAAAAGGTGAAGTAACGTACGTTTTACTTTAAGATCTTTGAAACTATAAATATTGTTGTTTTTTAGATGTATTCTCTACCGAAGATGTGAAAACAAGTACTCCAATTAATAAATCTAAACAAAAAGTTGCAAAGAAAGATGTTTCAATGAATGAAGGAGAAAAAGAATACATTCCCGTGATTCCAGATATTGTAATGAATGAAGGTAGTGATACAGAAGTTCATGCTGATGATAGCCACGAATTCGACGATGATGATGACGATGACGATGCCAACGATGAAGATGCTAATGGATATGGCGATGTAAGGATATATTTAATATTAGTATACCTATATCAGTAGATGATAGAAAAAAATAATCATATACATACAGGTGATTAAAAAAATAGGAACAAATAGGTATTTTCTTTATTATTAACCAACTTCTATGCGATTTGATTTTTTTCTAAACCTAATTTTTAATTCGAACTCTCGTTTAAAAGAATGAAATTATTGGGCATTTGTCATCAATTTTAATGAAATTCACCTCTCTATAAGTCAAATTTGGATACAATTCTTAGACGCATTTGTCCTCCTCTCTAGAGTGTCTACCGATACCGTTTACGGATTTAATTTTCATTTGAAAACTGTGACTGAGGCATCTTCGGCTGTATGTGTGGGTTATCTAACAGAGACAAATTTGGAAGGACCAGAATCGAATAATAATATAGGCTGTAACACGAAAACCGAGCAATAGGCGTTTAACGTGAAAAAACAGTATTTCCTTTCCCAAAAGTGGCATATTACCCATTGCTGGGTGTGCCAATCTGCTTTGTACGCAGATATCGGTAATGATGATGACATATTGAATTTAAAATTTTATAAAAGTTAAAGCTAAAATGTCATTAAATTTGTTTGTGATTTTATTTCAAGAAAATATAAAGAATCCGATGTAGCCAGTACATTACCTTCAGCCATTTCTATGTATTTTGTACAAATTCCATACAGAAAGTTTCTTGTAAGATTCTATATATTTCCAGTAAAATTATAACTCAAACATATTATGTAAATTGCATTTTGACACTGACATTTGTCAATCAGAATTTTCTTAATGTAGTAGATGTTTCCATGTTTATAGCACAGCTGGCTGCTTTGTGAAATTTAATTTCTTTATAAATTTATTACTCTATATATTCATTGTATATGAAGTATAAAATGTAATCAAATCGTATAGAAAGTAAAATATTCTTAAATATTTATAATAACATTACATGTGAAAAAGTGATATTTAACAGCATTTTTTCAAGAAAACCTGTTAAAATCTTCAAATTAGGGTACTTCCGGTAGATCAATAATAACCAAAATCTAATCAGCTCTTCATATGGATCTAAAGAAAAGGATACGCAAAAATTATAATTTTTGCAAAGGTGGTATTGGAGTTATGCGATCCGAAAAAATCGTCACACATACATACATACAGACATCATCGTAAAAATAGTAAAATCGTATCTAGGGACCCTATAACGTGCTTTTACATTAAAAACTCATCATCGAATTTTTTGACCAAAGATAATACCTACCTTACCGGAAGGTAAAAAGTAACTTATAAAATTTTAAATTCGATTTGTTTCGTTACGGAACATGCAAAATAAAATATGATTATGAATTAAATGCAGAATTTATTTCTCTAAAACATTTATTTGAAGCATTATTATCTAAAATTAATACGCCACTTTTGGGCAACGAACAATTGTTTTCCCATGTTAAACGGATATGGTCCGGTTTTTAACATTCTGTATATGATTATTGCTTTAACTTTGATTCTGAAACCTAAACAAACACTTCTATATTTTATCTGTTTTATTAATTGATCGCATTTGTCAGGACGACCGAGACCCACAAACAGATATGCTAAAAGTAAGCCATTTGGAATGTTCCCAGTGCTGCAAAATATTCAAAACGGACGAAGAATTCACGGAACACATGAAGACACATAAAAAATCGTTAAAGTGCGACTACTGCGATAGCTAGTAAATACATGCCAGTAACTTTAAAAGATTTGTCTTTAACATTTGAATTAACACTAGAAAATATTCATTACTAACAACAAAATTCGAAAAGACGTTCTTTATACAGGTGTGGCAAAGCAATTTCCCTAGTTTGACCATAGCATTGTGGGGCGAGTAGAGATAGGAATAGGGTGGGGGTGGTGTCTGTGCAGGCAGGTGGATAGGAAGTTTCTGTTATAAAAAAAAATCAATCGTAAACATAATGTGGACGAACGAGCAATGTCGTGGAAGCCTACATCCGCAAAAACATCTGCCGTCCAGCGCGCGTTTAGTACTAGGTTCCAAATACCCCTCACCAAGTAGTTCTGGTCCAAAAGTTGGAAAAAAAAACTAGGGAAACAGGATCTGTTGTCAGGAATTAATTCAGAGATTGTGCGGGTTGCTCCAGATTTTTTTGCCTCAGTTCCTGATGAACTTGATCTGGATAATGTCTGGTTCCAGCATCAATGCAGGTTTCGAGAAAATGTTCTCCGGGCGCTTGATTTCCCTGACAGGCGATATTCCCTAGATCGCGCACTCGCCAGATTTAACACCGTGCGGTAATTTCAAAACTGAGGAACCTGCAGATCCTAAAGGAGGCAATCCGCCATATACCCCAAGAAATGTTCAACAGTGCTTGGACAATGGCGGATACCACTTGGCCGATATTATTTTCAAAACCACATGAAATAAAACTTCCCATGTAAGTTCAAGATGTGAAAATGATTATTTTTTAACTCGAGTATTTATTTTTTAATTCATCTTCAAAACTATGGAGGTTGCCCTGTCACACCCTGTATTATAGTACAGTCCATTCACTTCGTAAATGTCTTCGAAAATATGGACTACGAATTTGATTAATAATGTTACAGTTCGTTTTCTTAGCGTCCCTCTTTTAGGCAACCTGCCCCACGTTGGGCGCCAATTTATTTTAGGTACTGGAAATTCGACAAAGACAAATCTGGCAAAGTTACAAATTATTTGGCACAATTCACTGACCATTCCCTTTTCAGTTTTCGAAGAATGTCTCATTTAATTCGTCACCGACGTACCCACACTGGCGAAAAACCATATTCTTGTCGAGAATGCGGAAAATGTTTTTCTAGGCAGGACAAACTGAAAGCCCACATTCGCGTACATGATGAAAATGAGTATAAGCCACCAGCACACTTGAAAAAGTTGTATGAACCGCCGATTCCCTACTATGACGATAAGCGAGGCAGAGGAAGGCCACGGAAAAATCAGTTCCCTTGTTTGCCCATAGGTATGGGAGATGAAACACATACATACAATTCTGATCACAGTGCACAGAGTGAGAGTGAGTTATCATGCACACTTAATCCATATTGTAACATTCTTCGCCTACATTTCTATTCAAACACACTTCTGTATCCTCTCTCACATTCATAAGTTTGTATCATTACTGTACTACGGGATATACTGATTTCGATTGACACCATTGTGTGCGTTCAATTCACTTAGCGCTAGCTAGCACTAGCGGATTTTTCATTCAGAACGTACTGCTAAGTTCAGTTTTGCTCAAGCATCTAGCGGAAACCTCGAGCGCTTCTGATAGATGCTAGATACTTTTGCTAAGTTGAAAACGCGGGGATTATGAAAGCTGACTGAGTGTTCACGAATAGTAGTGTAATGGAATTTTATTTATCTCGCAAATACTGATGAATTGCTATATGTAAACGAAAAAATCTGGGATGGCCAATACAATACCTCCCGCTATTTACAACCCGAGTGACAAAAAAGATTAAGTTAATCCTTATTTTTGGATTAGCGAATTTTACTCTAATTTTTACAGTTTATTTCTTAAAATATAGTCTAATCTAATCCAAGTAACTACCTTTTTTTTAAACCCCTCAACAGGATTAAATCCCAATAACAGAGTGGGTTCATATTCACACACATCCATGCCTTAGTGGGATTCGAACCCAGAGCCCTTATAATAATAATAACTGTATTGAATTCCTTCTCTATTGTTCTATTTTCTTTTTAAAACGATACTAATTTTATTTTGAAATGATTAGTTCTTTGATAGTGACATTTATCTGTCAGTTACATACATTTGAATAACTGCCTTTTGTTTGTTTAAAGCGTAGACTCTGGGATTTAAATTATAGATAATTTTATAAATTTATCCATAAAATATATAGAAAAAGTATTAATGCAAATCTATAGAAAATTTAATAATCTTTAATTTTTATAATAACATTAATCTCGAAAAAATAACATTTAAAGTAATTTTTCGGTGAAAAACTATTTTCAAGTAAAGTGCCATTTCCGGTTATCCGATTTACACCAAAATCTAATGGGTTTTTTCCATTACAGAAAAAGTTCGAAATACAAGGTTTCAAATTTTTCTGAATGATAGTATTTGAACTAGAGTGGAGGAATAAAAAAAATATTGAAATCGGATTCTAGAGACCTTAAAACGTGGTCATTTACCAAAATCTCGATATGCGATTTTTAGCACGATCCCTATACCTCCCTTACCAATGATAGCGGGAGGTAAAAAGCATGCCTATAATGGCTTTATTTTATTCCATTTTGGAAAATTTAAAAAAAAAAAATTTATATATGCTCTGTTCCATTTAAGCCATTCAGTAGATGGCACTGGCAACAGCGCAAATCTGAAGTAGGCGAAATTACATTGGGTGAACTTGTCTCTTTAGAGAGGCCCAAATGGAATGGCTTAAATGGAACAAGGTATAATTTCAATAATGAAGCATTTGAAATGTTGAGCCTCCTTCACAGATTCCATTAAGAATATTTTTATTCTCAAATCCTTTTTTAAGAAATGCTACCTAATTAGCAAATGTCAAAATTATTTCGTTCAATTCTGTCTAGCATTTTGCTACAACTTAGCGCTAGCAGTATATGCTATTTTCGTGTGTTGAACGTACCCATTGGGATCTCAAATATTAAAATAAATATAACTATAGACTACTAGATAATAATGACGAAATATTGACCGAAATTTTATAAATGATACATATTTTCGAAGTATAACACAAACTTATATTTTTTCTAAATGAAATTCATAACGTTTCACAGAATTTTTTTGAATAGACGATACTGTGATTTTCGGAAAATGTATTGAATTTGCTTATTACTACAACAATTAACATAGCTTAAGCTTCAATATTCATATTTGATATAGCGCTAGTCGTCCGTCTTCTTCTATACGACGAAATTTAGTTCTGATCCCATGAGTTTTTGGCAAGTTTCAGTTTATTTCGTGTATCTTTTGAAAAATCCTGCGCCTTAATTGTTATCATTTTGTGGCTCCTACAATTTGTCGTAAACCTTTTTTCCCACAGGTCTCGCCTGGGTATGTTAGGAGAAATATTTTCGCAGGGTACAAATTGTATGATTTTGCCTCCAAGCACTGCGTTGTTGTAGATTTATGAAGTCTAGTAACTTCGTCACTGTAAATTTGATATCAAAATTTTTTGAGCGTTTCTTACAAGAAAGATTTACAACAATCCAAAGGAGCCCCAAAATGAAACAATTAAGGAGAAGGATTTTTTAAAAGTTGTTACACGAAATAAACATTGAATCTTGCCAAAGACTCATGGGGCAAGTCAGAACTAAACTATGTCGTATAAATGAAAAAGGACCACTATCTCTATATTAAATATAAATGTTAAAACTTACGCTATGTTAATTATTGTAGTAATATGCTGGTTCAATATACTTTTTTCCAAAAACTTTTGTAACACACTTTATTTAATTTATGCTTCAAAAAAATTCATGTTTTTCACTTTTAATTGTTTTAAATTTGTCTTATCTTTAAAATCGTAGATTCATTTGGGAAGCAAAGCGATTTAAAAAAAAGATCTATGGTTTTTGCTTCTTTTGACGGTAAAATTATTACAGTCCCATACTTCACGAAGAAATTGCGAAAATGAATGTTATTTTTGGATTAAAATATAATAATTCAAAAGCTATATTTAATATTTATTTTTCAGATAAACCAGTGGAGAAACGACCAAGAGGTAGGCCATAAATTTCTTCTTAATCTATAAAAAAATTTACTAATATAAAAAACAGTAAAAGATTACTTTCATTTTTAAACCGTTTTCTCGTTATAGCATAAACCTTAAGTTTTCTAAGTATTATTTTATAATTTTCTAGCTTTTATATGAAAATAAAGCGTACTGAAAATGTTAAAATTTTATTCTGCGGACTTAAAATGTATTTATTCAAAAAAATCGTAATAGGTATGCTCTTTTTGACACGATGCTCATACCCCCCTTACTTATCCTTGAAAGGGTGGTTAAAACCTAATTTGAAAATTAACTACGTAACTAATATTTCATTAACTTTTTTCCTGTATTTTTAATGCATGACCTAGGCAAATATAAAATTTGTAGATGGAAGGAAGAAGAAAAAAGATTAAATATGCTTGACTATTGATATGAATAATCTGTAATGAAAAAAGAGATGTCAGGTTTGTAGATTCAATATGTACAGTCATCCCTCGTATACCACGTTAGCTTTCTAGAAAATCACTCGCACAATAATTTCAGTTCATTTAATAAGAAACTTAAATTTTATTTGAAATAGTAACTGAACATGCAGCGTGTGGCTATAAAGGTTTAGGACTTGCCTTATAAATAAGGCAAAAGCCGTTATTTCATCAAAAACACAATTTATTCTTCAATGTGCATTCCTTCTAAATCTACACAGCGCTTGAGGCGGTCCTCCGGGCCATTCAAGGCGTTTTAGAAGTTTGAAACTGGGATGCTGTTCAATACCTTCCTCACGATGGTTTAAGTGTATGTTACCGTTGTAACGGTTCCCTTTCAACTTCAAATAAAAATAGTAACAAATTATATAGTATTTATAAATGAATTTTTAAATTGAAAAACGCGTATGTTCAAAACGGTCGCCAAATGACGCCGCAACCCTAACGAGGTCACACAACGAAATTATATCATATGATGGTGTTTGCGCGCATGCCTGGCTTTTACCGCGAATTATTTTTGTTGACGTTCAGAGGTTAAATACACGTGTGTAAAAAGAAAACTGTGGTTAAACTTGCTCGTTTAATTAAAAATACAAATAAAGAGTACACACTTTGTACAACTGTTTCTATCTCATATATCATCAAGCTTTCTCTCTTGCTGGGGTTGTGACGTCACGGGAAGACGTCATTGCAAAATTCTTTTGCATTTTTCTCCCGTTCTACAAATTTTTATGCAAAATAAAAAAAATACGGGTCTAATATTTTTATCTCTACATTAACATATAAAAAAATCAAAAAATCGTGGAAAACCCTATTACTTAACAATCTTAATCGTAACAAGTCGATCGAAAACCAACAGTTAGCAAACTGTTTCGATGTTTTCGGCATTTCTGTTTGGTGCGGGGCGGTTATTCATTGGGTGTTTTCATCTTGTCCATCGCGAAATCGCCTCAGCCGGGGCCAAATCAGAAGCATACAGAGATTGATGCAACACAGCAACATTTTTGGAGAACAGAAATTGACACAACTGTTGCTTTATAAACCGATGCGTGATCGTGCGCGCGCACATCTTTTGTTTCTTTTTAAATCTTCGACGATAGTCAATCCAGCTGTATCTTCCTTTATTGATGTTCAACTACTCAGCAACCAACTTAATCGTAACACGTCGATCGAAAACCAACAGTTGTCGAAGTGTTGATGTTTTCGACATTTCTGCTTAATACGGGACGGTCACTCTTTGGGTCATCCTTGTGTTCATCTCGCTCGTCAATGATTATTCCCAAACAAAACACTTTTTAGACTAAAGTAAATGATTAGGTTCGATCTGTGCACAAACGAACAAATAATTTGATTGCGTAGGCAGATCTAAGAGGCCCATAGAGAATTATACCGAACCAATATTAATAAAACTTGAGGGGGGTGTTGATAAAGCTTAACCAAAAATAGTTCGGGTGCCAATTCATAGATGACGCTACAGAAAATCAATCCTAAATTTGTATAACCACAATGTATGTGTTTGAGGAAACCTGTTTCGTGCACGATAATAAAAATGTTTGCAAAACATGTGGAAATTTTTTTTCTTAAACTCGATGCAAATTGAGAAACTTGTATTCGTTTGAGGATCACTAATTTCCCGCACTTAATGCAAAACTAACTGTTTTACATTAATGAGTTTTTTATTTAATTTTTCTAGGCGAACACGTGGAAAACTACGACATCACCAACCTTCCATTCGGTGATTTCTCATATCTCACTTCATCTTTACCGGACTTCAGCGACTTAACAATAATCCCAGTCTCATATGTCTCAAAATCTGAGACTGAAGTCACTTCATCAAGCAGTATTAGCAAACAGAAAGGAGAAATAGGGGCAACTGAAATTCATCCAAAGATTGCAAACGAAAATGAACAGATTTCATCCATAACAGAAACACAAAAAGAAAATTTGAAAATGATATCGTCAGGAAAACTAACCCAAGGAAAAGATTTTTCCATTATTAAAGTAGCGGATAAAGATAAAGAAGAAGGAAAAGATAAAATATCGTCTACTAACGAAGTGACGATTATTAATTTGAATAATGAGGATAAAAAGGAACACGTGAGTCCAATATTTGGATCCGCGAAGCAGTTAGGGGAGTGTACTATTGAGGCAGTGGGAGTACCTAAATAAGTATTTAATAATTTTCGATTCTTATTGTATTTAATGTTTGTATATATGAATTTTTTATCTCTAATGTGACACAATGTTACTTACTTTATATTATTTCTTACTATACATGTATTATTAATTTTAAGTTTCAATAAATTATCGATGTTACATGTACTATTTTACTTTTTAATACATAGTACTGTTAAATTAAATTGGTGAGAGCATAGGGAGATCGTTGAACACAGCTAAAATATTTTTGGCAGCAACTGACGCCATTTCGTTCCTTGTATTTACTGTTGCGCTTCCCATATGTGGAATTAGAACTAAAAAATTACATATTTTATATTTTTATACTTGTAATATTATCCCGGCTTTTTCCAATTATTAAGTACGAGGTAGCGTCAAAAAGTTCTCGGAATCGTTGCCTATAGTCCATTCCAAAAGCCGACTAACGAAAAAAACGCATTGTAAGAAACAACCTGCCGCTTTCACTAAGTAAAAGAAAAAGGATTGTCGGGCAGCTTGACGCTTTCTCTAGTAGTGGCTGGCAAAACGAAAAAGAAATTTCCCTCCAGCGATTACCTGCTTGACTCTATACTCCATTCGCTGAAACGAGAGAATGTGGAATGAACACTAGGTCAAAAAATCTGATGTGGCCAGCACATTACCTTCCGTCAGTTCTATGTATTTTGTACAAATTTCATACAGAAAATTCCTTGCTAAAGATTATATTTCTTGTACTTTACCTTCCGGCAGTTGCATGTATTTTATGCAAATTCCATACAGATAATTTATAGCAAAAGATCCTATATTTTCAGTAAAATTATAAGACAAACACACTATGTCAATTTCACTTGACACTGACATCTTTCAATCAAAATTTTCTTAATATAGTAGCTGTTTCCACAGCTATGGCTACTTTATGAAATTTAATTTCTTTATAATTTTTTAACTCTTATTTCCATTTAATATTAAGTATAAAATGCAGTCAAATCGTATAGAGAATAAAATATTCTTTAATATTTATAATAACATTAAATGTGAAAAATTGATATTTAACATAGTTTTTTCAAGAAAAACTGTTAAAATCTTCAAATGAGGGTACTTCCGGTTGTCCAATTCTAACCAAAATCTAATCAGCTCTTCACATGGATGTAACGAAGAGAAATACGAAAGAATTATAATTTTTAGAATTGTGGTATGGAAGTTATCGTAGACGAAAATTTTGTTACACACACACACACATACAGACATCATCGTAAAAATAGTAAAATCGTATTCTAGGGACCCTAAAACGTGCTTATTCATCAAAAACTCACCACCGAATTTTTTGACCAAAGACAATACCTTCCTTACCTAAAGGTGACGGAAGGTAAAAAGGATAATTTTAAAGCCGACCAATAGAACGACTTGTTTCTGTTCAAGAATAAGTTCCACATTCTCTCGTTTCAGCGAACGTAGTATAGAGTAGGGAAATTTCTTTTTCTTGGGTTGGCAGCCACTACTAGGGAAAGCCTTCAACCGCCCGACAACTCTTTCTTTTACTTACTGTCTGCGAAAGCTGCAGGTTGTTTCTTACAATGCGTTTTTTATTCGTTCGTCGGATTTTGAAATGTCGACTTCGGAGCAACGTACAAACATTAAATTTGCGTTTTGCTGGAGAAATCACTATCTGTGATCGTTTAGATACTAAAGAAAGCATACGGAAATGAGGCGATAAAAAATGACCGTGCGAGCGGCACAAGCAAAAATTCGCTTGGTCTTAAGCAAGGGAAAGTGACAACGAGGTGTTTTTTGATAGCCAAGGCGTAATTCACCACGAATTCATTCCTCAAGACAAAACTGTATACAAGGAATTTTAGTAAAGATCCTTCAACGCCTACGAGACGCAATCAGACGAAAAAGTTCAGAAAATCGGACAAGAAACGATTGGGTTACATCGCTCCCTGATGGTGAAAAATTACCTTTGCTAAAAACAATGTCACCACTCTGAAACACCCCTCCTATTCTCCCAACCTTGCACCAGCCGATTTTTACATATTCCCTCGGCTAAAAATGAAATTGAAGGGACAACGTTTTGGTAATCCAGCAGAGGTGATGGAAAATTCGACGAGACAGCTAAAGGCACTTTCAGAAAATGGTTTCCAGCAGTGTTTTGAACAGTTGTACGAAAGTATGTAAATACAGGAAGGGTGTACTTAAAAGAAAATTAATGAAAAATGTTGTACCTGTTTTCAATAAAATATTATTGACTAATTCCGGGAACATTTTGACACTACCTCGTATATCAATAATTAATTTGGCTTCTACGACGTCGCAGTTAACTCTATTTATATCAACTCACCGCAGTTAGGAAGCGAATATAATTTGTGTCCAGCAGGTAGCGGTTCAGGGGTCATCACATCTAACCCAGCAGCAAATATTGTGTTTGTTTCTAAAGCTTCAATCAAAGCATCTTGGTCTACAACTTTCCCGCGAGATATATTCACAAACACAGATGTTGACTTCATCTTTTTAAAGACTGAAGCGTTAAACATTTCATGTGTTTCGGAATTGTAGGGGCATGCAGCTATAACGACATCACTATGGGATAATAGTTCGTCCAAGGAAACGAAAGTTGCTCCTATTTCTTTTCCTTTAAAAATAAAATTATAATTCATATATGGAATAACATATGTAACAAAAGTTTTGAGAAAAATTTTACGCTCCAAATTTTATTACTAAATAAGGTTTAATCTAGTTATCACTGGACATAATAAATACATAATAGCTTTTCTAATATACTATGTTAAAATTGCCAGAAAAACTTGAATTTAACAACTGCGCATGTGCACCACTTTACAAACGTCAATGTGTGGTGTATTTATTTGTATAGGTTAGATTGCAAAATTAGAAAATGACTAAAGTACAAGGTTGTTTATTGTTATATAAATAAATAAATATATTATCACGGCTTATTAACCATTGCTGGTAAGCGCCCGCACGGTGCTAATATTTCATCATTACCGATATTTGTGTATAAAGCACATTGGCTCCCCACTTATATAGATAATAAAAATATGTATTACATTTATAACTATATGCCAGAAAAATCACATCTGCGCATGTGTACCGAAGACTTTAAAGTTATGCAGTCTAATTTTTCGCTTTTACTTTTACTTAAAGTTTGGTACTTTATGCAGCTACTTTAAAGAATTCAATACACATGCACAGATGTGATTTTTCTGGCAGATATAAATAGATAAATACATCCTGTTAAAATGGACAACAATGTAATAATTTGTGCATACAAAAATATTATTACATAGTAAGTAAATATACTAACCAGTTTCATTTAATACGGACGCTATACTTTTCCAAACATTCATTTTGGCCACTTTATCCTTGAATAAAATATCTGTTTAAGTATAAGTGGGGATATTTTTGAATTAAATCTTATAATATACAATTTTGTTTTTTACTGATTTTTCGTTTGCATAACCTAAAACCTACACACAAAAACAAATACACAACACGCTGACGTTTGTAAAGTGGAGCTCATGGCAGTTGTGATATTCTTTTACTTTAACGGTTTTAAGTTGAAAGTTGGTCAACTTAAGGTCTTAAAGTAAAATTAAAAGTGTGCACATAAAGCAGTACATATATTAACACACACTTAACTTTTATAAAGTAAAAGAAAACGTAAAATAAAAAGTAGGCTGCATAAATCCACCTAAAGTATCAAACTTAAAGTATAAGTAAAGTAAAAAGTTAAATAAAAAGCAGGTTAGCAGAAAAGTATACAATAATGACTGAGAATACCAAAACGAACAACAGTTGCAGACAAGAATATATCTGACGATCCGGGAAGTAAATTTAACATCGCCCAGAGACAAATTGGACTAGGCATTAAAAAACTGCGTCACATTGAAGATAATGGCCCCCTAGTAGTGTTGTAAAACTAGATTTTTTATCTCCTTAGTTTACAGGAACAAACCCTTGCGTAGAATCAATATTTCAATAAAAAACTTCTTTCTATTTGTTTTGAAGAGGTCTAATGTTTTCTCAAAACTTTTGTTTTCGTTATTTGAAAAACTCTAAATTTATGTTTTACCTTCTGGTTTTTCTCTGTGCCCACAATAAATAAACTGTCCAACTTCAAATCCTTTTAATCTTTTAACAATTTCAATGCCAATTGATCCCAAACCAACAATACCAACAGTAGAACCAACGATATCTTGTCCAAGTAGCCAATTTATAGCATATTTCCACTGACCACTACAAGAATTATAATAAACATTACCATATAATACCGTTTTTAATTTGTTAAAGTTACGTATTCATTTGTAGCCAGCCTTCATGTGCCCTTCTCATGGCAGCAAGAGTCAGCATAACTGCAATATCAGCAACAGCTTTGTTTGGGATATTAGCAGTATTTCCTATTAACAAACCGCGGGATTTTACTTCCTTTACGTCGATGTGGTCATATCCTACTGACATGGTGCTTACAACACGTAATTGGGGCCCTACAATTAGTAATACATATACATTTTGGAGTAAGATTTAGATTACCTATTTAGTTAACTAGACAGAATATTCTACGAGGTAGCATCAAAAAGTACCTGTTCGTAGGATTTTGAAATGTCGTCTTCAAAGCAGCTGCAAACATTAAATTCTGCGTTCTACTGGCGAAATTACCATCTGAGACCCTGCAGATGCTAAACAAAGTATACGGAAATGAGGCGAAGAAAAAATCGACTGTGTACGAGTGGCACAGGCAAAAATTTCGCTTTGGACAAAAACAAGGGGAAAGTGATTAGGAGGTATTTTTTTAATTATCAGGGCGTGGATTCACCATGATTTCATTCCTCAAGGCCATACTGTAAAGAAGGAACTTTAGTGATTTTTCAACGCCTACGAGACGAAAAGCCCTGAAAATTGGGCAGGAAACGATTGAGCTTTGATGCATGACAACGCTCCCTGATGGTGAAAAATTACCTTGCTGAGAACAATAGGTATTTATGAAAATTCTACCAGTGAACTGTTACCGGTATATATCGGTAAACAGCTGTTTACAAGGGTGCAGCTACCGGAATCGAAATTTTAACAACGCAAGTGGTAAAGTGGGTTGATCAATAATCTATGAAAAACAGATGAAAGTTTGAAATTTGATGTAGTTAAACGTTATCAGTATAGTCCTGCTTCCGATTCCACCTTTGAACACAATTCCATTTTAAACGCGCGCGCTTCGCTTTGCATCACTACCTTTTTTTGAGGTTAGATTTTTCATTTACCACATTTACCGGATGAATTACTCGATCCACAAATTATAGATCAGGTAGATATGGTACAATTTTCAAACCCGGTAACTATTAACCACTTGTGTTTTCGAACGCAATCGGTAGATGCGGTATCTACCGGTAACATTTTCGGAAATGTCTAATGTCACCACTCTGAAACACCCCTCTTATTCTCCCGACCTTGTACCAGCTGATTTTCACCTGTCCTCTCGGCTAAAAACGAAATTGAAGAGACACATGTTTTGCTAAACCCCGCAGAGGTGAAGGAAAATTCGACGACCTTTTCAATTTAACGACTATCTCTTTCTATCGCTGCAAATAGTAAGAAAATGTCGCGAACAACTGCCAGTTGGGCTATCAAACGAAACGTCAAAAATATTGCAGTCATTAAAATACCTGTATTCTCAGTGAAAATTTGCATCGCTAGACATTTTAACTTCAATAAAAGCTTTTGTAACTTATTTCGATAAGATTTTTTAAAGTTATTCGAGATATTCACACATTTGACGTCTAAATTTTTTAGAAACAAACGCCATAGATTTCAGTTGTTCTTACTTATATTTTCATTATTTTCTATCTCTTTAAATTGAAAAGGTCCATTGAAGACACTTTCAGAAAATTGTGTTCGGGGGCGTTTTAAATAGTTGGGACATGTGCGTAAATGCAGGGGGACGGGTTTACTTTAAAGGAAATTAATGTAAAAATGTTGTACCTGTTTTCAATAAAATAATATTATGAGAGCTGGCTGAGAGCACAACATTTCTCCCGATAGGTTCGCTAGTGGGCTAGTTACTTTAACCTTCAAAAGACTTTGAAACGTTAAACGAGCATCAAACATAACAATTAAAATAAAAATAATAAATTTAGACTACATATAAAAACGTTTGTAAGGGCCTCATTCCAGGAACATTTTGATGGTACCTCGTATTTATCTAGCAATTCAACATAACCTATGTTTACCTGCAGCATCCAATATTTCTTTATCTAAATATTCCTTTGAAGACCAAAACAATGCTTCAACTCCTTTAATTTTTTCAATAATGTCTGCCCGACTTGCTGAGTTACCTTCGTTACAGATAACTTCGAATCTATAAAAAATTGAAAATGTACATTTATAATATTTTCTACATAAACAATAGTATTATTACTGTTGAGATAACAAATCGAAAGCAACCCTAGGAACACAAGAGTTTGTTATAAGAACTTTTGGCTTACTCATTGTATGTTACGTGACCGTGACACTAACTTTTAATTCTAAATACAAGCTAGATATGTAAGTACAGATACTCATATCTCGTAGATGAATGAAATTGTACTCTTTATCTCGTACATGTTACGTACGTATCATTATTTTATGAATACATAACATTCATTCATAAAATATTGGAAAGAAAAAATTACCGATTAGCGTAAATGTAAATAAAAATAAATTGCGCAGAATAAACATCATAAAATATTATTGTTAATAATATATTATACACCAAGTTTAAGGTTATAAAGAATATCATAGACTGAGCGATAAGATTATATTATAATATAATTTATGAGGACAATATTTTTCATAAGCATGGTTTGCCAATCTACCTACGTAGGTAATGGAGATAATGTTTTCGGTCCAAAAATTAGATAGTGAGTATTCACAGTGAATAAGCACGTTCTTACTATTTTTACAATGATGTCTGCCTGTTTGTCTGAATGAGGGACGATTTTGTCGTCCACGATGACTCATATCAAACTTCCAAAAATTTCTATTTTCTGTATTTAAGCTTTCTGCATCTACATTCATATAAAGAGATAAACTGGAAGTGATACTTTACTGGCAGCTCTGAACTCTGAATAGATTTTGTTGAAAAAATGTATAAAATATATTCCAAAGTTTCTCAAATTTGGTATTTAAACTCGTATATGATTGGAAACAACATATTAGATTTTGATTATACAGGTTATTCGGATTTCGAAAGCCACTATTGGGATCTCGGAATCTTCGGTTAAATGTGGTGCGTCTAGGCGGGTGGGCATCTTATGGACAAAAATTCTCATACGTTACCAGAAAATGGCGGAAAACTGAATTTGGTCGATATTTTCACTTTGAAATTACTTCAATCATAAACTATCAGTAATCGAGAAAAATGTTTCAAATAAAAAATTAGATATTTTTATCCTCTGCCCAGTGGCGTACGAAAATAATTTTTCTATCGGTAAATTTTCGCCGTAGATCTCAGTTGTTCTTACTATGCGTAGATCCCCATTACGCATATCTTCTGTCTCGTTAAATAGAAATGGTCCATTGGTATAAGGTTTTAAATCATTTTTCAAGTCATACCTAGTGTACCTACTTACGTGAATTTGAAAATATACAGTTAAAATTAATTTATGAAACAAGGTAATAAGAAATAAGTTATTTAAGTAAAATAAAATACTATTAAAAAAAAAAGTAATGAAATTAATAGCAAAAAATGTAAATATGAAATATAATGAAAAATTTAAGATTTTGAATGTAAAATAAATTTATAACACAATAACCCTTATACAAGTCGCAAGAGAAAAAAATAAGTATTTTTATAGTAAAAATCAAATATGGATTCCATTTAAAAAAATGTAAGTTTGCGTTATATCTCGAAAATTTAGCAATAGAAAAAATATTTTAATACGCCATTGGAAGACAATAAAAATATCTAACTTTTTTATTTGAAACATTTTTCTCGATTACTGATAGTTTAGAAGTAATATCAAAATGAATATATCAACCAAATTCAATTTTCCGCCATTTTCCAGACAATTTTTGTTAAAATAAAAGCGCATCTAAGATTGCCCCCCACCACCACCACATGTCCCAATTACCAAAGTTGTATCTTTTATAGTTTCCGAGATCCCAATGATGGCCTTCGAAATCCGGGATAGCCTTGTATATGATAAACCGGATGTGGTACTTTACTTAAAGCTCATTGCTATTTTAAACATGGAATTGGCGGGAGGTCATGTGCTAGCTTTTAAACAATGGCGGAACTTTAATTCCCCCCCCCCCCCCGCACCTCTCCGCAAAGTTTTTATTGCAACTTAACATTTATTATAATAAAATATTAACATGCATCATAACGTAATTCAATAAATTGTTGAAATTTAGTGTTGTGGAAAACTGGAACTCGTGACTAATATTTGGGATTTCTCTCTTACATTCTGTTCTCCTTGTTTGAATTATGTTAAATAGGTATTTACATTAACATTATTATAATTTATTTAACTGCACATTAATTATATTCAAAATATGTTATTATGGGCTATATTTCACTGAAGTACTGTTAGATTAATACTTAATCTTAATTCATTATTGATTTAACGATATCAATAATCAAGTATTGTGAGTGATATGCAATACATAATTATCATTTTATATAACACATTTATATTATTTAAGAGATTAAATGTTAATTTAGTGTTTGCACAGATAAAATAAATTCAGTGATTTGTAAATTAAAGATTAAGTCAAAAATTGATAAAAAAAATATATATAAATGGATAAAAACAAGGTAAATTATAATATAATCAATCATTTTATTAATAAATATTTAATTAATATGCTTGACATCCAAGTAATGTCAAGCATTTCAAGGTATTCTTTGAAATCGTGTTATCCTGATAATCAGAACATTTTTGTTCGAACGGGTTGAACTCTTTTTGCTGGTTTGTTTCATTACATAGAACTGACAAAAGATAAAAGGTAATGATTGAAAATATAGAATATTATGCGTTATATATGAATAATTTAATATTTTAATTATTTTGTGTAAAAACCGGGTCGCAACAAAACCTGACATCTAGCGGCAAACTGTATGAACTAGCCCAGTTAGTTAGCCATTCTTCGTTATGCATTGGAATACGTCAACGATCACAAATACACTAGGGGCCGGTATTTTCACTTGCGAATAAAGGTTTAGATAAATTTATCCTTCGGATAAATATTTTTGTCGTCTTTTCACTTGCAAATAAATTTATTCGAAAGAATAACATCTGTTATTCGCGAGATAAATTATTCGGTACTTGGGTAGCGAATAACCGTTTATTCGTAAGTTCATTACATTTCCACATAGTGCAGATTTATTAACAAAATGGATATATTAAATATTATGATGATATTTTCAACTATGAATTAATAAATAACGTGAGAAATCGATCACACACCATCAAACAGCAACATAACCACATAAATGAAATAATTTTTGACAGGTTCCGATTATGAAAACAATTTAGTATCACATATTGGGGATCGCATTGGATCTCAACCAGTAAATAGGTAAATCATTATATAGATCCTATCATTTGACGCTGGCAACATATTTTCGAATTTTGGATACTTTTGTTGAATACATTGACAAACATTTACTTTGAACTGAAACAAATATACAAAAAGTACAAGAACAATTTTACAATATACATATCCCGCTTACCGCATATGAGTGCTGAATTAGATGGTACACTTGTTAAATTACAGTATCCCGGGGTTAAAAATGCATAATATAGATCACATTGACATTAAAGATGTCAAACAAAATTTTGACAACTACGATTCAAAAATAGTTGACACATTTCATCCTTGTCTGCTTAACGTGGCTACGCCAAACTCCATCCTTCTCTACTGACACAAATTCACTCTGCAAGGCTACCAATTCACGAACGTTAAAGTTATTCGACAAATAGCTATTTGTTTGTGTAAAATGTGTGAAAAGACGCAATGGAATTATTCGTTGGATAAATATATAGAATAAATTTATTTAACGAATACTTATTCGAAACTTTATTCGGTAGTGAAAATACCGGGCCTAGATATAACTTCATAGTCATAGCACAGTATAGGAAACAAACAGTAGGGACACTCCTCAGACTAAACATAATTATATTTAGTCTGAGGGACACTCTCAAATCAAATTTTTACTGCGCATCTTGCTGCGCATAATTAAGGTATTCCTAAAATATGGCGGATAAAATTAGCCGTAGAAATAATAAATTTCCTGGGGGCTTCTACTATTGAAAATTTGGAAAGCCAAGAGTAAAAATATTAAACAATTACAAAATAAGAAACTAGGAGATATGCTTATATTTTAATAATAATTATTTATATTTGTTGGCCCCATTTTTAATTGCAATACGCAAACGGATTTGTAAATAATTTCAACGGCGCTTATGTTCCCACTTGTCAAACGTCAAACGCATGTGGTAAAGTTTTGATCATCTGTTTGATATTTTAAATTCGTCGCAAACAAATCATGCGAAAAAACATAATACTGCATTTACGGGGAGTACTTTTCAATTAAATGTTTTAACGGACAATTTAAATTATTTGAACGAAGTTCGAGTAGTATCAAAATCTGGACAGGATGTTACCAACAAAATTAAATCTATCCACTGTTGGAAGATAACAATCGGCGCAATAATATTATTATGGCAAAGATTAAAAGAGAAAGGTTTTGTTTATTTACTTACAAAAAGAATTAATCAAGATTCACTAGAAAATTTCTTCGGCACAGTCAGAAAACAGGGTGGTAATTCATACAATCCAACACCAATACAATTTACCAACGCAAATAAAAAATTGTTTTGCATGAGTTTATTAAACTCCGGAGCTGAAAATTGTGCTCAAGATTTTGACGAAGCTTTCGGATTTTCAAACTACATCAAAAATTATAGAAGAAGAGAAAGAAGTAAAACAATTCGATATAAATATACATGACCATGATTACCGAAATAGTGACTTACCACATCAGAATGGTTTACAGTATATAAGTGGTTACCTGATTAAGAAATGTTTACAAATACATTCGTGTGATTTGTGTGAATCTTTTGCAAGAAATCATCAAAATTTGGACAGTACAATGTTTTATACATATTTTAAAGCATATGACTCATCAAAAATTTTTGGAAGTTTATATTCACCGGATACAGAGTTTGTGAATTATATTCATAATTTTGAAAATTATTTCGAAGAAAACTTTCATGAATTGGCCTGTAAACAAAATATTTTACAAGATATAATAAGTGTATTTACAAAATTTCCTAAATTCAGTCATCCATGTACAGAGTTCCCCATAAATTATTTAATTAAATTATATGCAAGGGTTAGACTATTTTATACTTTAAAATATATAAATAGAAATTTTAAGTCAACGAAAGGCCAAAAAAAAATATTATATTAAGTCATAATTAGTATGTATTGTAATTTTTACTTTATTGACTACATTTTTTGTATTTTTATATAATATATTATAATTTCTAAATGATGTGTGTATTATTTTACTCCTTTATTTATTATTTTACAAATGAAACTCTATTTTTGTATTTCAACAAGGTTAATGCTTCAAAATTATTAATAAGAAATAGTTTCATATCATAACTGTCATTCTTGCACGTTTGAATTTGGCGCGGAAAGGTATTCCTAAAACATGGCCGCTACTTCAAATTTGCTACCGAAACATCAAAGGTGCCGACACTAAGGCTCGTACCACGAGCACGGTTTTAACTAAAACACTGTTTTAAGAAATGTCAAATTCAAATTTCAATATTTAATTTCGCTCTTATGTTTAAAGAACGATTTTTTAAAAAATATTTGTTTGAATTCAAACCATGTTCTGCTTTAAAATCATATTTTGTTAAATTTGATATTATTTAATATTAATAGTAAATAATGATATTTGACATTTCTTAAAACAGCGTTTTAGTTAAAACCGTGCTCGTAGTACGAGCCTAAGTGTCCCTACTGTTTGTTTCCTATACTGTGGTCATAGCATTTGTTTTGTTTTCGGCTGGACAGAAAGAGACAACTAAGGATAGAGATATGTAAAGTCCCCTCACGGAGTATTCGCTAGATGTCACTGCTTGTTTTATAAAAATGAACTGTACTATATTTGAAACATTTGAATTATTATTAACGAAAACCAATTATAAAATGCATGAAACAAATTATTATTAGTATTAAGAAAAGGTAAAAATAATTGTATATAATTATTTATTTTATTCTATTGATTTTTAAACAATGTTGTTTTTATATACTTGTTTCTTATTCTATTTGTAGTTTTTTCTAAATTTATTTTTGTTTCATGGTGGATCCGGATTTTCAAATAAATGTCTAAAATTAAATTAAGCAATTGAATGCCATGATTATTTAATGGATTGTGATCCAGCAAAACGTTATGAATACAGTCCGACCGAAATTCCCGTAGGTAAATTTCTGATGGGATCTTGTGGCCGCATGCCTGAGTGTCTGGTCGCGAATCTGGGGAACCTGGTTCGATCCCGACCGACGCCAAATATTTTTTTGAATTTTAAATATACCGTGATGATATAAATTTCTCATGGTAGTATTAATTAATTGTTTTTTAATGAATAAGAGTTATTAGAATTTATAGAGAACAATGAAACCAGAAAACTTTGAATAAGCCATCCTCGATTTTTTAACTTTAAGTTAAATTCTGTCTGATTTCAAAATCTATTGGAATTGTGTTTTCCCCACAACGAATTCTACTGCTCCAGACCAGTAGAATATGAAATGACAGAATTTAGATATCTCCAATTCTTTCTCCGGATAGATTTCAAATTCTACTAGTCTGGAGCAGTAGAATTTGTAGTGGGGTAAACCCAATTCTGACAGAATTTGAAATCAGACAAAATTTAAAATTACAAAATCTAGGCCCGAACGACTTCACAACTTCCAAACAAAGGAGAAAATGTCACAAATACATTATATGGACCGTAGAGACATCTCTCGACAAACTTTAGAGTAGACTTAATATACAGGGTGGTGGCGGTTAGGGGTGAACATAGGGATTTAACATGGGATTTTAGTTTTTTGCAATTTCCTGCTCTCCTGTTCTTTTTACGGCAAAAACTGTAGAGTACAAAATTGTTCAGAATTAAAAATTGCATACAAAAATGTATTTACATTTATTATTATGTTTTTGGTTTCTTCACAATTTTAAAAAGAAATTTCAAAATATCTGTTATTTTGTAGCAATAGCCATGGAATTTTTTTTTCTGGTTGCCAAAAATTATTTATAAACGTCAACCATGCGTCTAACTTAAAAATTAAATAAAAACAAACAACTTTTAATTTTAATACGCACTTTTTATTGGGTATACCATTTAATAATAAACCAATTCCAAATGTATCAACTACGTAGAATTTTGATTTATCATAGCCAATACCATTTCTTCATTCACTTCGTTATAACGTCTTCTATTATTATTATTATTATATCCTTCATTACCTTCGTTCACAGCTACACTAGCTGTGTTCTCAACGTTTTTAACAAGTTTAGAAATTGTTGCTATAATAGGAATTGGTGTATTTTCGTTCTTTATGGAAAACAAATCACGTATTCTTCTAAAACTATTTCCACCATAATAATTTTTTATAATGAAAACTCGTTCCTTATTCGAATAAACATTCATTATTAAATTAACTTTTTATTAGAGAAAATTTTGAAAATTTGACAGAAATTGAATGACATTATTATGTTAAACATTTGAGTTATAAGTCATGGCTATTGCTACAAATTAACAGAAATTTTGAAATTTCTTTTTAAAATTGTGAAGAAACCAAAAACATAATAATAAATTTAAATACATTTTTGTATGCAATTTTTAATTCTGAACAATTTTGTACTCTACAGTTTTTGCCGTAAAATGAACAGGAGAGCAGGAAATTGCAATAAACTAAAACCCCATGTTAAATCCCTATGTTCACCCCTAATCGCCACCACCCTGTATATCTATCTCTAGTTGTCTCTTTCCGTCCAGCCGAGATCATAACAAACAATAGTGACGTATAGGGCATGTTTTGTCTAGTATATTTGTGGTCGTTGGAATGAATACGTCCTGCATTCACCTATAGATACAACACCGTGACCACAATGTATATGTTTGAGGAAACCTGTTTCGTGCACGATTGTAGAATAAAAATGTTTGCAAAACATGTGGAAAATTTTATTTTTAAACTCCATGCAAATTGAGAAACTTGTATTCGTTTGAGGATCACTAATTTCCCGCACTTAATGCAAAACTAACTGTTTTACATTAATGAGTTTTTTATTTAATTTTTCTAGGCGAACACGTGGAAAACTACGACATCACCAACATTCCATTCGGCGATTTCTCATATCTCACTTCATCTTTACCAGACTTCAGCGACTTAACAATAATCCCAGTCTCATATGTGTCAAAATCTGAAACTGAGGTCACTTCATCAAGCAGTATTAGCAAACAGAAAAGAGAAATAGGGGAAACTGAAATTCATCCAAAGATTGCAAACGAAAATGAATAGATTTCATCAATAACAGAAACACAAAAAGAAAATTTGAAAATGATATCGTCAGGAAAACTAACACAAGGAAAAGATTTTTCCATTATTAAAGTAGCGAAAAAAGATAAAGAAGAAGGAAAAGGTAAAATATCGTCTACTAACGAAGTAACGATTATTAATTTGAATAATGAGAATAAAAAGAAACACGTGAGTCCAATATTTGGATCCGCGAAGCAGTTAGGGGAGTGTCCTATTGAGGCAGTGGGAGTACCTAAATAAGTATTTAATAAATTTGATAATGTGACACAATGTTACTTACTTTATATTATTTCTTACTATACATGTATTATTAATTTTAAGTTTCAATAAATTATCAATGTTACATATACTATTTTACTTTTTAATACATAATACTGTTAAATTAAATTGGTGAGGGCATAGGGAGATCGTTGAACACAGCTAAAATATTTTTGGCAGCAACTGACGCCATTTCGTTCCTTGTATTTATTGTTGCGCTTCCCATATGTGGAATTAGAACTAAAAAATTACATATTTTATATTTTTATACTTGTAATATTATCCCGGCTTTTCCCAATTATTAAATACGAGGTAGCGTCAAAAAGTTCTCGGAATCGTTGCCTATAGTCCATTCCAAAAGCCGACTAACGAAAAAAACGCATTGTAAGAAACAACCTGCCGCTTTCACTAAGTAAAAGAAAAAGGGTTGCCGGGCGGCTTGACGCTTTCTCTAGTAGTGGCTGGCAAAACATGAAAAAGAAATTTCCCTCCAGCGATTACCTGCTTGACTCTATACTCTATTCGCTGAAACGAGAGAATGTGGAATGTGAAACTAATTATTGAACACTATACGTCAAAAAAGGATAATTTTAAAACCGACTAATAGAATGACCTATTTCTGTTCAAGAATTAGTTCCACATTCTCTCTGTTAATGTGAAGAATAAAGAAGACGTAGACACGTTAATATGCTTTAATTGGAACACAAGAACACAGAAATTATATAAATATATATGACAGATTAAACTCGGACAACTTGATACATCATATATCATAACAAACAATATATTATCAATGGTGACTTAATGAATATAAAGTTTTTACTTTAACACTCTCGTTTCAGCGAACGTAGTATAGAGTAGGGAAATTTCTTTTTCATGGGTTGGCAGCCACTACTAGGGAAAGCGTCCAGCCGCCCGACAACTCTTTTTCTCTTACTTATTGTCTGCGAAAGCTGCAGGCTGTTTCTTACAATGCGTTTATTTTTCGTTCGTCGGATTTTGAAATGTCGACTTCGGAGCAACGTACAAACATTAAATTTACGTTTTGCTGGAGAAATCACTATCTGTGATCGTTTAGATGCTAAAGAAAGCATACGGAAATGAGGCGATAAAAAATGACTGTGCGAGCGGCACAAGCAAAAATTTCGCTTGGTCTTAAGCAAGGGAAAGTGATAACGAGGTGTTTTTTGATAACCAAGGCGTAATTCACCACGAATTCATTCCTCAAGGCCAAAGTGTAAACAAGGAATTTTAGTGAAGATCCTTCAACGCCTACGAGACGCAATCAGACGAAAAAGTTCAAAAATCGGACAAGAAATGATTGGGTTTTGTTGCATGAAAACCTTTGCTAAGAACAATGTCACCACTCTGGAACACCCCTCCTATTCTCCCAACCTTGCACCAGCCGATTTTTACCTGTTCCCTCGGCTAAAAATGAAATTGAAGGGACGTTTTGCTAATCCAGCAGAGGTGATGGAAAATTCGACGAGACAGCTGAAGGCATTTTCAGAAAATGATTTCCAGGAGTGTTTTGAACAGTTGTACGAAAGGTGGAACAAGTACGTAAATGCAGGAAGGGTGTACTTAAAAGAAAATTAATGAAAAATGTTGTACCTGTTTTCATTAAAATATTATTGACTAATTCCGGGAACATTTTGACACTACCTCGTATATCAATAATTAATTTGGCTTCTATGACATCGCAGTTAACTCTATTTATATCAGCTCACCGCAGTTAGGAAGCGAATATAATTTGTGTCCAGCAGGTAGCGGTTCAGGGGTCATCACATCTAACCCAGCTGCAAATATTGTGTTTGTTTCTAAGGCTTCAATCAAAGCATCTTGGTCTACAACTTTTCCGCGAGATATATTCACAAACACAGATGATGATTTCATCTTTTTAAAGACTGAAGCGTTAAACATTTCATGTGTTTCGGAATTGTAGGGGCATGCAGCTATAACGACATCACTACGGGATAATAGTTCGTCCAATGAAACGAAAGTTGCTCCTATTTCTTTACCTTTAAAAATAAAATTATAATTCATATATGGAATAACGTACGTAACAAAAGTTTTGAGAAAAATTTTACGCTCCAAATTTTATTACTAAATAAGGTTTAATCTAGTTGTCATTGGACATAATAAATACATAATAGCTTTTCTAATATACTATGTTAAAATTGCCAGAAAAACTTGATGTTATACAAACTTGAAATACGCAAATCTATCTATAAGTTAGTTGCATACATAGCTGAAACATGAAATTGTTAACGTTTTTTGGGATCAAAATATTGGACACATGACTATTTACCGAACTATACGGGAATGTGAAGAAGGTGTAGTATGTATTAATTTACCAAAAAGTGAGCGATCCGCACTTTTTCTCCCAAATCGAATCAGCAGACTCATTCAAAGTGCTTAAGACAAAGTTAGTACGTCATCGCGCAAATTAACTCGACGATTTAGAATTTTGAAGATGATTGTTAGAAGAACTTTGGTCAGAAATGATTTAAAATTTTGAAAAATAAATAATGTAACCAAATAGATAGCGGCCCAGCTTGACCGAATCTCCAGATGCTTCAGAGCATTAAGGAGCAAACATTTTATAGAAAATAGAGAAAATATAATCCCACAAATGCTTCTTAAGGTGGATTTATGTAGCCTACTTTTTATTTTACGCTACAAAAGTTAAATGTGTGTTAATATATGTACTGCTTTATGTGCACACTTTTAATTTTACTTTAAAAAGTAAAGTTGACCAACATTCAACTTAGGACCGTTGAAGTAAAAGAATTTCACAACTGCGCATGTGCACCACTTTACAAACGTTGTGCAAACGTCAATGTGTAGTGTATTTGTTTTTGTATAGGTTAGATTGCAAAATTAGAAAATGACTAAAGTACAAGGTTGTTTATTGTTATATAAATAAATAAATATATTATCACGGCTTATTACCCATTGCTGATAAGCGTCGGCACGTTGCAAATATTTCATCATCACCGATATTTGTGTATAAAGCAGATTGGCTCCCCACTTATATAGATAATAAAAATATGTATTACATTTATAACTATATGCGCATGTGTACCAAAGGCTTTAAAGTTAAGCAGTCTAATTTTTATTTTACTTTTTTTTTCTCTTTTACTTTTACCCCAGATCACGTATAAACAGATATACCAGCCTTATGGAGCATATGGCTACACTCAAAGCTTAGAGAAATTAATTCAAAAAGCTAGCAATAGATGGCGCGCCAATGAAGAAATTACAAAATTGAAATAAACTATTTACGCGTCGACCTAGCAAGTTGAGATCAGTTCCTAGTGGGCGGAGCTTAGACATTATAGGGACTGGGAGGGGAGTATTTATCACACCATTTCAATGTGTGAATTTCATTTCATTTCATGATTCGATGATTATATCACTCTTGGAAACTTCCTCTTTGTTATTTCTTAACAGGAACTGGAATTAAAACTAAAGATTTAGTATCTCTAATCAGAGACATTATTTCTAAATTATTTCTTCATGGATTAAATCCTAAAGTGGTAGTGTGTGATCAGGGATCAAGTAATAGAAAAGCAATAAAAAACTTGGAAATTACGACAGAAAAACCTTATTTCTATGTAGAAGATAAAAAAATATTTTCCATTTTCGATGTTCCTCACCTCTAAGAATTTTAGAAATAATCTATTATCTGCAGATTTTGAAATGGACGGAAAAAGAATAAGTTTCGGTTATATCAATAAAGTATGTGTAATAGATAGGAAAAATGAAAAAAGTAAAATGCTACCAAAAATTACCAAATCACACATTGCACCTAACACATTTATGAAAATGAATGTTAAATTAGCTGTACAAATATTAAGTCATTCCGTTGCAGCTGCGATAAAAACGTGCATTAGTACAGGAGAACTTAAAACCGACACTGCAGAAAATACTGCGAATTTCGTAGAATTCTTAAATAATTTGTTTGACGTTCTCAACAGCAGAAGACTTTTTTCAAAAAATCCATACCAGTCTGCACTTTCATACGCCAATACCACTGCAATTACAATTTTAAATGAAGCAAAATTAATTTTACCAAAATTAAAAAAACTTTCCAATAAACAAGATAAAAATCCGACAATACCGCCGTGCTTTACTGGTCTGATACAGAGAGTAAATGGTATAACTGAATTGTTTAACGAAGAACATGACAAATTTAATGTACAGATTATATTCACCAGTCGGTTAAATCAAGATTGCCTCGAAAATTTATTTTCCATATACCGTCAGAAAGGTGGCTATAACAGGAATCCTACGGCACGAACATTTAGAACTTCATTTAGATCTAACTTAATAAATTCACTAATGAAACCATCTACCAGTTCAAACTGTGAACCTGATGAAGATATGTCTTTGTTAAATTGTGATATACCAGAAATCTCATCCAGTATCGGTAATGATACTCCTATTAATTATAAAATTGAGACATTAACAGACGATTCATTGCCTTCATGTTCTGTGACATTTTCACCTGCTGAAATATCTGACCCCGTAACTACTTCTGAAGAATGTTCTCTTGTATATTTTGCAGGATATTTGGCTAAGAAGTGCATTGAAGAATTCAAATGTAATGATTGTAAACATTATATGACAAAACAATCTGAATTAAAAAATCCCAAGGAATTGTTTATATTGCATAAAACGTACGAAAATATAAAATCAACCGATGAAGGACTATACGCTCCTGAAGATGAGTTGATCAATGTAGTGTCTCAGTGTTTAAATATTTTTGAAAAATGTTTTAGTGAAATATGTTTTCAGGTAAATGTAAAACAAAAAATATTTACAATAATAAACAATAATTTACCTAAATGGATAGATACCAATGAAAACTGTAAACAGCATAGGGTTTATACTTTAGAGAAACTAATAATTTGCAAAAAAATTTACAAAGTAAAAGTAACTTTTAATGTTTTAATAAAAGAAATACAGAAAAAGGTAAAAGCAAAACTCGTATATTGCAAAATAAGTAGAAAGAACGAACATTATTTAGAATTATGAGTTCAGAATCTCTTAAAAAATTGATTTAATTTTTTATGTTTAATCCAATATGTTGTATTAGCTCTAGTTATGTAGATTATTTCAATTACAATACAATATATTTACATTTCTATACTTATGTTGAAACAATATGATCCTATTTTCTTTTCAGAATTTTTTTAGGTATATTACAATTTTCAATCAAATGGGTTTTTCTTGTGTTTAGAGTGTGTTTCTTTTTTGAAACTAGACAAAAAAGGCTCATTTCAGGCGTCATTTTTTCTCGGCATTAAATATTAATAGTGTTATATGCATTTGTAATATTGTAATGCTCATATACAACTTTCGGTACCATCGTCTAATTATATTATTTTGCTGTAGTTTTATTGTTTTTTTAAACCTTCTATTTTCCCGAAATGTTAGGAACCAAAAATTCATACAGATTTTTTTCTATTGCGAACTAAAATTACGTTCGAAACAATATACTTACTTACAGCATGGACCGAGCGCTTTTACCGTGTAAATATTTTTGTAAAATATACTATTAATTATAGTAAATATTTAGTTACGTTATATTCTTTAATTCGCATTTTTTATATTCCTATAACTTCTTATCCATTACTTACCACTGTATTTAGAAAAGTATGTCATGAATTACGGGTTTTTCATAAATATCTCCACATTAAAGACAATACAAACGCAACGGAGAGAGAATCTATGTGTTAACATTCAGTTAATTCAGTAGCTTTATTGTGTAATAATGAAGGGTAAGCACGTAGGCGGGGAACGGTGTAGATGTAGACAGTTCGTCTGTGTGAAGAAATAAGAACTCAAACGATTCTAATTGGTCGGTTTAATTCCCACTTATTTTCTATAGCGCTCCTTGTTCATTCCTTGTCTATCATGCACACTACCGCCATCTGACAAAAGAAGGCAAAAGTTTTCTGAACAAGTGTTGGCCTCTGGTGCAGGAAGGCATTTCGGTGTAGCCTCACGCTACACGCATTTGGTAAATCTGTTTACGCTAGTATATTATAATCAATGCTTTTACTTAAAGTTTGGTACTTTATGCAGCTACTTGAAATAATTCAATACACATGCGCAGATGTGATTTTTCTGGCATATAGTCGCGGATATAAATAGATAAATATATCCTGTTAAAATGGACAACAATGTAATAATTTGTGCATACAAAAATATTATTACATAGTAAGTAAATATACTAATCAGTTTCATTTAATACAGACGCTATACTTTTCCAAACATTCATTTTGGCCACTTTATCCTTGAATAAAATATCTGTTTTATCATATAAGTGGGGATATTTTTGAATTAAATCTTATAATATTGGGATTTTCAAGTATCAAGAGATGGCGCTGATCTCATTAAACAATGGTACTTTTTATTGACATTTGCAAGCGTAGCATTGCTGTCAATTGTGTTTCTTACGTTTTCGTATCATTTTCTCATTTAATAGCAATTTTTATTTATAATTCGAGTATGTATAATAGAGTTTTTATAGTAATATAGTTGTAGTTTCATATAAATTTCAAATGGGTACCGCTGTTTGTAGTTCGAATATTCGCCGCTAGTTTCTATCTCAATGCGCATGCTCAGAATGCACCAATCATATGCTTGGAAGTACTGTGGAAATGAAACCAATGTTATCTTATGGGAAAAATTGTATTTTTAAAATAAAATATTATTTTATGTAGACGTAAATTAACGATAATTTTTTTCTTGCAAGTTTCATTTCATGTTTAACTACTGGATTCTGCCCTTATAATATATAAATAATGAATAAATTAAACATTAAAATTCAAAAATTTTAAGCGCCTGTTTACTCTTCTGTCACTGACAGATAACCCCAAAATAATGTTTTGTTGTTGTGATTCTTTTGTAAAGTGCGAAATATTTTTTTTAATTATGCCTGTTTACTGTTGCTTTCCGGATTGTGATTTGAATCCATTAATTAAAAAGGAATATCTTTTCCTATTTTTCCTAAGAAAAGTATAGAGCACGGAAGATCACGTGACCTATCATATGTTTTGTCCCTTTCTCACTTCAGACCACCAGACTCGATCTTCAGCTCTGTCCCATGATAACTTCAGACTGTACTTTCGACGCAGTGCGCATGCGTCATTTTGAATAGCTGTCATATTTTTCTAGCGGTAAATTTTAAGAATGAGTTTGCGCAAGCGTGGGATTTATTGTCATTTTGTTATTTGGCGGTTCTTGTGCATATAACGATTGATTGTGTTATTGTTATTCATTGTAATGTTTTATCACTTGTTTCTTTCTGTTATCTTGTTTGTTGTTATTTCTTTTATTGTTATTTTCTGTTGTTTGTCATTCCTTTTCAAACGATGCCAGTGCGTTGTTGGATGCAAGTTTGTCGTTGGACTATAATATAAAACTGTTTGATATCCCGTCAAGCACCAATTATCGAGGTACTATTTAAAACCTAATCATATTTGATAAGTGACAATTTGTATAAGTAGGGTAGGTATGGTAAGTAGGTTACATATGAAAAACAAGAGAGACGTCGTCTGTGGCTCGTGGCCGTTTATATTTATGACAATATCACTTGCTGACATATTATCGAACACTCAGATTTGATAGGTCGTTGATGAAGCCCTAAATTTATAAATTGTCAATTACTGTTGGTAATACTTGCTTTTTAAGCAATAATGAAGACGAAGAGCATCCTGATCGTAATACTTATGAATATACATATAAGATCACATTGTTATATTCCATTATATTATATTATTGAAGAATGCAATAAAAACTTATTTGATTCTTATTGTCTTCATTTTATTCTCATTTGATATCGTGCTAGAAATGTGACAGCTATTCAAATTGACGCATGCGCACTGCGTCAAAAGTACAGTCTGAAGTTAGTATGGGACAGAGCTGAAGATCGAGTCTGAAGTGAGAAAGGGACAAAACATATGATAGGTCACGTGATCTTCCGTGCCCTATACTGGCAGCCGGCAGTATTAGACAGTGTCCGATCCGACGTACACAAAATCAAAGAATTATTATTAAAGTAGAAATAAGTTAGTATTGCCAACTTAATTGCAGAGACAACTAAATTTCAATAAAAAAATTCTTTCTATTGAAGAGGTCTAACGTTTTCTCAAAACTTTTGTTATATACGTTATTTGAAAAACTCTAAATTTATGTTTTACCTTCTGGTTTTTCTCTGTGCCCACAATAAATAAACTGTCCAACTTCAAATCCTTTTAATCTTTTAACAATTTCAATACCAATTGATCCCAAACCAACAATACCAACAGTAGAACCAACGATATCTTGTCCAAGTAGCCAATTTATAGCATATTTCCACTGACCACTACAAGAATTATAATAAACATTACCATATAATACCGTTTTTAATTTGTTAAAGTTACGTATTCATTTGTAGCCAGCCTTCATGTGCCCTTCTCATGGCAGCAAGAGTCAGCATAACTGCAATATCAGCAACTGCTTTGTTCGGGATATTAGCAGTATTTCCTATTAACAAACCACGGGATTTTACTTCCTTTACGTCGATGTGGTCATATCCTACTGACATGGTGCTTACAACACGTAATTGGGGCCCTACAATTAATAATACATATATATTTGGGAGTAAGATTTACATTACCTATTTAGTTAGCTAGACAGAATATTCTACGAGGTAGCATCAAAAAGTCGTCTTCAGAGCAGCTGCAAACATGAAATTCTGCGTTCTACTGGAGAAATTACCATCTAAGACCCTGCAGATGCTAAACAATGAATACGGAAATGAGGCGATGAAAAAATCGACTGTGTACGAGTCAGTTATCAGTATAGTCCTGCTTCCGATTCCACCTTTGAACACAATTCCATTTTAAACGCGCGCGCTTCGCTTGGCATCACTACCTTTTTTTGAGGTTAGATTTTTCATTTACCACATTTACCGGATGAATTACTCGATCCACAAATCATAGATCAGGTAGATATGGTACAATTTTCGAACCCGGTAACTATTAACCACTTGTGTTTTCGAGCACAGTCGGTAGATGCGGTATCTACCGGTAGAATTTTCGTAAATGCCTAATGTCACCACTCACCCCTCTTATTCTCCCGACCTTGCACCAGCTGATTTTCACATGTCCTCTCGACTAAAAACGAAATTGAAGAGACATATGTCTTGCTAAACCCCGCAGAGGTGAAGGAAAATTCGACGAGGCAATTGAAGACATTTTCAGAAAATTGTGTTCGGGGGCGTTTTGAATAGTTGGGGCATGTGCGTAAATGCAGGGGGACGGGTTTACTTTAAAGAATGTAAAAATGTTGTACCTGTTTTCAATAAAATATTATTGAACAATGAGAGCCGAGAGCCTTAGCACAACATTTCACCCGATAGGTTCGCTAGTGGGCGTGGGCTAGTTACTTTAACCTTCAAAAGACTTTGAAATGTCAAACGAACGTCAAACATAACTATTAATTAAAATAAAAATAATAAATTTAGACTACGTATTTGTTAAAAACGTTTGTAAGGGCCTTATTCCAGGAACATTTTGATGGTACCTCGTATTTATCTAGCAATTAAACATAACCTATGTTTACCTGCAGCATCCAATATTTCTTTATCTAAATATTCCTTTGAAGACCAAAACAATGCCTCAACTCCTTTAATTTTTTCAATAATATCTGCCCGACTTGGTGAATTACTTTCATTACAGATAACTTCAAATCTATAAAAAATTGAAAATGTACATTTTTAATATTTTCTACATAAAATAGTATTATTACTGTTGAGATAACAAATCGAAAGCAACCCTAGGAATACAAGAGTTTGTTATAAGAACTTTTGGTTTACTCATTGTTTGTTATGTGACCGTGACACTAACTTTTAATTCTAAATACAAGCTAGATATATAAGTATAGATACTCATATCTCTGTAGAAGAATGAAATTGTACTCTTTATCTCTTACATGTTACGTACGTATCATTATTTTGTGAATACATAACATTTATTCATAAAATATTCGAAGGAAAATTACCGATTAGCGCAAATGTAAATAAAAATAAATTGCGCAGAATAAACATTATCATAAAATATTATTGTTAATAATGTATTATACACCAAGTTTAAGGTTATAAAGAATGTTATAAATGACTGAGCGATAAGATCATATTAGAATATAATTTATGAGGACAATATTTTTCATAAGCATGGTTTGCCAATCTACCTACGTAGGTAATGGAAATAATGTTTTCGGTCCAAAAATTAGATAGTGAGTTTTCACAGTGAATAAGCACATTCTTACTATTTTTACAATGATGTCTGTCTGTTTGTCTGAATGAGGGACGATTTTGTCGTCCACGATGACATATCAAACTTCCAAAAATTTCTTATTTTCCGTATTTAAACTACATTCATATAAAGAGATAAACTGGAAATGATACTTTACTGGCAGCTCTGAACTCTGAACAGATTTTGTTGAAAAAATGTATAAAATATATTCCAAACTTTCTCAAATTTGGTATTTAAACTCGTATATGATTGGAAACAACATATTAGATTTTGACTATACAGGTTATACGGATTTCGAAAGCCACTATTGGGGTTTCAGAATCTTCGATTAAATGTGGTACATCTGGGGGTGGGGGCATCTTAGATGGACAAAAATTCTCATGCGTTACTAGCAAATGGCGGAAAACAAAATTTGGTCGATATTTTCACTTTTAAATTACTTCTATACCTTGTTCCATTTAAGCCATTCAGTATTGCGGAGCATAGGGAATAGTTTTGACATCACTGATAGGCTGAAATTAGAGACAAGTTTGCCCAATGTAATTTCGGCTACTTCAGATTTGCGCTGTTGCCAGTGCCATCTACTGAATGGCTTAAATGGAACAATGCATAAACTATCAGTAATCGAGAAAAATGTTTCAAATAAAAAATTAGATATTTTTATCCTCTATCCAGTGGCGTATGAAAATAATTTTTCTATCGGTAAATTTTCGAGGTATAATACAAACATACATTTTCTTAAATGAAACCCATATTTGATTTTTGCTTCAAAAAAATGCTTATTTTTTCTCTTTCAATGGACCTTTTCAATTTAACGGCTATCTCTTTCTATCGCTGCAAATAGTAAGAAAATGGCTGCCAGTTGGGCAGTCAAGCGAAATGTCAAAAATATTGCAGTCATTAAAATACCCGTATTCTCAGTGAAAATTTGCATCGTTAGATATTTTAACTTCAATAAAAGCTTTTGTAACTTATTTCGATAAGATTTTTTAAAGTTATCTGAGATATTCTCACATTTTACGTCTATTCTTTTTAGAAACAAACGCCGTAGATCTCAGTTGTTCTTACTATGCGCAGATCCCATTGCGCATATCTTCTGTCTCTTTAAATAGAAAAGGTCCATTGGTATAAGGTTTTTAATCATTTTTTGTGCAACCGGACGCGAAATAAGCATTTCGTAGCCACAATACAGGCCGCGAAATTGGATTTCGCGACCGTTGTCATGGTAGCGTCCGCGAAATTAGGTAAACAATGGGCGCGTTCGGCGGGCTCACAGCGCTGCCAGCGGCTGTGCAGCTCTTAATTGTCAAGCGTTCGGCGGCCCGCTGTTCACAGCCGATTTTCAAAGCTGCTGCGACAGCGCTCACAGCGCTATTTAAATACGATTTATTTAGACAGCGTATATCTATCCTTGTCTAGCACTGTCATTTGTACATGTACAAGATGGCGGAGTACGAGGGTACAATATTCGTACAACAACAATATAATTGCAGTAAACGATAGAGAAGAGGTTCATAATTTGTTATTAACAGGTAAACTAACACAGAGGTATCGTTTTATAAAATTTTACAGATTTTTTTTTGTTAGATCCGGATTATGCTATCCATATTTAAATCAAATATTTAACATGCACAATTATTATTAAGTACTCCGTAAATTATATGTATTTATTCACTTTATATTGTTTCAGAAAAATAAATAGATTTATATTACATTTACAACTGAGTTCAATTGTTCTATGTTGACGTTTGGCGTTTTGAAAATGCGCGGGCATTGCGTTCGATGTCATCCAGCGGCTGTCGACAGCCGCTGTGTGACGTCACCCAGCGGTCTTACAGCCGCTGCGGCTCGCCGAACGCGCCCAATTACTTTAACACTTAAGAATTGCATGGTTTTTTTTATCAAATGTTAATCCCATAGCCACCTTGAAAGCTAACTTTCTATTTATGATGAAACTATTGAAAATTAATAAAATTTGTAATTACATATTTTTTACGGTTGCACAAAAAATATTGTGTACACCTTGTCCGCGAAATCCTTTAGCGTCCTCGAGATTGTCTTGCCTCGGCCGCAAGCGGATTTCGCGGCCTTGATATACAAATAACTATTTCAAGTCATACCTGGTGTACCTACTTACGTGAATTTGAAAATATACAGTTAAAATTAATTTATGAAACAGGGTAATAAGAAATGTTATTTAAGTAAAATAAAATTCTATTAAAAAAAAAACTAATGAAATTAATGGCAAAAAATATAAATATCATGAAATATAATGAAAAATTTAAGATTTTGAGTGTAAAATAAATTTATAACACAATAACCCTTATACAAGTCGCAAGAGAAAAAAATAAGTATTTTTTATAGTAAAAATCAAATATGGATTCCATTTAAAAAAATGTAAGTTTGCGTTCTATCTCGAAAATTTAGCAATAGAAAAATTATTTTAATACGCCACTGGAAGACAATAAGAATATCTAACTTTTTTATTTGAAACATTTTTCTCGATTACTGATAGTTTAGAAGTAATTTCGAAATGAATATATCAACCAAATTCAATTTTCCGCCATTTTCCAGACAATTTTTGTTAAAATAAAAGCGCATCTAAGATTGCCCCCCACCACCACATGTCCCATTTACCGAAGTTGTATCTTTTATAGTTTCCGAGATCCCAATGATGGCCTTTGAAATCCGGGACAGCCATGTATGTGATAAACCGGATGTGGTACTTTATTTAAAGCTCATTGCTATTTTAAACATGGAATTGGCGGGAGGTCATGTGCTAGCTTTTAAACAGTGACGGAACTTTAATTACCACCAATATGGCGAATGAGGGCAGAACTCGTTCAGTGTGGTCACGTGATATGTTGCACTCAGTGTGCACTTGCACTGAGTAAGCTGAAAACGCTATAAGTGTTGTGGAAAACTGGAACTCGTGACATGTTATTATGGGCAATATTTCACTGAAGTACTGTTAGATTAATACTTAATCTTAATGCAATATTGATTTAATGATATCAATAATCAAGAATTGTGAGTGATATGCAATAGATAATTATCATTTTATATAACACATTTATATTATTTAAGAGATTAAATGTTAATTTAGTGTTTGCATAGATAAAATAAATTCAGTGATTTGTAAATTAAAGATTAAGTCAAAAATTGATAAGAAAAATATGTATAAATGGATAAAAACAAGGTAAATTATAATATAATCAATCATTTTGTTAATAAATATTTAATTAATATGCTTGACATCCAAGTAATGTCAAGCATTTCAAGGTATTCTTTGAAATCGTGTTATCCTGATAATCAGAACATTTTTGTTCGAACGGGTTGAACTCTTTTTGCTTTCTTTTTGTTGGTTTGTTTCATTACATAGAACTGACAAAAGATAATGATTGAAAATATAGAATATTATGCGTTATATATGAATAATTTCATATTTTAAATATTTTGTGTAAAAACCGGGTCGCAACAAAACCTGACATCTAGCGGCAAACTGTATGAACTAGCCCAGTTAGTTAGCCATTCTTCGTTATGCATTGGAATACATCGTGCATTCACCTGCATTGTGGTCACGGTGTAGTATCTATAGGTGAATCACAGACCACAATGTATATGTTTGAGGAAACTTGTTTCGTGCATGATTGTAGAATAAAAATGTTTGCAAAACATGTGGAAAATTGATTCTTAAACTCCATGCAAATTGAGAAATTTGTTTTCGTTTGAGGATCACTAATTTCCCGCACTTAAAGCAAAAATAACTATTTTATACTGTTTTTTTAAAAAAATTCTAGGAAAACTACGACATCACCAACCTTCCATTCGGCGATTTCTCATATCTCACTTCATCTTTACCGGACTTCAGCGACTTAACAATAATCCCAGTCTCATATGTCTCAAAATCTGAGACTGAGGTCACTTCATCAAGCAGTATTAGCAAACAGAAAGGAGAAATAGGGGAAACTGAAATTCATCCAAAGATTGCAAACGAAAATGAACAGATTTCATCAATAACAGAAACACAAAAAGAAAATTTGAAAGTGATATCGTCAGGAAAACTAACCCAAGGAAAAGATTTTTCCATTATTAAAGTAGCAGATAAAGATAAAGAAGAAGGAAAAGATAAAATATCGTCTACTAACGAAGTGACTATTATTAATTTGAATAATGAGGATAAAAAGGAACACGTGAGTCCAATATTTGGATCCGCGAAGCAGTTAGGGGAGTGTACTATTGAGGCAGTGGGAGTACCTAAATAAGTATTTAATAATTTTCGATTCTTATTGTATTTAATGTTTGTATATATGAATTTTTTATCTCTAATTTGACACAATGTTACTTACTTTATATTATTTCTTACTATACATGTATTATTCTTGATTATTCTGTAGTAATATATTAAGTGCATTGGAAATGATCGAAAATTCTGCATGAAAATATGTGTTGCCTAGAAACTGGATGAGTTTGTTTTGATAGTAATTTGACAAAAAGTGCCCGAAACGAAGTTGAGGGCACTTTTTCTGTCAAATTACTATCAAAATAAACGAACGCAGTTTCTTACAGGCAACACATTTTGAATACTGAATTTTAAGATCATTTTTAATTCACGAAATATATTTGTTAGACTATTAAAACATTAAAATTCAAAAAATCTTTTATTGTTTTAATCGATACTGTAGCTCCAAAAATCCAAGACGGTTGTTACCCCTAGTCCCGATAGGTGGCAGCTCTTGCTGACATGCCAAGTAATATTTCCCGCGCAATGTGACAGCACTGTGACTGTGACAGATTAGATAACCTGTAATATAATCTAAGGTACAAGTTATGTGTGTAAATAAAAGTTGTGTGTAAAATAATCATTCACTCTTGCTTTAATACATAACCAGTGTTATAGATCAGAAAATCTCCTGGAAAATAAATAACCCGTAACAATACTTATAATATTTAATTGTATTATGTCCTCAGAAAATAAATATTTATTATTATTATTATGTAAAATTTGGCTGTAGTATTCCAAATGGTTTTTACTGTTACGTCTTTATAATTTTCTTCGTAAATTTTATCTATTTTGTATGCCCAGTCGCAACATTATTTAACGTTGTATTATCAAATTGATAGGATTTCATCACAAAATATTTTAAACTGCTTCCACACATACTCTTTAGATCTTTTAATAAAAATGTTCCAAAACGATTCATTTTGGTATGATTATAAATGTCAAACAAACTGTTTAAATCTGTTTATATATTACCAATCCTTAGCAGCACAAACAAATAAGCAGCCCTACTTTTTAATGCGGATTTACTGTAAATTTCTAAATGTCACAATGCTCAAAATTTATTTATACAAAGAAAAAATAAATTAGGTAAAAATGGGTTAAAGAAACGTCATCTAGTACCAACCGTCTAAAACAAAAAATTGCGTATCGAAATGAAGGTCCTTACGATACGCAATTGCGTATCGTAATGACTTCATTATGAACGCAAAATATAAAAAGATAATTTTGTTGTTATTTCTATTTCTCTTATCTGTTTTATAAGTACAAACAACTTAAAGATTGCTTAAATATGTTTGCAATTTTGGGCTGTCATTTGGGATTTTATATGTCATATCAGTGCAATATTCGCGGTAAGTTTCTGAAAATTTTCACCAAGTATGTAATATTCGCTGTAAGTTTGCTCTGATTGGTCCGAATATTTATTTTATTTTAAGTATACACTACCCAACAGGCGTAGCCCAATGAGAGGGTAGGAATAATAAAGAAATACATACAAAATATATAAATTTGGTTACATCAAAATAATGATTAAATACATTTACTAAAAATTACAGGTATTTAATTGATTTCGAAATTTATTATACGAATTAAAGAATATATCTCTGTCGGAAAATTTATTACTTAATTGACTCATACGTATTATTGGAGACTGTAAAAAAATATTTGTTCTTGCAGCTGGCACATAGAAAATATTTTGTGACCTGGATACCGATTCTTGAAATATGAGAATTTTCTCAAAAGGTGACATAAAATTTCATCTCACTCTCATCTCATTTCATATTTTCTCACTTTTTTAATTCCCGCATATTTCACATATCTAAATGGCCATGATTTAGCAAGTGAAAAATTTGACATAAACGTGTGATTTTTGACACTGACAGTACTACATTGCACTCTTTTTTGATTACCTTTACATATTTACCGTGATATTCTTATTTAAATTTTAGCTGGTATTGATAATGTTGCCATACGCAACTACTTTTGAGTCCGTAGGTCTCCGTAGTCCGTGTCCGTAGTGTAGTGGTCTGTGTTAGGCAGCCCGCGGGCCAAATTTTCTATGTCCCTATGCTTACGAGTGAATAACGTATGGCTAAATTTTCTACATTAACTATTTATTATTATTGCCGTAATCGAACAACTACAAATAAAATGTGTCTTAGTACGTATAAACGTATTTGTATTGTACAAGTATAAGTAAAATATTTAAATCGGGCTGTAGTTATAATAGCTAAATGTATGTCATTTCCCACACCAAGATGAATACCCACGAATCAAAAAACGTAATTTTAATTTTAATTTAATTTTTTTGTTGGAATCCCTCATACTGATCTATGGCTTGGTTGGTTGGTTTAAATTGTCACCCAAGCGATCCACTAAATTTTTATTCAGCCGAAATAATATTTCAAAAATTTGGTTCAAAAAGTAATTTCTGTATTTTCCAAATGCTTTAAAGCAGTAGCTACTTCTCTTTTGTCTACCATGATATTTGTCATAATTTTATTTATAATATTAGTTAATATAATTTAGTATTAATCAAATTTCTATTTAACATTAGCGAGTGACATTGATTCTCACAACCAAAAAGGTGGGGAGATAAGTTTCACGTAGTGAGATGAAATGTGAAGTAGTGAGACGATAAACTTATTTCAAGAATTAAAGAAAAAATCTCACTACGTGACATGTAAATCACGTGACGTTTTTTCTCACTTCTGTCAAGTCTCATTGACATCTCACTTTTCAAGAATTGCCCCCCTGGTTTGAATTGTAGGAGCAAGAAAATCAAGGGTACTTAGGTAATACGGGTCATCTATAATGCTGTGAATAAGTTTAAAAAGATACATGAGTGTATTGAAATTTCTTCTATGCAAAAGAGACTTAAAATCAAATATAGTTAGCAAGATTTCATAGGAAACCCTATAATCAGGATAAGAGCCCATGATTTTAAAATAGATATATTTTAAGAATTTTTTTGTATTGACTCAATCAACTTTAGGTAAATATCATACAGTGGACTCCAAATTATTGAGCAATACTCAAGTTTAGATCTAATAAAACAAAAGTACAATGAAAATATTGCCTGTAGATTGTGAAAGTTGCGAGTGTTACGGATAACAAATCCAAGCATTTTATAAGCGGAACTAGTGATTAGTTGAATATGAGACACAAATGTTAATTTAGAATCAAATAAGACACCAAGATCACGCATTGTATCGCACTTTGCCAAAGTATGCTGATTAATGCTATAATTAAAAATGGTATGTGTCTTTTTGCGCGTAAATGTTAAGACTTTGCATTTGTTAACATTAAGATAAAGTTTATTTAGATCACACCACTCGTTTAATGCATTAAGATCATGCTGTAATTCTAAACAGTCAATGTAATTTGAAACAGTACGAAAATTTTTGAGATCATCTGCAAACATAAGTATGTTACTATCAAATATGTATAATAAATCATTAATGAAGAGAAGGAAAAGAAGAGAGCCAAGATTAGATACCTGAGGAACACCTGAAGGAACATCAAACTGAGAGCTGTTGTAGCCAAGGAAGTGAACAAAGAAGAATCTATTTTGTAAGTATGAAGAAAGAAATAAAATTAAGGATTTAGACAAAGAAAAAGAATGAAGTTTGTTGATTAAAATGGCGTGATCTATTCTGTCGAAAGCTTTTGCGAAGTCGGTATATATTGTGTCAACTTGGGTATTATTGTCTAGGGCAGAGAAAACGAAGTGTGTAAAGTAGCACAAGTTGGTAGAAGTCGATCTTTTGGACGTGAAACCATGCTGACGAAACGATATTTGGTTTTTAATTCGACTAAATTGTTTTATATATTAAGATTTCAAAAATTTTACTAAAATTTGAAACTACAGCAATCGGTCTATAATTTTGTATGCTGGATTTGTCACCGGATTTAAAAACCGGAGTAACACGAGCAATCTTCAACATCAGGAAAATTTTCAGTCTTAAGTGCTAAATTCAATATTTATTTATTTATTTAGAATTGGAAAACCAACAGTCAAAAGAGACCAATGACAGGTTTTCACGAATTACAATAGAAAAATACAAACAGTTTACAAAGAGATGACAAAAAAATTGAGTATTATCAAAACATAAATGAAGAATAATTATTGTGAATAAATGAGTGTTTATGGTAGAATATTACCAATTATTAAGCTTCTATATTTGTTAATAGAAAGACAGAGAAAATCTACGTGCTGAAATCTGTTGTTGTAAGTTTGCATCATTCTATTAACTGGTGCATTTCTATAATTGTTAGTGCGAGTAAGTGGTAGTTTGAAAAAATTTCGTAATCTTATATTAATATTACTAACGTTTATGTTAAAGTACCCAATTATTGATGAAGAATAAATTAGGTTATTAAATATCTTATACAGAAGCATAGCATCAATCAAAGTTCTTCTGCTTTCAAGTGACATCATATTGAAATATCTTAATCGACATTGGTAGTTAAACTGGTATATTTTATACCTATAACACAGAATGTGTAGAAATTTTTTCTGGATACTTTCTATTAATCTAATATTGAAGCTGTACACAGGATTCCATACAGTACTCGCATACTCTAGTTTGGATTTAATAAGGCTATTGAATAAACGTACTACCGTTTCAGGTGTAGTGAAGTTCTTTGTAACTCTTAGCAGGAAGCCTAACATTTTGTAGGCTGCTTTTACAGTAATTTCAACATGTTGGGTAAATAATAATTTATTGTCAAAATGAACTCCAAGATCTTTAACGGAATTTTTATTTATTAAATATGTGTTGTTAAGGTTGTAGTCGTATTTGATAAGGTTTTTATTTCTGCTAAAATTTATAACACAGCATTTAGGTACGTTTAAAGATAGATTATTTTGACAGTATTCATAAAGCCTATCTAAATCACTTTGCAGTTGTTGTGCGTCGTGCAAGTTAGTAACAGTTTTATAAATTTTAAGATCATCAGCATATAGCAAGAAGTGGGAATTTTTAAAGCAATTACCTATGTCGTTTATGAACAAGTTAAACAATAGCGGACCTAAATGTGAGCCTTGTGGCACCCCGGATGTTACATTTATTATTTCAGATTTAAACCCATTACATACTACAAGCTGAGATCTGTTAGTAATGTATGAATTTACCCAGCGCAATAACGATCCATGAATTCCAAGATTATTTAATTTATGTATCAGTGTTGAATGATGAACTCGGTCAAAAGCTTTCCTGAAATCTGTGTATATTGCATCCACCTGTATTCTTTTATCCATGTTAGATGACAAAAATTCAGTGAATGGAATAAGATTTGTTAAAACTGATTTACCTGCACAAAAACCGTGTTGTTCAGGAATTATGACTTTAAGGGCCAGTTGCATAAAACGTTGTTACCTGATCATGTGTTTAACTACACATTGTAGCCATGGATACGTATCAAAAATACATTGGAAAAGAAGCCTTGTCAAAGTTAACAACGTGATTAAAGTTAACAATGCTTTATGCAACTGGGCCTAAGTAATTCATTTTTTATTTTGCTTATCACCAGAGCTTCAAAAATTTTGCTGAAGGTTGACAGAATAGAAATCGGCCTGTAATTAGTCACGTCATTGATGTTGCCAGATTTGAGTATTGATGTAATATGTGCAGGGCCGCCGCGTGGGTATTAGCCGCCCGTGTGCAAACTTTTTTAAATCCGCCCCCAATAAAAAATTTATTGTAATTTTTATATAAATATATTTCTTAACAACAGTAAACAGTACAGCCAGCAAATAAAATCAAAGTACATTCTTTTTAGTATACATAAATCATAAATATGTAGCATGCAGGTACACATAAATCACAAAAACGTTGCTTATTAATATAGATATTTTCATTTTTAATATAATTTATGAATAATGTCTATATTAATTATTATAATTCAGTATTAATCACTAAATTTCATAATTTGTACTCTTCTAGCTTTTAGTGCTACAAAATCTTTGATTAATTGTCCAATGTCTAAATTATCCATAATATCATTTTCAATGGAAATTATAGATAAATCAACTAACCGTTCCTGTGCCATTGTGGAGCGTAAATAATTTTTTATAATTTTAAGCTTCGAGAAACTTCTTTCTCCTGAAGCAACTGACACTGGTAGTGTGAGAAAAATTCTAAGAACAACTGAAATATTCGGAAACGTAGCTTGTAAATTGTTCATATATATAAAATTTAGTAAATCAAAAGGAGACATATCATTTGCTATAAAACATTGTAAGGATTTTATTTCCTCAAAAAGAGTTATTCCGTCAATATCTTGATCATTAGAATTTTTGTCGTCTGTCAATTTCATATGTAAATCTTTGCAATGGTTTAATATATCATTTTCATTCCATTCTTTTAAAGCGTTAATGTTATGTATAATTTTAAATATTTCATTATGCTCTTTCAATAGTACAAACCTTTCAGAAAGAGATGACAGAGTAGTGTCAAGTATCGCGAAAAAAAAGTCTATCTTAAAAATATTTTTGGCACTCTTTGCAGGTTCATCCCTTCCTTCATATTCAAACATTCTTTTCTTTAATCTTTTTCGAACCTCGGGAAAAACTGGTTCTACATCCAAAATATTTGCCATTTCTGTTGCAGAATTGATAACGTTTTCGAAATTTTGATCAGTTCTGTAATCTTTGAAATGATTAATCAGATGTTCAATATGTTCAGTAACTGTTTGTATATTAAAGGACGGGTTACGCATTATTTTACTGACATTTATTTTGCTCAAAATGTCATGCCAAATAGTAATTGAACATAGAAATTTAAATGAAGTTACTTTTGAAAAAATATTATTAGCCTGAGCTCTTGACTCGATGGCCGCTAGTATGAACGGTGATTAAGGGAGATTAGCGAGCATTTGACTAGCATTGTTTTATCTCTGACAATCGTTTAGAGATTATTTTAGAGAAAAATTCTTCAAATAAAAGATGCGGGCAATTAATTTTTCTATAACTTTTATTTGAAGTATTTTCCTCTAAAAGGATCCATAAACGAATGAGAGAGATAAAACAATGCTAGTCAAATGCTAGATAATCACCCTTAATCAGTTGTTCATACTAACGGTCGATATCTTTAGTACTGTCATCAATTATATCCATGAGAGCCTGTGAAATTTCCAAAATATTAAGTTTAAGAGGTTTGATTGCTTCTATTCGGCTTTCCCATCTTGTATTTGATAATGGTTTTAAACTTAAATTTTTAATATGTGATTTTAATATAGCCCAACGCTTAGTAGACGAGGAAAATAGTTATAATATAATTCTTGTACAACGCCAAAAAAATCTACTATTTGAAACGAAATTTTCGCGGCATCATTCACAACTAAATTCAACGTGTGAGCAGAACACGGTACAAAGAAAGCTCTCGAATTTGATTCAATAATTTTTTGTTGCAGCCCATTGTGTTTACCACGCATATTGGCGCCGTTGTCATATCCTTGACCGCGTAAATCCGAAAAATTAAGATGTAGTGAATTTAAATGATTTAAAATAAATATATATAATCCCTGACCAGTTGTTTCATCGACAGAGCAAAATCCCAAAAAATGTTCGTGAACTTCTACAACGTTCTTAATTTTATTAAAATGCACAAATCTAACTACAATAGTTAGTTGTTCTATTCGACTTATATCGGGAGTTGTATCAAGGATCAAAGAATACTACTTTGCACTCTGAACCATTTTAATATTTTCCTTTATTCCTTCGGAAATTATATGAATAATTTGATTTTGTATGTCATCTCCTAAATAATGTGCAATATTCTTTTTTTGAGATGTTTGAATACGACGTAAATGTTCGGACATTATTGAATCAAATTTCGATACAGTTTCTACTAATTTTAAAAAATTACCATTGTTCGGATCATATAAATTTTTTGACGAACCTCTAAAAGCAATACAATGCCTTGATAAAAACTGTATTTTTTAAATTAAACGTTCAATAACCGATTGCCAGTATTTTTTCTCGGTATCGTATAGTCGCTGCTCTACTACGTCAATTGTAGTTTTGTTAGTTAAAGACAGTTTAAGTTCATAATATTTTGTACTATTTTTTATATGTAGGGTACTTTTCTCATGTTTGTTTAGTATTTGAGATAAATGTCTCCAATCATTAACGCCGTATTGACTACTTAGTTGTGATTGTTTGTTTTCAAATAGGCGACAATAGAGGCAAAAAACAGAATTCCGAGATTTTGAATACAATAAATAATTTCGTGTCACTTTTTCCCCATTTGAAAGAATTCTAGTATAATATGAATTACTAAATTTCCGCCCTGAATTGTCTTTTGGAAAATTCCAATTTGAAATTTGAGATGGGTGACTATGACTCAACTAATGTATCTCTTATTTTAATTGTTAAATATTTTGGCCAAGTACCTGGATCATCTAAATTAAAATTTAAAATAGTGTGTAATGTTTCGGTTGTCTCTATATTTTCTGATCTTTCTGGTTCAAATGTGTCTTCTCTTTGGGAAATAAAATCCCCATCTGTGTTTGTTTCATTTTCTTTTTTATTTTTGTCATTGTCAGTTTCTTCAAATTCTTGATCTTTTGACTGAATTGCACATAACGTTGTTCCAGGTTCACTCACTGAGGCAAAATGTTGATGTGTTTCATTTTCAGTTGATTTTGAAGTTGTTGCGTTGTTCTCATCTTCAGGTTCTCTTTCAGTACTAGTACATGTAATTCTCTGCTTTTTCTCTTCTGTATCTGTATGATTTTATAAATATTTATTTAAGGACCCGGCTAATTCTTGTTCAGTTTGAAGCTTCCTCGCTTTTCTTTTTCGATATTCTGCCCCAGACAAGGTTTTTGGTTTCTTCTTTATATTAATACCTGTGTCTATGTTCGACATCTGGAAAATTTATTTATTATTGAAATAATAATTCATTATTAAGTTACTTCTTTTATTACCTTAGTGCTTTAATCTGGAACTTACGTTTCGACTTCGAGTATTTACGTTGTACGTAGTTTTACATAGAGCGGGGATTAACCGATCTCCGAATCCATACGCTATCATCGCCCAAGAAATAAAATATGGAACTAAAAGTGAAGCCTTGGCGCTAGGCGGAAGATGTCGCTAGTAGGCTAGTATAGGTTATATATTCGATAACAAGAGACAACAAAGAAATATAATAAATTAAAACTAATAATAATAATAATAATTTTAAACAATACCTATGCTCTAAAAAATAATTTTCATGTGTTAAAATAAATTCTTTTAATAAAACAAAATAAAAATTAAATTTTCACCCAAAATGCCGCCCCCTTGATGAGCCGCCCCGGTGCGGGGCACGCCCTGCACACCCGCACGCGGCGGCCCTGAATATGTGAAGTTTTCCATTTATTCGGGAAAACACCTAATTTTAGTGATTGATTATATAAAATTAATAAAGGTTCGGTCAGATAAATAGCACAATTTCTAATGAAAATTGAGGGGATTTGATCTGGACCGCATCCTTTGGAGATATTAATGTTTTTTAAATAATTTAGTACGTCATCATGTTCCAAATTAATTGCATTTATATTTATTATAGTGTTATGAGAGATCTGATTGCTAATATTTACTCTATTGGATTTTATGTCATTGTCACTAATGTATACGGATTTAAAGAATTCGGCAAAGGCATCACAGATTTCAGGACCTCTTTCGGCGAGATTATCATTATATTTAACAACATTAGGAATTCCTGGATTTTTTTTCAATGTTTTTGTATAAGATCAAAAATATTTCGGAGTTGTTTTAATTCCAGCTTCAATATTGTGTAAATAAGAAGTATAGACTTCAGAAATTTTTATTTTAGTTCTATGTCGAAGTAGAGAGAATGTGTCAGTCTGATGGCCTCTTATAAATCCTCCATTTTTTGTGGAATTTATTTTTTTCTTTTATGAGTTTAATTAGTGATTTTGAAAACCATGGTGGATACTTAGATTTTTTATAGCTATAGAAGGTACATAATCATTTATTAAATTATAAATTATATTGTAAAATATTTCAATATTGCTGTTGACATTATCATTATTCAATTTAGTTTTCCATTCTATAGAATTAAGTTAGAAAATTATTTCTTCATATTTACATTTCTTAAAATTATAAACAAGACTATTATTAATTGTTAATGGTTTAATAAGATTTGAGTTAAAAACTATTAGTAAAGCAGGGTGGTGGATACTAGGTTTATAGAGAGGAGACCGACATTGTTCTACTCTACAATGAACTGAACTTAAAACAAGATCCAATATTTTGTGGTTGCCATTTTCTATAGTATTATGTTGCAGTAAGTTGCATAAATTTAACATGTTAATGAACTCATGATTTACAATATTCCGTCTTAAAATAGATGGATCTAAATTATGTGACATAGTGCTCGAGAAAACGGATATGAACAATCTTTAATAATTAAATTTGGAACTAAATCAGGTCCACAAGATAGTTTGGATTTAAGTTTTTTCAATGCGGACTCAATCTCACAGCTAGACAACTCAGTTAATGTAACCGGAATATCTGAAGCAGTTTTAATATCGGGAAGAGGATCATTTGACTGAGGAGACTAGACATTGTGGAAATGTGCTGCAAAAGCTTCAGCTATATCTTTGGGTTTGTCAAAATGATTTTCATTATAATTCATAGTGGAAGGAAAAGATGACTTATTCTTTTTTGCGTTCACAAAATTCCAAAATTTGTTCGGTTCAGTAATCAATGACTTTTCACAATTATTTACATAATTATTATATGATATTCTAATATCATATTTTATTTTGGACCTCAAAAATTTATATTTTTCATAATAATTTACAATAAGAGGATATTTTTTAAACATTTTAAAATATTGAGATTTTTGCTTGAGATCTGATTTAATTTGTGACGTAAACCAAGGCGGATAAGTTACAATTCTTCTAGATTTTATTGGAACACATTCCTTAAAGATTGAATATAAATTATTGTAAAAATATTCGCACGTTGAGTTTACATCAGAAAAATCTTTTAACGAATCCCAATCAAATGATGAAATTAGATGATACATTTTCGGGAAATCAGCCCTTTTAAAGTTAAATGACTCAGATACAACATTATGCAAGCAGTCTGTTTGATAATTATTTAATGCAATAGCCGTGTTCCTTCGGGCTGTGAATCGTAATATAAATGATTAAAGTGATCTTGATTAAAAAGAATAATGTTTTTACGTTTCCTATTTGTTATCTCCACTTTCTTATTTTGTGATCACTAGACAACCTTCCCCCTTCCCTTCAGAATCAACCTTTTTGAGTGATTCACATGGATTCAGTTCAGAACAAATTGAAAATATACTATTTCGAGCGTAGAAATTTACGAATGTGGGGTTTGTGGCATGAAGGGAAATAAGATTTTTCTACAAAAGCGTGTAATGAACCACATAAAGATTTGTTTGACATAAACATACTTCATATTCCTTACCAAGAACATTATTTTTTACTTCAATATAATCCATTTTTAATTCTGACTATAACACTAGACAGTTGATTATAAAATAAAGTAGGATAGTTTGCATTATTCTGCATATGACATTGACATTTGACACTAGATTGTGTTGTTTTCTTGCTATAATTTTTAAATCCTGTTTCAAAAGAATCACGACTAAATTAATCAGGATTCACAAAATCATAATCGCAACTCGAAAGAACATGGCTTATATTGGCATTAATCATAGCCACCTCTAATAAAGGCCGCGGCCATAGATATGGCAACGCCGCATCGTGTGACGTCACCCGGCTTACTTGTTCATGACTTTACATTGAAATAGATTTGGAAAAACTTTACATAACATTTTTGTTAATAAATTTTCTTTATTATGAATAACATAAATTCAATTATAGTTAAATAAAAAAAACCAACAATAAACATTATACGAGTATAATACATATTATTAAAGATTAATAATAATTATGTATTAAGAACAAATATATTCATTACCTAACAACATTTTTATAAAAGAACAAACAGAACAGTTATTGCAAGATATTGAGTTTTCTCGTTTTATTACTATTGTGATGAGAAACATTCTCAGATTTCATTCTCGAATAATTATTTAAAATTATGTTTGATATTGAATTAATAATATACCTAAAAATTTGTAAATTACTTTGTCCACAATGACAATTATCATTTATTATTATTCTGCAAGTATGATTTGCAATGAATGAAGTTTCACTTAAGAGACACAAAATTCTTTTTTGGTTATTAGATAAAAGGAATTGATTTTCAAAATGTTTGTAATTAATATTTGCATGATACCAATCACATGTTTCGCTACAAGAATTACAATATTTGAGGGAACAGACAAGCCACTTCTATTTAATGTAACAAAATATTGATCTTCGCAATTTTCTTTTGATATAAGTGTATTAACACAATCTGAACAAGATAATTTTTTTTGATATTTTGAAACCTACGTAACCACATATGTAATGAAATGCTGACTCATCCAGATGATTATTTTGTAATTGTAAAAAGTCGTGATTTAAAACATCATAGAAATGTTCAGGAATGCTTTCATTACTGGTAATATCATCATATATATATATATATATATATATATATATATATATATATATATATATATATATATATATATATATATATATATATATATATAATATTCTAAATCATTACTGGTACCATTGCCGTCTAATATCTGGGTACAAAATTGTATAGTTCCGTACTTAGCAGAATGAATACCAAAGACACTTGACACGAATTTTTCTTTTCGACTCTAGAATTTGAGTAACTGTAATATTATAATTTCCACCAGTCATTTGCCGGTAACAGCCAAAGCGATTTTCAATATTATCAGTCTGAAATTTGCCTGTTAAGACATATTTAGGTTTTATTATTTGAATAGAGTATTTAATCATTTCAATTAGCACAAAAGTGCTGTGATATAAAGCATTATAAGTATCTGCAGTTAAAGAACCATTTAAGTTATTTTTATTGAAATTTTGCCATTCTTTTAACCATTGTAAGAAATTTTCAAGAAATTTTTTCGAGAATCATCAATATTGTAAAATGGTTTAGCGAAATCATTTCTTTTTAAAAGACCCGTTAATGCTCTTTTAATATTAACTATAGTCCACCATGTTATTATTTTCTCCAAAAATATTACAGTACCCGAATTTTCACCTAATTGAACTTTAAGGGCCGAAAACGTGGTCTCGTGAAATATATTGAGTGCTAAAGAAACTTTTTGACGTTCAAATTAATTAGGATATAATGACTTATAATTTAATTTCGGAGCAGACTTTACCAACATTTTACATTCTCTTTTATAAAGTACTTGAATATCATTAAATTTTGCTTTTAGAAAAATATCATTTGAGTCAAAATTTGGGAGACAAAAAGTTTTTTCATTATCTTTTTGATTCAACCAATTATTGCGAATATTTTTTAAAACATGTACAGTATCAACATGTACAGTATCAAAAGTTAAATGTCTTAATTGGGCTGTTCGGTAACTGTATATAATATTTAGAATTAGAATTTTCTAATAAATTATTAAACATGGTCCGAATCCATTCTTTGCGTAATATGTCATCTCTAGGAAATTGAAAGCACTGAATAGATCCCTCAGACTTATTGCTGTCATAATTGCTTTTACAATTCGGTATACAACATTTTTCTGGCATCTAAAAGCAAAAATTTGTAACTTAGTAGTTAGCAGACCAGATAATTTTATAACATTAAAATTTTATATTGGAACACGCATTTTATCATGAAAAGTTCCATGACAAATATTTTCTATATTCTACACTTGCTCTAAATACATTCATTTTAATATAATAACAAAATTAAATCTTATATTTATGTATTTCCTCAGTTAAAGTGGTAAATAAAGTGTGAACTTCCCTTATTAACACAAGTTGATATACGAAATGTCAGCCTGGTGCGCTGCGTTGCCAATTCTACCTGGCCGCGGCCTTTATTAGAGGTGGCTATGCATTAATAGATAGTGGAGGATGATGATTATATTGAACATCAATCAAAGAATCATCCCTATTAACTACACAAGATACATTTGAAATAATTAAATCTAATAATCTGTTATTATAATTGTACACATTTACTGAGTTTACATGCAGTTTTCAAACCGTTTTCAAAACGTTTTTAGTTTTGAAAACGCCATGTATAGGGCGCGAGCAGACACGTGACTCGAGGAACCTTGACGTGCTTAGAATCAGCTGATTTGTGTGCGCATGTCATTTTGACAAGAACAGTGTCACGTTGAAAATTTTTTGGTTAAAAAATTATCCAATTGAATCCTTGTATTTTTGATCACGTGTGCGAAAGTAACCAATCAAAGCAAACTTACACTGATAATTACCCTAGGACAATTATCACTTCTGTCACTAAGTTGCTAAGTAACAAACACTTTTTGACAGATAATTAAAGATTAATTGTTTTAATTTGAAAATGTCATTTTCACGGTATTTCAGTGAAAATAACGGTTCAATTAATAAAATTATTACTATTAAACGTTTGTATAATAAAACTGGACATGTCTTGTCTTCTCGTGTCAATGTCAATCTTATTGTCGTTACACAGTTGACATTGAACTTATTCATAGCTACTACTGACATCTATTGGGTGATTTTATAATTATAAAAATTATGCTAAGTACAAACTATTCGAAAATTTAATAATCAAAATTGCAAAAAATTTTCTCACCGAATACCCCTCGATCATTGATAAATACTTATAATTTTATCACAACTTCCTCAAGCACGTTGCTTTTAGGTAACATCCCTCCGCCTTCGGCGTCGGGCGGTTACCAAGCAACGCGCTTTCGGTAACTGTGATAAAATTATTTCGTAATTATCAATGTCCTCGGGATATTATAGCTGATAAGATCAATGTTTTGACTTATTTTGGTTTTTAAGTGCTAAAATGTTATTATTTTTAATTTCATGTGTTTTACTGCCCAAAAATTATAAAATCTTAACATTTTAGCAGTTGAAAATCAAAATAAGTCAAAACATTAGTCTTATACAATGTCAAAACGGTTTTGAGCTATCTCAAACCAAAACTAAAATTCACGGGTTTGACTTGGAAACTAGTTTCAAAACTACTCATGTAAACACTTAAAATTCAGTTTCGAGATTGCGCATGCGAATATAGGGCGCGAGCAGATACGTGACTCGGGCGTCCTTGACGTACTTGGAATCAGCTGATTTATGTGCGCATGTCATTTTGACAAGAACAGTGTCACTTTGACAAGATCAATGTTTTGACTTATTTTTATTTTAAACTGCTAAAATGTTATTAATGTACAGTTTTCAGGCAGTAAAACCATGAAATTAAAAATAATAACTTCTCAACAGTGCAAAATTAAAATAAGTCAAAACATTGGTCTTGTCAAAGTGACATTGTTCTTGTCAAAATGACAAGCGCACACAAATCAGCTGATTCCTAGCACGCCAAGGACGCTCGAGTCACGTGTCTGCTCGCGCCCTATAGCATGACATTTCTGTCGCCTTGTGTTACTTGGTGTTACTAACCTACAAATAAACTGGCAGCTGTATGGTTTTAGTGCGTAGTGCTACAAAGTAGAAAAAATAATTGGAATAATAGCAAAACGAAGAATTTGGAGTGAAGAGGATCTGTTACTTACATCGGTCAAATGCGCATGCTCCGAAACTGTTTTCAAATCAATCTGTAAACCTGTTTTGAAAATTTCATGTAAACAGTTTCGCGTAATTTTGACTGAAAACTGAAACCATTCTCAAAACTGTATGTAAACGTAGTAATTGTTAAATTGCTTAGCTTCAATAAAAGATATAAAATTATTACATAACAAAACATTTCGATTAGTATTATCAGACACATATTCAGGGATATTAAAATCGCCAATAGGGCACTGAAGATCACGTGACCTATCATATGTTTTGTCCCTTTCTCACTTCAGACTCGATCTTCAGCTCTGTCCCATATTAACTTCAGACTGTAGTTTCGACGCAGTGCGCATGCGTCAGTTTGAACAGCTGTCATATTTTTCTAGCGGTAAATTTAAGAATGAGTTAGCGCAAGCGTGGAATTTGTTGCCATTTTGTTATTTGGCGGTTCTTGTACATATAGCGATTGATTATGTTATTGTTATTCATTGTAGTGTTTTATTATTTGTTTCTTTTTGTTATCTTGTTATTTCTTTTATTGTTATTTTCTGTTGTTTGTGAGTGTTGTCATTCTTTTTAAAACGATGCCAGTGCCACCGATTATCGAGGTAATATTTAAAACCTAATCATATTTGAACATAAGTAACAAATGACAATTTGTATAGGTAGGTTACATGTGAAAAACAAGAGAGACATCATCTGTGGCTCGTGGCCGTTTATGTTTATGAGAATATCACTTGTTGACATATTATCGATTACTCAGATTTGATAGTAACTCGTTGATGAAGCTCTAAATTTATAAATTGTCAATTACTGTTGGTAATACTTGCTTTTTAAGCAATAATGAAGACGAAGAGCATCCTGATCGTAATACTTATGAATATACATATGATCACATTGTTATCTTCCATTATATTATATTATTGAAGTATTCAATAAAAACGTATTTGATTCTTATTGTCTTCATTTTATTCTCATTTGATATCTTGCTAGAAATGTGACAGCTATTCAAACAGACGCATGCGTACTGCGTCGAAAGTACAGTCTGAAGTTAGTATGGGACAGAGCTGAAGATCGAGTCTGAAGTGAGAAAGGGACAAAACATATGATAGGTCACGTGATCTTCCGTGCCCTATAATCAGAAAATTATTATCGAACAAAAAAGGCAAATTCACAAAAAAATTCAAAGAAACTACAATAGCAGTCATAATTCATAGCTGGTGGAATATAAACCGTGAATATATAAATAATAGTTAGTTTACAACAAACCACATCAATATTTTGTGGCAGGAAATGCAAAAAGTCTTTCAAATTGACAATAACTACTTTAAATTTCTTCTTAATTAAAATAAGTACACCGCCACCCTGAGATACGTTACATTCAGCTAATTCAAAATCTTGCCATTTCATTGAGTATTAAATTGTTCTGGAAATAGTCATTTTAAGTTTCAATAAATTTATCGATGTTACATGTACTATTTTACTTTTTAATACATAATACTGTTATATTAAATTGGTGAGGGCATAGGGAGATCGTTGAACACAGCTAAAATATTTTTGGCAGCAATTGACGCCATTTCGTTCCTTGTATTTATTGTTGCGCTTCCCATATGTGGAATTAGAACTAAAAAATTACATATTTTATATTTTTATACTTGTAATATTATCCCGGATTTTCCCCCATTATTAAATACGAGGTAGCGTCAAAAAGCACCCGGAATCGTTGCCTATAGTCCAATCCAAAAGCCGGCTAACGAAAAAAATGCATTGTAAGAAACAACCTGCAGCTTTCGCAGACAGTAAGTAAAAGAAAAAGATTTGCCGGGCGGCTTGACGCTTTCCCTAGTAGTGGCTGGCAAAACAAAAAAAAAAGAAATTTCCCTCCAGCGATTACCTGCTTGGCTCTATACTCCATTCGCTGAAACGAGACAATATGGAACTAATTATTGAACACAGACAAGTCATTCTATAGGTCAAAAATCTGATGTGGACACCACACGACTTCCTTGTACGCAAGACGAATATGAAGATGAAGTATAGACTCAATTATAAAATTGCACGTATATGACATTAACATCTATTTTTTATTTTTTTGTTAATTTTTGTCCTAATCCATAGCAAGCTTCTTTACAAAAACCAAAAAGTATATAAGTTGTAAATTTACATATCTCGCTTATACAACGGGCTAATTTAATAATACTTGATGTGCTAGACGCAGAATTTAATTCATTTAATTCTCTAAAACTCTTATTTGAAGCATTTATTTCTAAAATCAAAATGAAACCATTTTATTCAAGAAAAACTGTTAACAACTTCAGGTAATATATCACTTCCGGTTAGCCTGTTTTAATCAAATTCTGCTACGTTATTCCAATTGATATATAAGTCTTATATACTAAATTTGAAAAGTTTTGGATTATATTTTAATATAGTTTTTCATTAAAATCTATTATAGGCTTCAATAAAGTACCTTTTCTGGAAATTATGTAATGACCAAAAAGGGAGGTGCACAACTAGATGTTATAGAAGTCCTAAATACAAAATTTCAACTTTCTACGGCTTACCGTTTTTGAGTTATGCGAGATACGTACGACGAAATTAGTCAGAATGGATTCAGGGATGGCCAAAATGGATATTTCCGTTGAAATCTGGAAACCGAAATTTTTCGCGAATACAATACTTCCTTTACTTTGTACAAGGAAGTAAAAAAGGATAATTTTGGAGCCGACCAATAGATTGACTTGTTTCTGTTCATGAATTAGTTCCACATTCTTTCGTTTCAGCGAACGGAGTATAGAGCCAAGCAGGTGATCGCTGGAGGGAAATTTCTTTTTCTTTGGTTGGCAGTCATTACTAGGGAAAGCGTCCAGCCGCCCGACAATTCTTTCTTTTACTTACTGTTTGCGAAAGCTGCAGGTTGTTTCTTACAATACGTTTTTTTCGTTCGTCGAATTTTGAAATGTATTCGGAGCAACGTACAAACATTATATTTGCGTTTTGCTGGAGAAATCACTATCTATGACCTTTTAGATGCTAAAAAAGCATATGGAAATGAGGCGATAAAAAAATTGACTGTACGAGCGGCACAAGCAAAAATTTCACTTGGTTTTAAGCAAGAAGAAAGCGATTAGGAGGTGTTTTTTTGATTACCAAAACGTAATTCACCACAAATTCATTCCTCAAGGCCAAACTGTAAACAAGGAGTTTTAGTGAAGATCCTTCAACGCCTACGAGACGCAATCAGAAAATCGGACAAGAAGCGATTGGGTTTTGTTGCATGAAAACCTTTGGTAAGACCAATGTCACCACTCTGAAACACCCCTCCTATTCTCCCAACCTTGCACCAGCCGATTTTTACCTATTCCCTCGACTAAAAATGAAATTGAAAGGACAACGTTTTGCTAATCCAGCAGAGGTTAAGGAAAATTCGACGAGGCAGTAAAGGCACTTTCAGAAAATGCTTTCCAGGAGTGTTTTGAACAGTTGTACGAAAGGTTGAACAAGTACGTAAATGCAGGGAGAGTATACTTTAAAGAAAATTAATGTAAAAATGTTGTACCTGTTTTCAATAAAATATTACTGACTAATTCCGGGAACATTTTGACACTACCTCGTATATCAATAATTAATTTGACTTCTACGATATCGCAGTTAACTCTATTTATATCAACTCACCGCAGTTAGGAAGCGAATATAATTTGTGTCCAGCAGGTAGCGGTTCCGGGGTCATCACATCTAACCCAGCAGCAAATATTGTGTTTGTTTCTAAAGCTTCAATCAAAGCATCTTGGTCTACAACTTTTCCGCGAGATATATTCACAAACACAGATGTTGATTTCATCTTTTTAAAGACTGAAGCGTTAAACATTTCATGTGTTTCGGAATTGTAGGGGCATGCAGCTATAACGACATCACTACGAGATAATAGTTCGTCCAAGGAAACGAAAGTTGCTCCTATTTCTTTACCTTTAAAAATAAAATTATAATTCATATATGGAATAACATATGTAACAAATGTTTTGAGAAATATTTCGTCACTGGACCTAATAAATACATAATAGTTGTTTTATTCCATGTTAAATTTGCCAGAAAAAATATTATGCTACTATACACATGTTGTAGAACAGTGATGCACAAACTCCGGCCCGCGGGCCAATCCGGCCCGTTTACTAATTCTATCCGGCCCGCGTAGAAATCAATTGATTGTGATTTATATATATTAAAAAAAAAATGTAAATAAAATTGAAAATAAACATGAAATTCATAAATTTATATGACACTTTAATTTTATTGATTTAATTTATTTATTCTGTTAATACATGATATAAATATTTTTGTGTTCGAAATGCTTACGAGCACCATCTATTCCGCTACACCCGTAAGCAACAGCGGCCGGGTATTCGTTCTTATGCTTGACGAATAACGCACGGAGCGGTGGGGCGTACTGGCGTAGTAGTGCTCACATGAATTCCAGAAATCGAATTAATGACGAAAATTTAAAAACATCTTGCAGTTGGCTATAACCTCCTTAGCACCGGATATTAGCCAAATAGTTACTGGTATTCAATGTTATCCTTCGCATTCTTCAAAGAGCCAAAGTTAGTATCTCTTCAATCATTTGTTTTTATTATATCTAAGAAATTGTGATTTAAATAGTTAAAATTTTATTTGCTGTTTGTTATATTTATAGCAAAATATATAATGATATTTATTTTTATTCAGTTATTGTATTATACACTTACACAGTCAATAAAAAAATATATAAAGTAATTCATTTTTTATTCCATCCAAACCTAAATTATGTTTTGAATTCTTACTGGCCCGCGGCAACACAACGTATTTTTATTTGGCCCATTGTCAAAAAAGTTTGTACATCCCTGTTGTAGAAGATTCATTGTCTTACTAGTACAAAAATGTTGTTATTGTTGTACTAGTAAAAAAATGTTAGTTTCTTAGTTCACCGCTGGCGGCGGTAGTAGCCACAGCAACACAGATCATATTGAAAATCGTTATTTGACAGTTGAATCATTTGTGTTTTGTAGTGTACACTGTACACAGCCAGCTTTGACTAAAATTGCATATTTTACAAATAAAAAAATTCCAAAAAAATGCCAAAATAGTATATTAAAGAACGTGTTTTATAAGACATGTTTTTTTCGCACGCGTCAAAATTTAGAAAACGAGCGTCAGCGAGTTTTCTAATTGACAAGTGCGAAAAAAAGTCTTATAAAATGAGTTCTTTATACTATTTTTTATATTTTGCACCTTCTACAAACTAACATATTTTAAAAAAACTGTTAATATTAAACCGAGTTGATTTAGGGAAATTTGTAAGTGAAATGTTGTAGTTGGTAACATTGAATTGACCACATTCAATTATTATTTGAAAGTTCATGTCATTTCAATATTTACGAACATATTTAAGTGAATTTAGTGTAATCATGGAAGATGAAATCAGTTGCACTCCGCCTGAGCTACGTAATATAGCTCAGACTACAGGAAATAATCTACTTCCTAAAAAATCGCGCGAGATTTATGAGAAAGAATTTGCAAATTTTGGCACATGGTGTAAAGAAAATAATGTCAAAGGCGTAACAGAGAATGTTTTGATTGCTTATTTTAAAATGCAAAGTAAGACGAAAATATGTATTATTATTATTATTATATTCATTAAATAAAGTGATTAATTAAGTAAAAGAAATTTTGAGGTTATATTGAAATTTCTTATCTTCCAGCTTTGACGTTCGACAATTTAACCCTTTCAGCCTCAGTGTACAGGAAATTTTTATTTTTTCTTATATTTGAATTAAAACTTGCTTTAAAATTAATTAAAAATAATTTTCTATCGTTCAAAGGTTCAATCTACAAATTTTTAGTACTACTAGGTCCATCTATGTGGACTAATTCGAACATTATATTAACATTTACTTACTCAATTTGTGATTATATTTGTACATTTTCATGTAAATAATCTTCCCTAAATAAAAAATAATAATAATAACGACATTATATTATTAAAATTAATTGTCAATTAACTAAAAATAAATTAGGTAAAAATGGGTTAAAGAAACGTCATCTAGTACCAACCGTCTAAAACAAAAAATTGCGTATCGAAATGAAGGTCATTACGATACGCAATTGCGTATCGTAATGACTTCATTATGAACGCAAAATATAAAAAATTACTTGAACTTGAAGAAAAAATAATATATGCCATTCGGAGTAGAACACCCTTTTTGTGTTTTACCCAGCTTGTCAGGCCTCGGCCGCAATAGCTGAGTTCAACACAAAAAGACCGCTTTCTACTCCTAATAACATAATATACTATTAAAAGATGTTATACAAACATGAAATACGCAAATCTATCTATAAGTTAGTTGGACACATAGCCAAAACGTTAAATTGTTAACGTTTTTTGGGATCAAAATATTGGACATACGACTCTTTACCGAATTATACGCGAATGTGACAAGGGTGTAATATCTATTAATAATAAAAAAGTGGGTAACCCGAACATTTGACCCTAAATCGAATCAACAGACTCAAGACAAAGTTAGAACGTCATCGCGCAAATTAATTCGACGATTTAGAATATTAAAGATGAGATGATTGTTAGCATAACTTTTGTCAGAAATGATTTAAAATTTCGAAAAATAAATGCTATAACCAAATAGACAGCGGCAAATGCTTCTTAAGGTGGATTTATGCAGCCTACTTTTTATTTTACTTTACAAAAGTTAAATGTTTGTTAATATATGTACTGCTTTATGTGCACACTTTTAATTTTACTTTAAAAAGTAAAGTTAACCAACATTTAACTTATGACCGTTAAAATAAAAGAATTTCTCAACTGCGCATCTGCACCACTTTACAAACGTCAATGTGTGGTGTGTTTATTTGCTTTAGTATAGGTTATGACCTGTTATGACTGTATTACACTTAACGATAAATCGACCGATTTATTGATCGACTGCTACCTTCAATTTATCGGTAGGTGTAAAACAGAAAAATCGATCGATTTATTTACGAAAATAAATTGATGAAATAGAACGAATTCTATTTTCCGCGATTTTCCGTTGATTTTTTTAGGGAATTTTTGGTTACTTTTCTAGTGTCTATAATACTTGACATTTGAAACTATATTTAATGTGTGCTTGATTCCAAGATTATAATTACGTATATTCACTAGTTTTACTCATTTTTAAGAAGTACGGTACAAGAAAGACTACAGTTCAAAGAACGACAAGAAAACTGAAGCGCTGCTAGGTTAAACTCTAACCTCTCAGATATACAAAATAATATTAAGAAGTTGGTAGTCTTAATTTCAACAAAAATAAATTGATTGAAAATCGTTAAGTGTAAATTCTCAACGATCGATTTATCCATCAATAAAATGAAGGATTTATTGTTAAGTGTAAAACCGCTATTAGATTGCAAAATTAGAAAATGAGTAAAGTACAAGGTTGTTTATTGTTAGATTTAGTGCAAAAATATCCCCACATATATAAATAAATATATTATCACGGCTTATTACCTATTGCTGGTAAGCGCCCGCACGGTGCAAATATTTCATCATTACTGATATCTGTGTGTAAAGCAGATTGGCTCCTCACTTATATAGATAATAATAGTATATTATTCAACGAGCGTATTATGGTGGCTATTATTCACGAGGATGATTTTAGAACACGAGCCGTAGGCGAGTGTGGTAATTCATACGAGTGAATAATAGCCATTATACGCGAGTAGAATACGATATTTTATCTACACCTTCAATTGAAATCATACCGGGTGACACTGAAAAATGGTTCACTCTAAATAACTTTCTTATTTATAATTATATTTTCGCGCTTCCGTCAAGTTTTAAGTATCAAAATCGTTCAGGAACCGTCAGATTACTGCAAACCAACGTTAGTAGATTATATGTCTCTGCTGCAAACTGAAATGAAATGAGTCACGCACTGTCGTAAAAATATTATAAAAAATCTATAGTTGAGTATTTTTAATACAAGAAAATAGAATATTTATAGGTTTTGAACATAATTGTAAGTAATTATAATTAAATTTGCAGTAAAAAATCCACATAAAATTATGTTGATTTTTCAGGTTATGATATAGGAATGAAATGCCGTGAAACGTACAAAGAAATGAATTATGTTACCAACACAGAAAATTTCCCTAGAATTTAGAATTTGAGTAATACATAATAATAAACAGATAAGTCGGTACAAAAAATCTTGTCTATCACATGTCCAGAAACGGTTTTGCGAGTATTTGCATGCGCATAACCGCTAAATGAAGATGATTGTGAACCCTCAACAATAAATTTGACAGTTCCGTGTCTTATGTAACCTCGCCCCGTGGATTATGTTTCATAATCCACGGGGTGTGGATAATGAATGGTATTATGTATCCATGGTTACGTACATAATATATTACTAAACAGGTGTAGATAAAAATATTTATCACATTAATTTATAACTATAGCCAGAAAAATCACATCTGCGCATGTGTACCGAAGGCTTTAAAGTTATGCAGCGTAAAGTATCAAACTTAAAGTATAGTAAAGTAAAAAAGTTAAATAAAAAGCAGGTTAGCAGAACAGTATACAATAATGGCTGAGAATACCAAAACGAACAACAGTTGCAGACAAGAATATATCTGATGATCCGGGAAGTAAATTTTACATCGTTTAATGACATATTTGACTAGGCATTAAAAAAAATGCGTCACATTGAAGATAATGGCCCCCTATTAGTGTTGTAAAACTAACTTTTTTATCCTTAGTTTACAGGAACAAACCCTTGCGTAGCATCAATATTTCAATAAAAAAATTCTTTCTATTTGTTGACAAGGTCTAATGTTTTCTCAAAACTTTTGTTATATACGTTATTTGAAAAACTATAAATTTGTGTTTTACCTTCTGGTTTTTCTCTGTGCCCACAATAAATAAACTGTCCAACTTCAAATCCTTTTAATCTTTTAACAATTTCAATACCAATTGATCCCAAACCAACAATACCAACAGTAGAACCAACGATATCTTGTCCAAGTAGCCAATTTACAGCATATTTCCATTGACCACTACAAGAATTATAATAAACATTACCATATAATATCGTTTTTAATTTGTTAAAGTTACGTATTCATTTGTAACCAGCCTTCACGTGTCCTTCTCATGGCAGCAAGAGTCAGCATAACTGCAATATCAGCAACTGCTTTGTTCGGGATATTAGCAGTATTTCCTATTAACATACCACGGGATTTTACTTCCTTTACATCGATGTGGTCATATCCTACTGACATGGTGCTTACAACACGTAATTGGGGCCCTACAATTAGTAATACATATATATTTTGGAGTAAGATTTAGATTACCTATTTAGTTAGCTAGACAGAATATTCTACGAGGTAGCATCAAAAAGTCGTCTTCAGAGCAGCTGCAAACATGAAATTCTGCGTTCTACTGGAGAAATTACCATCTGAGACCCTGCATATGCTAAACAAAGCATACGGAAATGAGGCGATGAAAAAATCGACTGTGTACGAGCGGCACAGGCAAAAATTTCGCTTTGGACAAAAACAAGGGGAAAGTGATTAGGCGGTATTTTTTTTAATTACCAGGGCGTGGATTCACCTTGATTTCATTCCTCAAGGCCATACTGTAAAGAAGGAACTTTAGTGATTTTTCAACGCCTACGAGACGCAATCAGACGAAAAGCCCTGAAAATTGGGCAGGAAACGATTGAGCTTTGCTGCATGACAACGCTCCCTGATGGTGAAAAATTACCTTGCTGAGAACAATAGGCATTTATGAAAATTCTACCAGTGACCTATTACCGGTATATATCGGTAAACAGCTGTTTACCAGGTTGCAGCTACCGGAATCGATATTTTAAGAACGCAAGTGGTAAACAGGGTTGATCCATAATCTATAACCTATGAAAAACAGATGAAAGTTTAAAATTTGATGTAGTTAAACGTTATTAGCACAGTCCTACTTCCGATTCCAACTTTGAACACATTTCCACTTTAAATGCGCGCGCTTCGCTTGGCATCACTACCTTTTTTTGAGGTTAGATTTTTCATTTGCCGGATGAATTACTCGATCCACAAATCATGGATCAGGTAGATATGGTACAATTTTCGAACCCGGCAACTATTTACCACTCGTGTTTTCGAACGCAGTCGGTAGATGCGGTATCTATCCGTAGAATTTTCGTAAATGCCTAATGTCACCACTCTGGAACACCCCTCCTATTCTCCCAACCTTGCACCAGCTGATATTTACCTGTTCCCTCAACTAAAAACGAAAATGAAGGGACACATGTTTTGCTAAACTTCGCAGAGGTGAAGGAAAATTCAACAAGGCAACTGAAGACACTTTCATAAAATTATGTTCGGGGGCTTTTTGAATAGTTGGGACAAGTGCGTAAATGTAGGGGGAGGGGTTTACTTTAAAGGAAATTAATGTAACAATGTTGTTCCTGTTTTCAATAAAATATTATTGAACAATGAGACCCTTAGCGCAAAGCTTAGCGTAGATGGCAGCATATGAACATTCTCCTGAGTACGTATGACAATGTACAGACTTCTGTAAGAATTCACAGATATTATTGTGTGTAATCGTGACTTTTCATGGTTGTGGCACATTATATAAACACAAAATATAGAATAATATACAATAGGTGCAATAAAATAAACGTTTTTAATAAATACGTAGTCTAAATTTATTATTTTAATTTTAATTAATAGTTATGTTTGACGCTCGTTTGACGTTTCAAAGTCTTTTGAAGGTTAAAGTAACTAGCCCAGTACCGAACCTATCGGGAGAAATATTGTGCTAAGGCTCTCATTCCAGGAACATTTTGATGGTACATCGTATTAGGCAATCCAACATGTCATAAGTGGAGGGCAGGTATGATTTTAACCTCACTTTTGAATATTTTTTAAAATTATTTATTTATCTTATTAATATTATTGAAATCGAGAAATTTTGTTACACATTATTCATAAAATTATACTATAATTTTTTTCATGGCTCCATCATGTATGCATTTTATTTCTGACAGCTGCCCTCCACTTAAATTCAATAGGGCGGGTGCATCACGTGATTGGATCTAGCGGGATCTAGGCAACCCGCCAGCCTGGTGGACCAACAAACCTTATAAGTGCCTTTGTTTATATTGAGTTTGGTTCATATGCCTTTTTGTGCGTTTTTCAGTTGTTGTTCATAACATTTGTGGGGTTGGTGTATTACTATGACTCAACTGACTTGAACATTGTTATTTTCTCCCAGAAAATGTTAAAAATACGTATCTTTTATTAATAATCACAACCTACATCCATGTCGTATTGACATGAATACAATGTTTAAGCCCGGAAAATTTCCCAAAACCTTATATTCAGACATTGTAGTGTGCTTTGAGTATAGCAGAAGTTCATATATACAGTGTGTTCAATAAAATTCCTAACTCGGTGTAGGCTATGAACAGAGAAACGTAAGTCTGATCATTATTCAATTCAATTGTCAAGATGTCAAAATTGATCTTGAAATGTAATTTTAAGGAGAAAAAACAATAAAGAAGGATACAGTATGTAGACATTCACCGTTTTCTAATTTGTTCCTATTTCTAAAATAAGATTCAAGAAGAAAAACTTTGTTGTCAAATTGACATTTAATTAAATATTTTTAAATTGACATACGTTTCTTTGTTCATAGCCTACTCCGAGTTAGGAATTTTTTTGAACATACTGTATTACAAGTATTTAAAGCCTATACAAATTTAGAGGCGTATATAATGAGTTTCGTTGTGGATCAGTCAAATCTATCCAGCGTTGAGAATGAAAGACATCGACTATCGACGTGAAAGACAAGGTATATTAGTAATATGATTTAGTGCATTAAAAATTATAACTATCAAAATTTTTGGCTGATTACAGGTTTACATTTCCCAAAAGTTACTAGCAAAGCAAACATCTTATAAGTATCTTGTATGATTTGCAAAGTGGTGAGATTGTGTGAGCTGACTGTGATTGTATAGCTAGCTGACAATGTGAATACTCTTAAATATAATTTTATTAAATTTTTAATATCTGTATAAAAACACTTTTATTGTCCTATTTTTTAACACGCAATTAAATTACTAAAACATGATGGCTACAGGCTACGTTCATTTACATTATAATGACGTATTTTAGTTTAATATTATTTGTAGGTAATATATTACGCATCAGACAAAATACTTAATAAATATCTACAATAGAGTACCTACAATATTATATTTATTCTTATTTTACCTTCGTAAGATCACTTCTCTTTACCGTACCTAATCATTTTAGCTTCCTAAAGCTATAATTCTATCTTCAAAATCTGTTTCCGATGCAAATTTATAAATTGATAATCCATCACTATTGTCACTCGTTTGGAATATTAAACCATAGCACAAAACTATGGCATTTTAAACATATTCCTATATGTCAGTCTGGTTTGTTGGTCCACCAGGCTGCCATTTTTAAATATCCGTGACGTCACATGCACGGGCTCTATGGATTGATCTATTATCTAGCAATTAATCATAAACTATGTTTGTATACCTGCAGCGTCCAATATTTCTTTATCTAAATATTCCTTTGAAGACCAAAACAATGCATCAACTCCTTTAATTTTTTCAATAATGTCTGCCCGACTTGGTGAATTATCTTCATTATAGATAACTTGGAATCTATAAAAAATTGAATATGTACATTTATAATATTTTCTACATAAAAATAATATTATTACTGTTGAGATAACAAATCGAAAGCAACCCTAGGAACACAAGAGTTTGTTATAAGAACTTTTGGCTTGCTCATTGTATGTTACGTGACCGTGACACTAACTTTTAATTATGAATTCAAGGTAGATATTATATAAGCGCAGATACTCATATTTCGTATATGAATGAAATTGTATTTTTTATCTCGTCAAGCTACGTACGTACGAAGCATCCCGCGCGGTCGAAATCCACGCGGTCGAAATCCCATGCGATCGAAATCCCACGCGGTCGAAATTCCACGCGGTCGAAATCCTACGCGGTCGAAATGTACCCCCACCACTTTGTCCGTTGTGCCGAAATACAAATATTTCCACGCCGTCGAATCCCACCCGGTCGAAATGTTACACGATACAAATGAGTACGTTCCGCGCGGTCGAAATCCATGCGGTCGAAATCCCACGCGGTCGAAATCCCACGCGGTCGAAATCCCACGCGGTCGGATTTACCCCCACCACTTTGTCCGTTGTGCCGAAATACAAATATTTCCACGCCGTCGAATCCCACCCGGTCGAAATGTTACACGATACAAATGAGTACGTTCCGCGCGGTCGAAATCCACGCGGTCGAATTCCCACGCGGTCGAAATTCCACGCGGTCGAAATTTCACGCGGTCGAAATTCCACGCGGTCGAAATGTACCCCCACCACTTTGTCCGTTCTGCGGAAATACAAATATTTCCACGCCGTCGAATACCACCCGGTCGAAATGTTACACGATACAAAAGTGGTGGGGGTACATTTCGACCGCGAGGAATTTCGCCCGCGTGGGATTTCGACCGCGTGGGAATTCGACAGCGTGGATTTCGACCGCGCGGAACGTACTCATTTGTATCGTGTAACATTTCGACCGGGTGGGATTCGACGGCGGGGAAATATTTGTATTTCTACAGAACGGACAAAGGGGTGGGAGTACATTTCGACCGCGTGGGATTTCGACCGCGTGGATTTCGACCGCGTGGAATTTCGACCGCGTGGGATTTCGACCGCGTGGATTTCGACCGCGCGGAACGTACTCCGTACGTATCATTATTTATTACTACATAGCATTCATACATAAAATATATCACAATTACTTGTGTAAATCTATTTTGCTGACCAGCAAAAAAAACTTGCTGACTGGCTATTTAGAATTACTGGAATTGCTTAAAAATCAGTAATCTACCTTAGAACAACAATGGTCATCTTACTGTAACGTATCAATCTTGTGCTCTTCTTCAGAGAGGTACTTTACTCTAGTGAAATATAACAAAATTTTGCTGACTGGCTATTTAGAATTAATGGAATTACTTCAAAATCAGTAATCTACCTTAGAACAACAATGGTCATCTTCCTGTAACGTATCAATCTTGTGCTCTCCTTCAGAGAGGTACTTTACTCTAGTGAAATATAACAAAATTTTGCTGACTGGCTATTTAGAATTAATGGAATTACTTCAAAGTCAGTAATCTACCTTAGAACAACAATGGTCATCTTCCTGTAACGTATCAATCTTGTGCTCTCCTTCAAATAGGTACTTTACTCTAGTGAAATATAACAAAATTTTGCTGACTGGCTATTTAGAATTAATGGAATTACTTCAAAATCAGTAATCTACCTTAAAACAACAATGGTCATCTTCCTGTAACATATCAATCTTGTGCTCTTCTTCAGATTATTGATTTTGAAGTAATTCCATTTATTCTAAATAGCCAGTCAGCAAAATTTTGTTATATTTCACTAGAGTAAAGTACCTCTCTGAAGGAGAGCACAAGATTGATACGTTACAGGAAGATGATCATTGTTGTTCCAAGGTAGATTACTGATTTTGAAGTAATTCCATTAATTCTAAATAGCCAGTCAGCAAAATTTTGTTATATTTCACTAGAGTAAAGTTCCTCTCTGAAGGAGAGCACAAGATTGATACAATACAGGAAGATGACCATTGTTGTTTTAAGGTAGATTACTGATTTTAAAGTAATTCCATTTATTCTAAATAGCCAGTCAGCAAAATTTTGTTATATTTCACTAGAGTAAAGTACCTCTCTGAAGGAGAGCACAAGATTGATACGTTACAGGAAGATGATCATTGTTGTTCCAAGGTAGATTACTGATTTTGAAGTAATTCCATTAATTCTAAATAGCCATTCAGCAAAATTTTGTTATATTTCACTAGAGTAAAGTACCTCTTTGAAGGAGAGCACAAGATTGATACAATACAGGAAGATGACCATTGTTGTTTTAAGGTAGATTACTGATTTTGAAGTAATTCCATTAATTCTAAATAGCCAGTCAGCAAAATTTTGTTATATTTCACTAGAGTAAAGTTCCTCTCTGAAGGAGAGCACAAGATTGATACAATACAGGAAGATGACCATTGTTGTTTTAAGGTAGATTACTGATTTTAAAGTAATTCCATTTATTCTAAATAGCCAGTCAGCAAAATTTTGTTATATTTCACTAGAGTAAAGTACCTCTCTGAAGGAGAGCACAAGATTGATACGTTACAGGAAGATGACCATTGTTGTTCTAAGGTAGATTACTGATTTTGAAATAATTCCATTAATTCTAAATAGCCAGTCAGCAACTTTTTTGCTGGTAGGAAAATTACCGATTAGCGTAAATGTAAATGAAAGTAAATTGCAAAGAATAAACATTCATTATCAGAAAATATTATTGTTAATAGTAATAGTATATTATACGCCAAGTTTAAGGTTATAAAGAATTTGATTTTTGCTTCAAAAAAATGCTTATTTTTTCTCTTTCAATTGGTTAAGGTTTTCGTGTTTTAAATAATTTTTCAAATCATACCTGGTGTACCTACTTACGTGAATTTAAAAATATAGAGTTAAAATGAATTTATGAAACAGGGTAATAAAAAATAAGTTATTTAATTTTTTAAAAAAACTAATTAAATTACTGGCAAAAAATAGAAATATCATGAAATATAATGAAAAATTTAAGATTTTGAGCGTAAAATAAATTTATAACACAATCATGGGCGCCGATTACATGGGGGCAGCGGGGCTCATGCCCCCAAGGAAAATGGCAGTGGCCCCAAGGAAATATAGTCCCGTATTCTCACCTCTTGAAGTAGCGCTACTTCCGAAAAATCGCTACTTGAACTGTCAAACGTCAATTATCTTACAAATTAAAGAAATAAAAATAAATTAAATTCTAAATACCACTTAATTCAAATATTATACATTCAAATTATAAAAAAATGTAACCTATTCTTGTCTATTCATAAAATAAAATAAAATTTAAAAAATAAAAAAATCACTACTTCCGAAGTAGCGCTACTTCAAGAGAAGAATACGGGCCATAGTGTTTTAAAAAAATTGCTGCACTGTCGCCTCGCCCTTTATGTTATTACTCTGGCCCTCGCTCTGGCCACAGTCTTCGGCGCACAGGTGCCTGGGGCGCCCAATATTGTATCATATTAGGGCCAGACGCCATTATTTTATTCTAGTGTAGTGATCTAAAAATAAAAAAAAAACCTCACCAGTCTTGTGCCCCCAAGGAAATTTTGAAAAGTCGGCTCCCGTGAACAATAACCCTTATAACTAGTCGCAAGAGAAAAAAATAAGTATTTTTTATAGTAAAAATCAAATATCGATTCCATTTAAAAAAATGTAAGTTTGTGTTACTGGTTATATCTAATTGTTTTATTTGAAACATTTTTCTCGATTACTGATAGTTTAGAAGTAATTTCAAAATGAATAATATATCGACCAAATTGTTTTCTGCCATTTTCCAGAGAATTTTTGTCAAAATAAAAGCGCATCTAAGATTGCCCCCCAAAGACGCACCATGTCCCATTTAACCGAAGTTGTATCTTTTATAGTTTCCGAGATCCCAATGATGCCTTCGAGATCCGGACAGCCTGTATATGATAAACCGGATGTGGTACTTTACTTAAAGCTTACTTATTGCTATTTTAAACATGGAATTGGCGGGAGGTCATGTGCTGGCCACGAGATTTTTTTCATTACTAAGTTAGCTTTTAAATAGTGGCGGAACTTTAATTTTTGCCCCCTCCCCTCCCGCAAAGTTTTCATTGCAGCATAACATTCATTATCATTGATCATCATAAAATATTATTAAAATGCATCATAATATAATTCAACGAAATAAAATTGTTGAAATTCAGTATTGTGGAAAACTGAAACTCGTGACTAATATTTGGGATTTCTCTTTTACATTCTGTTCTCCTTGCTTGAATTATGTTAAATAGGTACATTAACATTATTATAATTTATTTAATTGCACATTAATTCTATTCAAAATATGTTATTATGGGCTATATTTCACTGAAGTACTACTGTTAGATTAATACTTAATCTTAATACAATATTGATTTACTGATATCAACAATCAAGTATTGTGAGTGATATGCAATAGATAATTATTATTTTGTATAAAACATTTACATTAATTAAGAGATTAAATGTTTATTTAGTGTTTGAATACATAAAATAAATTCAGTGATTTGTAAATTAAAGATTGTCAAAAATTAATAAAAAATATGTTTACATGGATAAAAACAAGGTAAAATATAATATAATCAATCATGTTTAATAAATATTTAATTAATATGTTTGACATCTAAGTAATGTCGAGCATTTCAAAAGTATTCTTTGAAATCGTGTTATCCTGATATTCAGAGCATTTTTGTTCGAACGGGTTGAACTTTTTTGCTTTCTTTTTGTTGGTTTGTTTCATTTCAATCGATATAACGTTTAATGCACAAAATAACAATTATCTTTATGCTTATTGCAAACTATAAAATAACATGAGGAAGAAATAAATTATAAATATAACACTAACATTACCGATAAATAAAAAATAAATTAAATGACGTCACGGAAAATTATTTTCAATGACAAAAACTATAAATAATATTATTAATAATAGGCATTTACTAAAATTCTACCGGTGATCTGTTACCGGTATATATCGGTAAACAGCTGTTCACCAGGTTACAGTTACCGGAATCGATATTTTAAGAACGCAAGTGGTAAATAAGCAGATTTCTAACATATGAAAAACACCTGAAAGTTTGAAACAGATATTAAATTTGACGTAGTTAACAAACAGAGCACAGTCCTATTTCCGATTCCCACATTGAACACATTTTCACTTTTAACGCGCGCGCTTCGCTTGATATCACCATATTACTATTAGCACAGATTCAAAACACTATAGTGTTTTGAATCTGTGCTATTAGTTAATAGGTATATGGGCATCACTACCTTTTATGAGGTTAGATTCTTCATTTGCCGCATTTACCGGCTGAATTACTCGATCCACAAATCATGCATCTGGTAGATATGGTACAATTTTCGAACACACGTGTTTTCGAACGCAATCGGTAGAATTTTCGTAAACCTATAGACTCCGAAAGCGTGACGTCAAAAATATTCTTGAAATTCGTATCCGGTTTGTAAGTGTGGCCGTGGTGAAAAATACACACAACCACACTTAAGTACGCACCCAGATGACATTTATATTTCCAAATAATCTGGCTTGTCCACCACGGCCACACTTACATACATATGAAGAATATTTCAGGTTTTGTAATTCCCGCTCGATTAAGACGTCATCACTTTCGGAGCTATTTTTTTGTTTTTTTAAAAACCCTTCAACAGGATTAAATCCCAAATGCAGAGTGGGTTCACATACACAAACATCCATGCCTTAGTGGGTTTCGAACCCAGAACTCCGAGGGCACTCATGACTAAGAGGCGTTGCTCTAACCATTGAGCCACCGGAGCCGACATTTGCTTCAAAATATTGTAAAATAATAAGTAATATTTACGATTTTATTATATGAATAATAATTATTACTTGATTAAATAAAAATAATCAATATTTCAAAATTTTGTTCCCTTCTGTTTTCCTGATATCATATCCCAAGTTTCCGTGTTTCTGGCGGTGTTTCTACAAGCCTGAAGGGACAAACATCACTCTTTCCTTATGTTATCCTGGTAGATGAATTTACGTATGTACTTGTTTTCAGAAACCGATATGGCGGTAATTGTATTTGCACGTTTGACCAGTTTCGACAAAAGAACAGCCACAGCTATCTGTTGTGCTAGACCTAGAACTAATCGCCCTCCAAACTCTTATCAAACGTGCTCTCCTGTTATCCTCCGGTTAAGTTAAACTGAAGATTGAGTTGTTGGAACAACTGCAACTTCTGACTGTTAAATGTTTGTTGATATAAATAAACAATAAGTGGAAGAAAATAAATACATAAATTGATGAAAAATGTCCATATTTTGATTACCATAAGTTCAAATCGTGTGTTAATTATTTGTGTAAACAATTATAAATGTCATTAAAACTAATTTGCTGTTAATTTCTTTTTATTCTTCTGTTAAGAATCAATATGTGCGAAACCCGAAACGAAACGCATATACGACATACGAGTAATTGTGTATTTATAGTTATTACTTATAATAACAATATATTTTGGCTGAATTTCAAGTAACATATATGCTATATTGTTTAATTAAAGATAAGTGTTACGAATTTAAATTGTTAAATAATAAAATATAGGAGTATTTTTTCACTATATCTTTTCTAAAACAAGAACTCTTCCAAAACATACATTCCTGATAATGTCTAGTTAAGTTAAACTGAAGACTGGGTTGGTAGAGAAAGAATTCAGCCGGCAGCTATGGCAGTGCAGTTGCCTGCGCCATTTTTTTAATGTGCATCCTGCAGCGATAGAACAAAATTAGGGCAACTGTTCAATTGAAACGGTCTATTGTTAATATAATAGTATATTAAAAAACAAGTTTCATGAAGTAATCTGTTTAACGTTTAACGCACGAGTCCAGGATCGGAAAACGAGCCGCTTGGCGGCGAATATTATAAAGGACAAGTGCGATAACAGGTCTCATGAAACATGTATATTATATTATTTTTTCTATTGCGGTAAATTAATAATTTAAATTCAAATATGTTACATATACAGATTCACATTAAATCATTTGCATGTTAGGAACAATAAAATATAGGCTTACAATATTATAAAATGTACTGATTTTTTTCTAATAAAACTCTTGAAAAACATGCTTTCCTGATAAGCTCCGGTTAACTTATACTGAAGTTTGGGTTGATACAGAATAAAAAAACATCGAATAAATAAATAAAACTGTCCGTTAAATTTATTAATTTTATTACTTCATAATATTATATGGTCAAATAAATAAACAAATACGTGGGCCGTCCTAAAATTAAAGATATAGACTATCAAAAATCGAAAAAAAATATTTTCAAAAATCTTACAGGAGGATGTGTGTAGGTGATATACATCTCAACTATTTTTCTACATAGTACCAGTACCCGTTAATTTCATTTTCTTTCTGTAGGTGGGGAATGAGATTTTTGATGCTTTTGAAGATTGCCGCCTGATCCCTTATGCAACTTTTTACGTCCTTTTGTACATTATCTTCGTCTTTATTTTTTTTCCTGTTAGATTCATTTGTAAATGAAGTAAGAAATGAAAATAGACGGTACCAATTCGGGGCTGTGTGGTGGATGGTCCACAATATCCAGAGTTGTGACAGATCAGTTTATAAAGGATCTCGACCAAGATCAAGATCTTTATAATTAATATGTTCTAGATAAAAACATAGGTCAATTTCCGCGATCAGATCTTTTTTTCAGATCAGATCAGGAATTTGGTAACTGTTTTTCTTAGATCATAAAAAAGATCAGTAACGATTTTCAAATACTTTTTACCTTCCGTCATCTTTAGGTAAGGAAGGTATTGTCTTTGGTCAAAAAATTCGGTGGTGAGTTTTTGATGAATAAGCACGTTTTAGGGTCCCTAGAATACGATTTTACTATTTTTACGATGATGTCTGTATGTGTGTGTGTGTGTGTGTGTATGTATGTATGTGTGTCCGTGTGTGTGTGTGTGTGTGTGTGTGTAACAAAATTTTCGTCTACGATAACTTCCATACTACAATTCTAAAAATTATAATTCTTTCGTATTTCTCTTCGTTACATCCATGCGAAGAGCTGATTAGATTTTGGTTAGAATTGGACAACCGGAAGTACCCTCATTTGAAGATTTTAACAGTTTTTCTTGAAAAAACTATGTTAAATATCATTTTTTCCATTTAATGTTATTATAAATATTAAAGAATATTTTATTTTCTATACGATTTGATTGCATTTTATACCTAATATTAAATGGATATAGAGTTAAAAAATTATAAAGAAATTAAATTTCATAAAGTAGCCATAGCTGTGGAAACAGCTACTATATTAAGAAAATTTTGATTGAAAGATGTCAGTGTCATGTGAAATTGACATAGTGTGTTTGTCTTATAATTTTACTGGAAATAGGTATAGGATCTTTTGCTTTCTGTATGGAAATTGTATAAAATACATACAACTGCTTTAAGGTAATGTACAAGAAATAATAATAATAATAATAAATCTTTTATTTCTGCAGATACATTACACTGTATATAGAAAACGTCACAAAATAATAATTTTCTGTATGAAATTTGCATAAAATACATGCAACTGCCGGAAGGTAATGTACAAGAAATAGAATATTTAATTTAGCAAGGAACTTTCCGTATGAAATTTGTACAAAATACATAGAACTGACGGAAGGTAATGTGCTGGCCACATCAGATTTTTTTATTAATTAAATAGGAATGCAAAAAGTCAATTAATTGCAAAGAATATACCTAGCCGTATGCCTTACACTTGGGAAGAAAAATTAGATACATACTTAGTTTTATTAATACTGAATTAACAAATAAAGTAGAAACAGAAACAAAAATAATAATTTTAAACATTAGAATTGTTGAAAAATAATAAATTAAGAAAGGCCATCAATAGGCAGACAATCATGATATACCACTGAATTTTTTAAGTGAGTTAAATGAATTACAACCTACTTGTATTTAATTTGTTCTTCAATTTTCTGGTTTCAAATTATTGTATTTATTTTCTCATTTGTCATGGCTTAAACTGTTTCCGTTATATTTCGGTATATTTGATTTTTTTAAGATCATAGATTATAGTTTTTAGATCTAGATCCAGATCAAGATCTAAATTCATAAACGGATCTAGATCAGATCAAAACCATATTAAATGAACTAGATAAGTGTTTTAGATCAAATGATCTAGATCAATCACAACACTGACAATATCCCATCCAAAATCGCCCAGTTAAGCTTTGGTGATTCGCGTTGTTTGAGGCTGTGAGGACATGTGTTAAGTTTTGCGCTTCAACGTTTCTTTAGAATTTTACAGTAGTGATCCGCAATCACAGTAGACCCATGCAGAAAACGTATGATCGAGCGAGAAGAGTGATGGAGATGCTTCATCGCAAACGGATGATACTGCTGCCAAACTGAGACCTATCGTTTGAAAAAGGAGGAGGAGGAGCACAGTAGGAGTCCTCTACACGACAGTGGTGACAACTTTCCGAAACAAAATTTCCCCATGACACCAGCACCTTTTTAGAGGTTGTTGTTGTTAGGTACCAATACGTGACGTGTGTAACAAAAGTTTTGAGAAAAACTTTACGCTCCAAATTTTATTACGAAATGAGGGCTAATCTAGTTGTCACTGAACATAATAAATGCTTATAACCGTTTTATATTATACCATGTTAAAATTGCCAGAAAAAGTTTTGAAAAATATCATCCATATAGTTGAAATACACGCAAATCTATCTAATGGTTAGTAGGTCAGATAGCCGAAACGTGAAATTGTTAACGTTATCAAAATATTGGACAAACGACTATTTACCGAACTATACTGGAATGTGAAGATAGTGTGGTACATTAATTCACTAAAAAGTGGGCGACCCGGACTTTTGCCCCCAAATCGAATCAGCAGACTCATTCATAGTGCTTAAGACAAAGTTAGAACGTCATCGCTTAAATTAACTAAACAATTTAGAATTTTAAAGATGATTGTTAGTAGAATTTGATCAGAAATTATTTAAAATTTCGAAAAAGAAGTAATGTAACCAAATAGGCTGCGGCCCACTCGGCCCAGCTTGAGCGAATTTCCAGATACTGGAGAACATTAAGGAGCAAACATTTTATGGAAAACAGAGAGAGAGAGAGAGAGAGAGAGAGAGAGAATAATCCCCCAAATGTTTCTCAGGCGCGATTAATTGAAGACTTTTGGGCATTTCTTAGCAGAAAAGTATACAATAATGGCAGGGGATACAAAACGAACAACAGTTGCACATAAGAATATTTCTGACGGTTAGGAAAGTTGATTTAACATCGTCCAGAGACAAATAAGACAAGGTATTAAAAAATTGCGTTGCATTCAAGATAATGGTCACCTATCAATGTTGTAAAATTGGATTTCATATCTCCTTAGTTTATAGGAAGAACCCGTTATGTCAACGTTTCATTAAAAAAATCTTTCTTTGATGAGGAGATCTAAACCTTGCTCCAAACTTTTGTTACATTCATTATTTAATTATTACAGACTAGACAGTAGTACTTAAAATGTGTCACAACTAATGAAATAAATATATTATATATTGTTGTTACAACAAAAGACAATGAAATGAAATAATTAATATTCCTAAAAAATGTGTAATTCCCCACAAGTATTTCTTATGGAAAAGAAGTGAAATACTCCATAACGGCATGCTTTCCTAATAACTTCCCCTTAAGTTAAACTCCAGTTGGTGTTTTGGTGCAACGAATTATAAGCCTAGCTTAAAATTCATTTCTAATACAAAAGTAGTGAAGTACTCCTCAACATCATGCTTTCCTAATAAGTTCCCCTTAAGTTAAACTCCAGTTGGTGTTTTGGTACAACGAATTTAAAGCCTAGCTTAAATTTTATTTTGTTAATTCTCAACAAATAAATTCTAAATTTGAATAAATAAAACAAAAAAAATATATTAAAATACTATGCCTCATAGTCACAGGTTACTTCAAATACATATTAATTGTTTTCAAGTTTAACAAGCAAAGAGAATTTGCAAGATTATAACACAGTATATGTAGGTATGCTCCATAAAATTGAAATTATTTTACAGCAAATAAATTGTATTATATAGTATAAGTTACATTAATTAAATAATAAATTATTTTTTATTTCGGTGTTCTTATGAGTCTATAAAAGCACTGCAAACAGTACAAACATGTCATTTAAATTTAGAACTATAAACGCACTGTTTGATACAATGTATTAATGTATACAATCAGGCTAAATTCACAATACACAAACTGTCAAAATGTGAAATTTCTATTGTTTACTATTTGCCAAATTTATTTCGTTTCCAAAGGGCCTTTTGATATAAGCCAAAAAACGACAAGAGGAACGTGGGGCAAAATTTTATTTATTTTTATGAAAATTCTTTTAATTTGGGCACTATCTATTTTTTGCCAAAATTTATTTCGTTTTCAAAGAGCCTTGGTGGTTTGAAATTTTGATTATGTTTTATTATCGGGAAGAGCTACCAACATAACTGACGAAAATTCACCAAGTCATTTTTAACAAGTCGCATTTTTTAAAAATCTAATTGTAAAATTACCCCTACCGAAAAAATAGTATAAAAACCATGTTTCATGTTAACGCACTAGTCTTTTGTAAAACTCGCCTAGCGGCTCGTTCTCCAGACTTGGACTCGTACGTTAACACATTGCCTTGTGATACTTGTTTTTTTTTTTTTGTACTATTATGGTTCATTTCTATATCTACCGATTGTAAATATTCTAAATTTTCCAACACAGATTTGAGAGAGAACTCTTATAAAACGTACTTTCCTAATAGGCTCCGGTTAAGTTAAACTGAGGTTTCGAGTTTGTGAAACAGGACCACCGAATAAAGCGTCCGTTAAAAATATTAAATTGATAATATCTCTAAATAAATAATAAATTGCGAAAAATTAAATAAATATTTTTTTGGAATATGCCCATATTTTAGTCTAAATTTTGCCAAATAATGTTTTAATTATTTTTACTACCAGTTATAATTATTTTAAATTTTAACTGGTTGTTAATCTCGCTAACGGATTGGATAACAAGTACCATTATTAAAATTTCTGTACAATGATTAAATTTTTAAATATATATACATACATGAAATCACATATTAAATATTTAAACTGAGTTAAATTAATATTATGCGTAGCAACAAAGAAAATAGTCATATTTTTCAATACAAAGATAAACAATAATTTACATTTAATAATACATATAAAACATTTTGAAGATAATTACTGAAAGACTCTTACAGAACGTACTCTCCTAATAAGCCCCGGTTAAGTTAAACTGAACTGCGGGTTTGATGCAACAGAATTAAACCTAGTTTATTATTAAACCAAGATTTAAATTTTCTTATGTTTACATTCCTCAAACAAATAGCAAATATGGATAAATAAATAAATATATTTTCAGAGTATTACCATACTTTATTTAAATAAATTTGAATCACTTATAAATTGTTACTATAATTAATTATAATGCTTTTAAAATTTAACTTTAGTTTTAAACCAGAAAATAAAATAGGCGGTAAGTCTGTATTGGTATAAATTTTATTTTAACAATTGTGTAAAAATGTGTTAATAATAAACAAAATAATATATACGCAATCAAAAAAATAAAAAAATGTAATAACATATTACATTCGAGTTGGAATATGTTTCATTACAGCAGGCTCTTTATGTAAGAGGAACAACTGTAAACTGTACGGAGAAAGAGACCAGAAAAATGGATAAATGGCTCCTCCATCAGGACAATGCGCCGTACCACAGCTCGCTTCTGATACGCGTGATTTTGGTCGGAAAAAGGTTCCTGTCTGTCCACATCCACCTGACTCTCCGGATTTAGCACCAAGCGACTTCTGGCTCTTCCCAAAAATAAAAACCGGGCTAAAAGGATAACGTTTTGACACCATTCCCGACATTGAGAGGGCCACGATGGAGCAGCTGAAGACCCTTCCGAAAGAAGTTTCCCAGAAATGTTTCCAATTACGGAATCAATGTTGGAATAAATGCATTGCTAGTCAAGTAGAGTTCTGTAAAGGAGATTAGTTCAAATTTGACGTACGCTTATTACTTTGTTCGTAATAAAATTATTCGCCGTATTTTTTGATTATACCTTGAATATTACTACTGAGAGGCGAAGCCTCCAGGTCAGATAAACCGCGAAGTTGTAATGAAATCTCCACCGAGATATGTATACTATTTTATTCACAATCATAAATAAATAAAATAAATATATCATCATAGCATATTACCCGTTGCTGGGTGTGCCAACCTGTTTTGTACACAGATTTCGGTAATGATGATGACATATTTGTATGGTATGACTAGCGAATGAGAGTTGACGTTTAAATTATTTTATAGATGTGGTTTCTTTTGAAACCCTATAGAGATAGAGAAGAATAGAATTGTACGAAACATTTAGGTATGAAATTTTTACATGAGCCCATTTAAATACTGGACTAGGAAAGCATAGAAATACATTACTATATCTGGCTGAAAATAGATGGCCGACTAGAGTAACGGGTAACTGAATATCAAAACAGGGGTGCGTTTAAAATAATTTAAACATTTTTCGTTTATGTTGATAATAACAAAGTATTTTGATCTTTAAACTATTTAGTTTGGCAATTCTATGAAATATTATTATTTTTAATTTCCTCTAACAGTAATTCCGACTCGAGGGTTGCTTACACCTGAGACGAACATCCCGAATACATCCCTGAATCCTGTGGCTAAGGTCATTTTAAATGCCTCCTGGTATTGAGTACAATTCTAATCTTCTGTAACGGAATACATAAGTCAGTTTCCTAATCAAATATAGGGAAATGTTTTCAAAAGAAACCACATCTATTAGATAATCTAAACGTCAACTTTCATTCGCTAGTCATACTATACCTTGCGGGCGTTTAAAATTGACCCCTGTGGTACACTCTCCACGCCAGTAATGAGTGCCCGTGAAGTGACGCCTGGTTATTCACAATTATCCTCTTTTTAAATCAATAATTATCAAAATAAATTATTGAGTTATAATCTATAATTTTATTAATATTTTATGAGAACTCTATAAAAATTTGTTTAGTCTCCTGCTTTATTATAGGGATTTATGACAATGTTGCTGTATGTATTCTTTTTGGAATGTTTTTGAGATTTTGACCAAAAAGAATACAGCTATTGCAATTAGGAACGACGTATTTTTTAACATCTAAAAGGTTAGAAAGTGGCATATTACCATCTATAATTATTGTGAATAAAATATTCTTCATATTCTTAAATATAAAGATAAGCAATAATTCATATTTGAAGGTACATTATAAAACATTTCTTGAAAAAGATAATTATTACTGAAAGACTCTTACAGAACGTACTCTCCTAATAAGCTCCGGTTAAGTTAAACTGAACTGTGGGTTTGGTGAAACAGAATAAACCTAGTTTTAAACCAAGAGTTAAATTTTCTTACGTTTATATTTCTTAAACAAATTGGAAATATGGATAAATAAATAAATATATTTTCAGACTATTACCATACTTTGTCTTAAATAAGTTCAAATAATTTATAAATTGTTTCTATAGTTAATTACAATAATTTTAAAATTTAACTTGTAGTTAAACCAGAGAATAAAATAGGCGGTAAGTTTGAAATAATTATTTGTATTGGTATAATATTTATTTCAACAATTATTTGTGCAAAAATATGTTAATAGTAAACAAAATAATATATATGCAATCAAAAACATGTAAAATAATTGATGGTATTAACATAAATAATGAAAGAGAACTCCATTAAAACGTGCTTTCCTGGTAAACTTGGGTTAACTTAAACTGCGATTCGCCTATACAGTGGTTGTATTATGTTTGTTTTATAACCGCAAACATTGCTAAAATAATTAAAATTCAAACAAAAATAATTAATATTATAATCTGTTAATCAATCTATGTAGATAGAACATTAGATTTAATATCAATGAACACATAAAATTTCTATTAAAATTTTTGATTCATTCGCTCATTCAAATACGATTTATATGCATTTAAACAGGAAGACGTTTCGAGAAAAACTGATATATTATCACGGTTTATTAGTTTATTACCTATTATTGGCGGTACCAATATGTTTTTTTATTCGCGTATTTAGGTAATAATGACTCATTTTAAAGCTTTCATTAGCTGTCATTGAGAATGCAACACAGGCACAGGGGTAATTTTTGTGCCATTTAAAAACAGGAAATTATTATCAAATTTGACAATCGGATTCGAACCTAGGGTTTCTGAACCTACAACCGATCACTGTACTCTTTTTGCATAGTAAAGTTTAAATGACTACATTTGTGATACAAAATTGTTTTCAAGATGATGTTTGGTCCCTTTATTTACAAATAAGATAATATTTGAATATGAATTGTAATTTAATTATATATTTAAAATTTTATTTATAAATACTGTTTTAAATACAAATTCTACACCCAAATTACAAACATTTCAACAATACTATCATATGAATAGAAGTTTCATTTTATTCATTCACTCATTCATAGCCAACTTTCTCTAAGCGGTGTTTATACATGTTGATGACCTGATGTTGGTTGCGGTTGAGTTCATGGCCATTTGGCGGCTTATGCAAGTGTTAACTCTTTCTATACATGTCCTCTTGGTGAAAAGTGTCCACGGCGCCTACTTCAGCGCACAGGGGCTTCTGACCAATGCTCCTTACACCATTTCTGTCCCTATGCGCATAAGGTTGAACCAAAACCGCGAATAGTGATCGTTGTCACATGTTGTTTCACGTGGTAATCATAAAAGAACGAGTTAAATAGTAACGAATACAAAGAAAGGAATGAAAAAGTGATTATACAATGAAAGGGGAAAGTGTAATGGACTGTAGGGTGAGGGAGAATGCATGGGAAGGTAAAGAGACAGACTGGAACATGTTGGAATGTTTGTACATTATGTTTGCCTGATACTCTCGCGGGGTTATGACGTTAGCAGCAAACGGCAGCGGCACTCTGCTGCCACGCAGGCTTCGCTATTCGTTTCTTTAGTGCCGCTACTGTGGCCTAGGGCCTACGTCTACATTGCTGCTTTATTTCAATACTGAAACTTCTTGAAATGTTGAAGCCCAGGGCCGGACTGGGTCCTCAATTTTTACCGGGAAATTGAAATTACTCATTCAAACCTTTTTCTCGAAAAATAATCGCAGGAAAATGATATTGTTATTAACTCTTTGAGTTCCAATGGGTCATATACGAGCCCAAACTCATAATAGTTCAGACAGTTTACATTTTCAACAAATTATAAAACTTACACATGGTTAGAAATTTTACAAAAAAAATTTATTATTTTAAATGAAAGTTCCTTTAATTTTGAAGCAATTCGTTTAACGAAACCTATTACCATTGATTATAATATATTAGCGTAATCAGATTGCTCAAGGTCCATATAAATGATGGCAACCGCCGTTAGCCGTGCCGCTAAGAGATGGCAGCACTAGGTCGCCGGCAGTCAATAGATGGCAGAACTTGCGTATTTCATTCTAACTCGCTTAACCTTTAAGTGGGTGCACAGCGCACACCACTTTGTACGACGACCAGGTGCGCGTAGTCGCGTAGTATATTTTACAACAAACAATATCTGACATACAATGCCATATTTAATGAATATGTTACAATGAACAGTTACTATATTTTATTGAATAACAATTAAAACTATTGAAGTATGTATTTTTATTTGAGAATAACCAAAATAAAACATAAATTGAAACTCCATAAACAAAATACAGCAAATAAAATTTTCTAATATAACAGAAGTATTTTTTACTCTGATTGTGACAATTTATGTTCTTCACAAGTAGCACATAGAATGTTGGTGGCGTTTACAATAAAGTTCATCAAAATTGTAATATTTGATTGTTCCATCTTTTCCAATTTACGAGCCCCGTCTTACATTAGTTGGCCCACCCGCTTTATTTTCATTTTATTTAGTTACTTTATTATACAAATAATAATTAACACCCTGCTTTTTAAGACAAAATAGATTTTCCCGTTCGGGACAGATTTATATTCACGATTATTCTAAAGATTATTGTAAATCGGAATTACTATCTCAATTCAACATGAAATACTCATGTGCTGAATTTTACCAATACATTAAGAAGGAGAAAAAACTTTTCGGAAAGCAAAATCTTCAGCCAAGTACAAGTTGGGGATTTTCTGAAAAACTATTATTTTATATATTATTTTAATAGCTAAATAGTAGTTTTTAGTTTGTGTTTGATATCAAAAAATAAATACATTTAAATATACATTTTCTTCGATGTCCCGTTGTTTGCTCCTAAATCCCGATTTTTTATATTTCACATGGTAAAATCCCGATTTGGTAAAATAATAATCTGGCAACATATTTCAATATGTTCATCACTAAGATCACCATCTCTGCTAAAGTGTAACAGGACTGACAGGCCTTAAATTGTGGCACACCGTGCCGCAGTGTGCCCGGTCGTGTAAGTATAATTTGTAGGAAACACATTTTTAATTTTAATAATATGTACAAAGTGACCTGAATGTTATTACATTAATTTACAGGACAAAAAAAAATATTTCTTTTTCTTCTTGTTCAATTTTAAGACTATAAAAAGCAGCAGCGCGCCCGCTCATGTGATTTTCATAAGCACGCCCATCCATAGGGTCTTGTATTAAATATTTACTAAATAAATATGCAGAAAAAAGATCACAGAAATCTTATTGACAAATAATAAAAAAAAAAAAACGTCATTATGCTATAATTTTAATGTTGACATTAATTTTTAAAGCTTAAATGTATGTAGTTTAACAATTTATTTATTTGTCGCAGCTGCGTGCGATCTTGAGTGTTTTGCTTTGAAATCAATTATTAGTTTCTTATTAATGTGACAATGTTTGTGTTATAAAATGAATGCAGGTTATTATTGTAGGTATCTATAGAGTCTATTGTCTGATACAAAACAGTTTAGTTTTCCTTTTTGCTTTTGCTATTATTACTGAATGCCGTGTCCTGATAGTCACAAGTGTCTCTGTGTTCTCTATATTACAGATATTTGAATGATTGTTCATTTTTACTTCAATTATTACTGTTGTGTTCTTGAACCTACTTGTCAAGGTAAGGATAATGTGTATTTAATAATTACTTTTTAAAAAAATCCCAATTACACTATATGGATTATATTAAAATATTAGGCGAGATGAGACCGAGACTGGTCTCAAGGCTCGTGGCAGCACTAATCGAAATTTATTGATTTCTTTATTTTTAAGATTCAAAATAATTGTAAATATTTTAGAATAAAATACTCAATCGATAAATATAATGCCTGGAAACATATGCCAATATGTGAACTGTAAAACAAACCAAAAGAGTGGCTTAAAAATGTACCGATTTCCAGTGAACGATGGCGAAAGACTTGAACAATGGATATTAAATTCAGGTATGCATTTTGCATTTCGTTATGCATGTATACTTAATAATAACCCAAATCATTAAAAATCCGGGTGTGCATCACATTAAAAAAAAATAAGTATTGAAAATTTGTTTCTTTAGGAAATTCCAAACTATTATGTGTTGAAAAGGAAACACTAAGAAATAAATACTTATGTGAAAATCATTTTTCAAACAATTCTTTCATAAACGAAAGCAGAACAAGATTGACGAAGTTTGCCATGCCGATTCCTTATGAAAATATTTCAAAACAACCGCATTTTCAAAACGTACCATCCCCGCCCTTATCAGTAAAAGTACCACAGCGAGTTTATGAAGCACCTACAAGAAAAACAATCAAATCTCCCTTTAAGTCCAAATCACCACCTATGCCTGTTCCATCTACTTCCGCAGAGAGTCCGGAAGTTATTCAACAACTCGTAAATATGACCCCAAAGAAAACTTGTAAGCGAAAATTGCAGTTTTGTTCTGACGAAGATTCTCCGCGAAAAAAGATACTAAAAACTGAAATTAAAACCGGTAAGAAAATTATTAAAAATAAAATGTCACAGATTTCAAAATTGAAGAAAAAAATTAATCGGTCACAGAAATTTAGTACTTCTGAATATATTATTAATTCGTTTCCATTTTCATCTGAATATGCAAAAACTTTTGTTGCAATGCAAATGAAGAAAAGAAAACGTTCCCAGTGGACTATAAATGAAAAAAATCTTTCGCTAATGATATTTTATAAATCTCCTGCAGCCTACAATTTTTTGAGATCACTCAATTTCGTATTGCCCGCACCATCTACAATTAGAAGATGGTTAGGTACATGTAAATTTAAACCGGGTTTTAATAAAACTTTGTTTAAACAATTACAGAAAAAATTTGCATACAGATCCGAACAAGAAAAATCATGCATAATTTGTTTTGATGAAATGATTATTATGAATAATTTGCAATATTCACCAGATATGGATATTATAGAAGGACTGGAGGATTTAGGACCCCTAGGTAGGAAACCAGAAATTGCAAGTTATTGTCTTGTTTTCATGATTAGAGGTTTATATTTCAACTGGAAATTACCGGTGGCGTATTTCTTATCAAAATCTGGAGTGAATGCTAACAATTTAGTACTGTTAATAAATGCATTACTCGGTGAATTATTTGATTCAAATTTATTGCCTAAAGCCCTAATATGCGATCAGGGTACTAGTAATCAGAGTGCTTTTAAAAAACTAAATATATCCCCGGAAACCCCGTATTTTTATTTTAAAAATAACAAGATTTTTGCACTGTTTGATACACCGCACTTATTTAAAAGTATTAGAAATAATTTTCTAACTGGAGAATATTTATTTCATGATAATATTGTTTCTTTTAAAGATGTAAGAAATACGTATGAAATAGATAAGAAAAATAAAAGCAGAACTTTATTAAAAATTACAGATTCACATATGTATCCAAACTCATTCCAAAAAATGAGTGTGAAAAGAGCAGTACAAATTTTTAGTAACTCTATGGCTGCTGCTATAAAAACCTGTATTCAAACAGGAGAATTAAAATCTAACACTGCTAATAATACTGCAAATTTTATTTTGTTCTTAAATAATTTATTTGACTGTTTAAATAGTAGAACACGTTTCTCGCGAAATCCATATCAATGTGCTCTATCTAGCAAAAGTGATATAGCTTTATCTACATTAAAAGATGCTATAGGTAACTTAAAAACATTAATTAAAATAGATTTGAAAACTAAAAAACGTAGCACACCACCATGTTTTAGCGGTTTAATACAAACTATTGAAGGTATATTGCAGTTATATGAAGAAGAAATAAAAAACAGTAAAATAACATTTTTATTAACGAATCGTTTAAATCAAGATATTCTCGAAAATTTATTTTCAATTTTTAGGCAAAAGGGTGGATATAATAGAAATCCTACTGCATCAACTTTGCGGACTATATTTCGAAGTAATGTAATTAATTCTCTAATACGGCCTGCTAAATATTCAAATTGCGAAAAAGACACAGATACAATATTGAATTTAACAACTCCCACAGTTTTCCAAAGTAATGAAGAAATACAAGAAAATCAAACATATTCTGATTCCGAAAGCAGTAATGGTTCTTCTTCATATACTTCAGCAAGTAGTAGTATCTCTGAAAATTTAAGTAAAGAAATAAATTTAGAAATATGTTCGATTACTTACTTTGCCGGGTATTTAGCGAAAAAATGTGTCGATAAATTTAATTGTGATACCTGCAGAGAAAATTTGTTAACAAGATCAAAATTAGAAGATAAGCATGAAATTTTACTATTGAATAAAACATACAAAAATATAAATATAGCTGACGGAGAAGGACTAGTATCACCTACGAAAGAATTTATGAAAATTGTTGCATTTATATTAAATATTTTTGAGAAAAAAATTAACAATTTATTTCATAGAAAAAATTTAAAACGAATTCTTCTAAAAAAAATTACAAATAATTTATCAGAAAGTTCCTGGTTATCCAATAATAACTGTTTTGAGCATAAAACTTTTATTGTGGATCTGTTACTGAGATGTAAAATCCATAAATTTTGTAAATACATTATAAGCCAAAAAGGAAAGAAAAGTAGTACGAATAAACCAAATCCAAAATTAAGAATTTTACAAAATGCCTAAGTGTATCATGTTTTAGAAACATTAAATAATTCACAAACTAAGAAATTGAAAATATTTTTCGTTGTATGTTATTATTTTTTTGGCATTTTGGGGCCAATTTACTTTCTTTACATCAAAATGTTAATAACATCATTGAGAAATTTGGTCCCAAAATGTATAACTAGTATTGTTATAATTCCTTTATTATCGAACTATGGAAAACTGCAATATACCTGATGACATTATGTAAAGTTATAAGAAAATCATTTGTCTACTAGTGCCACAATGATTGGACTTCTGGCTTCTGTTTAAATAATCTAAACTCTATCCGTTTTAACTATGGAGTATTGCGAAGATAGGAGCAGTTTCTTCTTGTTTTATGATTAGATAATACCCCGATATTAACCAATCAAACAACAAGATCAAACTGCTCCTATTTGTACATCATTATATTGTTAAAACGGATAAAGTATAATATACTATTAAAAGAAACTGATACTATTCTTATTACCTTGTATTTTTGATTTCATACTCTTATCTTACTTTAAGGGTCAGTTTTACAATCGTCGGTCAAAAATTTAACTGTAAGTTAAATAAACAATATTGATTCGGATTATTGACAGCAATGATCAATTTGTCATTTAACAATTCATTTCGTTTCAATTTTGTTCATTTAACTGACAGAATTTTAACTACAGATTGTAAAACTGGCCCTAAGAGTATTAAAAGTTTTCATTGTGATCAAAGATCAATACTGCATTAATGTATACCTGTATTATCATTTTCAGATTTTTTGAATATATTTCTGGTGCGTATACGAGCATTTGTAGTTTTTGGTAAAGAATTATGTTCAGTATTTTAAATAAATGTAACATATTGAACTATTGTACACTATTTAATTATTTTTTAAATAGTTATGTTGGGTGGTTCGTTTCGTAATCATAAAGTAATTTCAGTATAAATCTCTGAGCATGCAAACAAGATGGTTCATAATTAATAAACAGTATTATGTCCTACTTCCTACTTGACAATCGCGGAAAGTATTTTATTTTTAATATTATATGGCTTTTCGTTTGCAGCAAATTGTATTACGTAAATATTTAATTTTTTGTTGTATTAATAATAATATTTATGTATGTATAAGAATTTATTTTTATTTTTTTGTTATATTATAATTATAACAAATGTAAGTTTCACATATGTTAAGTAAATATTTTGTTACTGTGTTTTATGTATTTTATTGAAAATTTATTTTTTGGAATAATAAATAATTTCTCATTTACATTTAAAACATTTTACAATTAAATCTATTTTTAATATTTCATCGTCAAAATTAGGAGTACCAATATGGCAAGTGCCTTGATTTACAGATGATTTACGGGCAAGCACGATACATGTACATTACATGCACACAAACCACAAAGCAAAACCTTCAATTCATGCCAAGTCCAAGTGAGTTAGAATGAAGTACGAAGGTCAAATTCCATCTCCAACAACGCGCCGGTAACTATTTATTTCGTGGTAGTAGAGACATCTATCGGCAATGTGGGAACTATATTATTTATGCCAATGAAACTCATATAAATGGCGAATCTGAGTATAGAAGATCAATGCTATTACTATCCTTCTCGCGCCAGTTTCTATAGTAGGCTGCGCAGAAAATATAGTAATAGTTGTGATAGTGGTAGTGATAAATTTAAATATCTCACAAAGTAATTATTAAAAAAATCTGATGTGGCCAGCACATTACCTTCCGTCAGTTCCATATATTTTTTACAAATTCCATACAAAAAGTTTCTTGCACAAGATTCCATATTTCAAGTACATTACCTTCTACTAGTTCTTTGTATTTTGTACAAATTCCATACAGAAATTTTCTTGTACCTAAGAGATTCTATATTTCCAGTAAAATTATAACACAAACATGTCAATTGCACTTGACACAGATATCTGTCAATCAGCATTTTCTTAATATAGAAGCAGTTTCCATGGTTATAGCATAGCTTTATGAAATTTATTTTTTTATAATTATCTAACTCTACATAAACTGTTAAAATCTTAAAATGAGGAAACTTCCGGTTGACCAATTATAACCAAAATCTAATCATCTCTTCAAGTGGATGTAAAGAAAAGGAATACGAAAGAATTATATTTTTTTGAGTTGTAGTATTTGAGTTATCGAATCCGAAAAAATCGTCACACACACACATACATACGTACATCATCGTAAAAATAGTAAAATCTTATTCCAGGGCCTCTAAAACATGCTTATTCATCAAAAACTCACCACCGAATTTTTTGACCAAATACAATACCTTCCTTACATAAAGGTGATGGAAGGTAAAAATATTGACAGCTTACTGCCCAGGCAGTAAAATTATTTTTACTGACCATATAGCAAACGATATAAAAACGCATAGCAAACGTTTAACAAACGCATATCAACATAATTTGATGGCGATAACTTTCAAAATATATGTTAAAAATAATCACTAAATTAATATTAATTTTCAATCGGTAGCCTCTGCTGTAAATCTGGTATATTATAGTGCCTAGTTAAACAAATAACTATTTTGCTATCTTATTTGTCATTTATTGAGTAATACTTTAAGGATAAGGTGTAAAACAAAAAACAACTTCGTATATGGGACAATACTCTAACAGAAGAATGTGCAGGGCTTAGGGATACAATGCCCAATAGAATTAAAGCTGGTATAACTAATAAAGGCGATGTAATTCAATATTAAATGGTGTAATACTTGAATAACATATTCAGATTTTGTGAGTTCGAAACTATATTTTAAACTAGTCGAAAGAAATTTGTAGAAATTGCCGACCAGTTGCGCAGGTTTTATAGCTTGTTTGTTGAAAATGCAAACCGGCCTATATATTGGGTTTAGGCTCGTATGTCCCAGTCCCGGACAAGTGTTGAAGATTCCCAGTGGGAAATAAATATTTTTCTATCTTTCGTCTGACACAAATCTATTACAGCATCCAAAAGAGTTTGTTAATAGCTCATTCGATTAATACAATTTTTTTAAAAGGTTGGTGTCTATGAATATCTAAAAATTATCAAATATCAAATCAAATCTCACTAAATACACGAATACAAACGATTGTTAAGAATTTTATTTTCATATACATACCTAATTTTGAATTTAAAAGTAATAATAAGAAGAGAAGAAATATAGTAATAAAGTTAGAAAGAAACAGAAAATATCGTATGGTAGATAGTTTGCGTTCCAAAAATAATGTCAGAGTTTGAATTTTCCAACGTCACATTCACATTAGTATCACTAAATTCGCTACATTTTGAAATTAGGATTTTTTATTTAAAAATGGCATAAAAGGCGCAAAATAGAAAATACAGTAGAAAGAATTCATTTCATAATTGTCGATTATTTTGTTCGAAACATAATTTAAAACAAAACAAATAATCATTTTAAACTTTACAAATATGCCTCTCTAGTTTAACTACCAGTTAAATTTTAAATTGATAATAATTAATTATAGAAACAATTTATAAATGATTTGAACTTATTTAAGGTAAAGTATGGTAATACTCTGATGATATATTTCTTTATTTAGCCATATTTGCAATTGTTTAAGAAATATATGCATATAAAAATTTAACACTCGGTTTAAAACTAGGTTTATTCTGTTGCACCAAACCCACAGTTCAGTTTAACTTAACCGGGGCTTATTAGGAGAGTACGTTCTGTAAGAGTCTTTCAGTAGAAATGTTTTATATGTACTATTAAATATTAATTTTTGCTTATATATTTAAGAATATGAAGAATATTCTACATGCGTTTGATTGCACATATATTAATAACACATTTTTGCACAAATAATTGTTAAAATAAAATGTCAATTATGGCATACACTATTTAGAAATATGTTCATCCTTTGTCCCAGTCACGTAATACTCCGATTTTCACTGATTCCAAATTTTTAAACCGCAGGTCGATCTCTTTTCGTTCTCGAGTTATTTGCATTTCAAACTTCATAACCCAAAAATGGGTAAAGATACGAACCTGGTGATTTCGCTATTTGATTCTACGGGTAAAATTACACAAACTTAATTTTTTTTTAATAATGTATACATTTTCTAGAGCAAAATAATAAAATAATTTTATCCATTATTAAAAAAATTAAAATTGCTATATTTAAGAATTTTTGCCCGTCCGTAGCCGTAGCATTGACTGCCGAAATCGCCAGGCATGTATCTTCAGACATTTTTGACTTAATACAAAAAATGGGATTTTTGAGGTCTAAGTTTGAACGCAAATATCTCGGGAACTAAAAGAGATATTCATATGCAGTATAAAAACTAGATTTTTGTAAATTTTGAATATTTTAGTTGAGATGAATCATTTTCAAAGTAGTAGAAATATCTCACCACTACCACCATTTGTGTATGTGTAGGCAGTATAGGTTTTATAATTTGTTGTCAGTCAGTGAAATTATTTATTATGAGTCTGGGCTCCTACTTTCTTTTATTCTTAAAATTAGTTTGGCTTTACATATTTAAATTTTCAATATTTCTAAAACTGGGTTTGAGCTAAAGTATTTTTTTTTTTTTTGGCACTTATATTTAGATCCATTTGATTAAACGCCTCATTATCGTTTATGAATGATACTAACAGAATACAGAATTCATGTTTAAAATACTTGGTTTTACGAAGGGAAGGCATAGTCCGTCTGTACTCATATGAGTACAGTTTGTTATCAGGAGAACAGAAGAAATTTATGTAAATATTTATTTTTAATATGATGAATTAAGAAATTGTTATAATATTTATAGTTTAAATATTATTTTAAAGCAATTTAAAAATATAAAAATCTGATTTGGCCAGCACATAACCTCTCGCCAGATATTTTACCTGGTTGTACGCATAAACGAAAAATATTTTTAAATACAAATACATATATTCATGTCTCACTACAAAATAATTATCACATATATTTGCAAAATCTATGGTATATTTTAAAATAAATTATGTACAATACATACATTTTCTTTATATTCAATATCCTGAATTTTTTTTTCTACTTACCTTTTCTTTTTCTTTATATTCGTCATTTTTTCGCAAATTCCTTTTATATTCTTTTTTACGTATATTCTTTTGCGTTGTTGACTTTTTATTTATTTTCATAATCTTCATAATAATGTACAAATATTTTTGACAGTGACATTTATGTGTCAATTACAAACATTTGAATTTCTGGCCTTGAAGTAGTTTGATCTGAGAATTTTTACATCAAATTATTTTATATGCATTTCTTTATCTCTAAATCTATACAAGGTATAATAATGAATTTATATTTAGCAAATAAATTAACGTTCTTTAATATAAGTATTTACATAAATTTTCGATAAATAATATTTAGATGACTTTTTTCTCGTAACTACTACTTCCGGTTGTCCAATTGTTACCAAAACTTAATCAACTCTTCCCATTATTGTTAGATTGAGGAATCCGTAGTTAAAAATGTCTTAAGTCTTATAATATTTGAGAAATCGTGAATCCAACATCCACACACACATACGGACATCATCGTAAAAATGTTATAATCGGATTCTAGGGACCTTAAAACGTGCTTATTCACTAAAATCTGGATATGCGCTTTTTAGCATGAATTCAATACCTCTCTTAGCGAGAGGTAAAAAGTAAAAGAAATAACTTTTTGGTGGTCCTGAGATAAATAATAAGATAAAAAACTAAATAATTATTAAATTTCGTCACGTTAAATGATACAATTATGTAGGCAAAGGTGACAAGGATACACCACGCCCAGTCCTAAAAATATGTTTATGAAAATTGAAACTGTCCTACAATTTTTTTATTTAATCCTTTCACAGTATGTTCTCCTGATAAAATTGAAGTCACAAGCGTCCGATTTCTCATTCTGACATTAGTTCCGCCTTCGAACACTGCATGGCGCTGCTATCATCAAATTAATATTGATTTCCAAAATTTTCGGTTTTTAAATTGTTTGATTCTCATTTCGACTACAATACTTTCACTTCGGGACTCGTCGTTATTTTGTGTAGTTGAAACACATACTTCAGATTCTATTTCCTGTATCGCAATATATTCGTGGCTCTGGCTTATTGTAGTACAGTCTTCCGATTGATACTCTGGTTCTGGTGGTCTATTTTGTATGTCATTGGTTGCTTCTAAGAAAAATTTAGTTTTGCACTTCGCTTTCCACAAATGGCGCGATGGGACAGCATTTGGTTTCAAAATTTTCCTGGTATTTTTTAACCCTAATATTGAAAAAAATATTCAATAATAAGTGCTATCGTAATTAATTACCTAAAGCCTGCTTTATAGATTGCATAGAATAGAATAGAATAAAATGGATTAAGGAATAGAATAGAATAGGAATAGAAATTTTTAAGACCATTTATAGTTTACATGCAATGGAATAAAATGTCACTTTTAGAATAAATTGAATATTCATTCTTCTGCACTAATTTCGCTGTTTGTGAAGTAGATATTTGTCATTTTGACAATTGTGTGATTTGTGACAGAATGATTAATAAATATTTATTATTTATATCTACGAGATGAAATGAAAAGTACAAATAGCAATCAATTTTTTTAAGTACCCCCGTATGAATGTATCCTTATTTACGAAATTACTACAAAAAATTACATCGGAATCACAAAAATAGTATCGGAGTAACCCAAATGGAATAGGAACAGGAATGGAATAGAACAGGAAATAAAATATGGTTATTTCGTATTCTATTCTGTGCTATTCTATTCCATTCTATGCAAATATAAATGGTTCCGTGCGTATGCACTGGTTTATATTTTTATTCCCTGTGCTATTCTATTCTGTTCTATTCCATTCTGTTCTATGCAATCTATAAAGCCTGCTTTATTTTCTTTACTCACCAGTAAAATAACCTGTACATACGAAATCGTCTTCTTCAAAGTGCGAAGAACACACAATGTTTTTCTTTTTTAAATTTAAACTAGGTTGATTTATGGCTTCCAGCCACATAGTTTTCAAATGTTTATTTACGGGAAACTTATGTCCCGGTTCTGTTTTATTATTACAATTTTTAATACAGCAATACGGCATTTTAAATTTTTTTGGTTATACAATAACCGCCGATACGTTTCTGACATTTGAAACGTCAAAAATATGGAGGGGGTAAAAAAAATTTTCTTTGGGTCTGGGACACTAGCGCCACTGTAAGCTCCCATTGTAAAAGTTATTTTTAACTCTATGCTATCTGCTCTAATTTTTATATATTTTTGATTATGTCACTATCATTCCTGAGGTTTCGACGTGGTATAGCCGTTAACGTAAGGACCGTTTTCATAATCAGGCTCACTTTAGGACTTTAATTAAAATTACTTTAGATTTTATCTTTATTTTAAAGTAAATTACTTTAAGACTATCTGTATTTTAAAGTAATGTAGTGCTCGTAAAATACGAAATCTTATGAAAACATTACATTTCCTAATTTCGACCACGCTTAGAATTTTATGACACTAATGTACTCGTATCTAAAACATTATTGGGCTTGAGTTAACGTTTTCATATATTTTTTTTTTGCACTAATAATTAGATTCATTTTGTATTTGAATGCATTACGTATTATCATTAGTGATTTGCCAGTAGAATTCATATAAATACTCGTTCTACTCATAATGAACATAGGGACATGGTCCGTTTGTACTCATATGAGTACAGTTTGTTACCAGGAGAACAGAAGAAATTTACGTAAATATCTCGGAAACTAAAAGAGATATTAATATGCGGTTTGAAAATTTGGAATCAGAGCGTTGAGATGTATCTCATTGTGTAAAAAGTAGATTTTTGAAAATGAAAAGGTTTTACCCAAGTGGCAACTCAAAAATTAGTATAGAGATACACACTTGTGGGATTCAGAATTTATTTTATATGAGGGGGGGGGGTCTACGTTACTTTAAATCTGGCCCTGGGAAACAAGAAAAAAATTGCAATCCAAAGAGTTAAAATCGGCCTTAAAATGAACCGTCCCACCGGGAAATCTTCCAAATTTCTGAAGGCCACTCCGGGCTTGTTGAGGCCGTTATCATTGTATTATCTGGTAAATTCATCGCAATTAATGTTTTTTTTTTTCATGTTATTTACTATAAAATATTAGACTAAAGCCATAAATTGTTCAAAATGCAGATGTACTTTATAAATTTCATATTTTCTTATACAGTACCATAGGCGAAGTTAAACTTTAAAATTAGAGGGGCTAAAGTCCCTTACCTTAGAATGTAAAAAAGTTGGTTTACAAAATAGAAAAAAGTATTTATTCGATAAATTTATAAACAAGAACATAAAATAAATAAATATATCATCACGGCTTATTACCCAATGCTGGGTGTGCCAGTCTACTTTGTACACAGATATCGGTAATGATGAAATATTTGCACGGGCACTCATTGATGGCGTGGAGAGTGCACCACAGGGGTCAATGTTGTACCATTTAAAATTCGAAATATTTGGCGTCGGTCGGGATCGAACACGGTTCCCCATATTCTCGACCTGACACTCAGGCACGCGGCCACGAGACCCCACTTATTAAAAGTAACAAAAATAGTTATTTTATGATATGTGTTAAAAATTAGATTTTAATTTGTGAAAAGGAAGTTTGGAACACGACGCGAAGCTAATTTTCTGTTTCCATTCAGAAGAATAAATTGTTGCAAAATATCTTAGGTATTATTTATTTATTTACTTATTATTATTTTTTTTTTTTGAAAGTTCATTTTCAATATTCTATACAGATCTACCTACTACTAAATTACTAAAGCGATTTTGTGTCACAGTAGTGCTCAGCCAGTTTTTAATTCTCCTCATAACAGAGAATAATAATTTTATAAAGTTTATAATAAATACCAAATGTACCTTGATTAAGTACACTTTTAATATTATTTGATTCTTGATTGCTCATCATGTTCTTTAGAATAGTAATTTCAGCTTTCAAAATATCTTTATTTATTGCAAAAATAATGATCTATATCTACGGCTATTGCTAGTTCTTGACTTTCTAGGGAAAATCGGTGATTTAGGTATGTAGTTATTGCATTAATGAGAGCCTTAGCACAATATTTCTTCCGATAGGTTCGCTACGGGGCTAGTTACTTTAACCTTCAAAAGACTTTGAAACGTCAAACGAGCGTCAAACATAACTATTAATTAAAATAAAAATAATAAATTTAGACTATGTATTTGTTAAAAACGTTTGTTTTATTGCACTTATTGTATTTTATTCTATATTTTGTGTTTATATAAATGTGCCACAACTATGAAAAGTCACGATTACACACAATAATATCTGTGTATTCTTACAAAAGTGTGTACATTATAATACGTAGATACTTAGGAGAATATCCATATGCTGCCATCAACGCTAAGCTTTGCGCTAAAGGTCTCATTATATGGCAGTAAAGTAAATATATGAATTCGGAAAGAATCATCATCAAGAATTATCAGGTCGAGTATATAAGTCAGTATCATGTGAACTATATCCAATTGTTGATGCGACTCGCTTTTTTTTATTTTTGTAGATTTAATAGGTTCAATTTCAATATTGTTATTTTTGGAAGCAATTTCAATATCTCTCCATGAGTACAAAAAGGCATAGTCAGTTCGCTTTTCTTCTAATATTTTTTTTATTACATCATTAATGATAGTTAAATTCCCTTCTTTGCTTTGAAGGTTCTTTCTTAATATGTTGATAATATTTAATATAACAGTCAATATGAAAATGAAGTTTTTAAAATTTATAGAAATTTTGTTTGGGGGTGCTAATTCAAAATTTGGGGGTGCTAAAAACCCCAAGTACCCCCCTAACTACGCCTATGTACAGTACTATCTTTTATGTATAAATATTTTATAGTATAGTTTAGCTACGAAAATTTAAAAATAAGTAATAATGAATACCTACATGAAAAACAATATATTTTTCATTATAGGTACTTATGGTTTTCATTAACAATAACATACCGGGTACCGGGTGGCGCGCTTAAGACGATCCACCCTTAATAACTCACAAATCATTGTATTTGGCAGGATGATAAGGCTTCCAATTTAACCGGAAGTGACATTAACTTTCAAATTTCAAATGGAACATCCTATATATTTTTATATATTTGGAATAATGGAATCTACGTAAAATTACGAATTCAACGATATGCATGAAATAAATTACAAAAACGTAAGAGAAAATTATAAATAATTAACCTGGTAAGCCATGATATCAGGCAGGCTGGGAAAGCAGTTGAGACAATGGATGGAATTCTATTACTCGTCCGAAAGTTATCGGTTCCGTTGTTACTATAGAAACTATTTTTTTATAAGATGATTTCCATATTTACGTCATCATTGTCAAATAAAATGTAATTTTCTATGTAACCTTAGTGATGTCGGTACCAATAACTAATGCATATATGTTAGTATGTATGGTTTAATATTTATTAACAGAATATAAGTTTGAAAGTGTTCTTGAGTAAGAATTTCCTTTCGAAAGCAAATACTCGTGCGCTCTCTCACATTCTACTTTCTTGGTAAAATTGTAGTTTTGAAGCCCGTTGAATCCGATGATTGGTGCCTGACAAGCAGCATTAGAGTATCGACAGAACGACAGAAGTGGAAAGCAGTTAGACAGCATGGGAAGAAATAAATTTCACTGTTTATACACTGAATTAATGATGTTTACTTGGTAAAGAAAATGCTGGCATTTATGTTCTCCTAATACGGGCAAACTCTGCCTCTGGACACGCCTTGGTAACCGCCCACAAAAAAGGATTTAAAATGGAGGGAAAACGGTAGAATCTTCTCTATGTTGTATTAAAATTAAATTATGTATATTTATAGTATTAGTATTAATAGTATGCTGTGAAACAAATGCATAAAATTGAGTTTTTTACACGGGAGCGGGAATGGGAATTGTGACACGACTTGTAGGCGAGTGGCAGGGGGAGATTGGTCTATCTAAAGTCCCTAGATTACTATATATTACCAAAGTAGAGCGATTAATTAGGCCTATGTATAGCAATAATTTGAAACTAAAATGGTGGGTTTTGTCACTTGTACAATGGGGTTCTACACTCTATTTTTTTTAAATTATTATTATTATTATTATTTTAAATAAATGTTCGTTTAATTTTGAAGCAATTCGTAGTAGTAAAAAGTCATAATTGTTTTAAGTTTAACTGCATTCAATTTTTAACGAAATCTATATAGTAGCTACCTTTCTCGCACCAGTTTCTACAGGGCGCGAGCAGACACGTGACTCGAACTACCTTGAAGTTCTTGGAATCAGCTGATTTGTAGGCGCGTATCACTTTGACAAGAACAATATCAATTTGACAAGACCATCAATGTTGTGACTAATTATGATTTTGAACTACTAAATTGTTCATATTTTACAAATTTCAGGCAGTAAAACTCATGAACTTAAAAATAGTCACATTTTAACAGTTCAAAATTAAAATAAGTCAAAACATTGGTCTTGTCAACATCACATTATTTTTGTCAAAATGACACCTGCATACATATCATCTGATTCTAAGCACTTAAGGCTGCTCGAGTCACGAGTCTGCTCGCTCGGCAAACAGCTGTTTTAAGTGTCCTTGAAAACATATGTTCTAATTAAAATAAATGTCTTCATGTGATGTCTAATTTGGAATACATTGAAATTTTGAAATGATAATTCCTTTGCTTCTTATAACAATTAAAAAAATATATTTATCATATTTACGATTTCATATTGAACATAATATTCAACAATGGGGTATGTGACCAAATTTTTATTTTTACATAATATGATACTAGACAAAAAAAAATAAAATACCCATATATTTTTTGCTTCGATTAAATTCGTACTTTACAAGAAAATAATTATTAAAAATTTGGGGAAGGGATTTGTGACGTGATAATGCTAGAAGAGTGAAAAAAGACGGTTAGCAATCATTCTAAATAGTTTAAAATACTTTCACTTTCAGTAAGTCAACTTATTCAAAAATATAGATGACTTACCTTTATAGTTGGGGTTAGACACCTTCGCCTTGCCTGTTCTTCGTACGTGGGGAATGCACCACTTTCATTGTCATTTTAAATGACATGATGACGTTTTCACTTCACTACTGTACACTGTACTTACTACGGAATATGGATTTCAGCGACGCTCCAATGTTGGGGGACAGAGTTCTAGACTCTACGCGTTGAATTATCGGGAATAAACTCGTGAGGTGTTACCTTACGTTACCTCGTTTCTTAATTGAATTTAATAACGAACTTCTACAACAATAAAAAAATATGTTTTAAAAGTTTTTTTTATATGTCGACAATTAAAAATATACATATTTGTAAAAAAAAGAAATAAAGCCAGTACACTTTATACCCCAGAAATGGATTCTAGAATACCTATTCCCTTTAAAATTCCAATTTTTTGTTTCAACATTTTCTTTGCAGGGCCGCTCCGTGCAAGTGGGCAGGTTGTGCCCCGCACAAAGGCGCCTGACTTTGAGGGACGCCGTTTCAAGACAGTAAAGTAAATAATAGTAAATTTTTATAAAATTCTTCTATTCGTAAAGACAAATTGACTATACAACTTACAAATTATAAGTAAAACAATTATCGTAGCATTGTTATATTGAAATAACTGTGAAAATGCTGATTACAACAAAGAATATATTGATTAAACTCAAGAATATTGATTATAAGTATGAATCCCACAATGAATGCAATATTTAAATACCTACTAGCATTTTGCGAAGAATCAAATGCTTTACGATTTACATACAATTATGAAATCTTAGTGAAATAAATTTATTTTTATTTTCTACTGACATTGAATTTCCCTTATTTATTATTAAAAAGTTGAAGAAATATCCTGCCAAACGGATAATTTTTTCTCATTGTTTATAGCAAACTATAACTGTAAAACTGTTGATTACAACAAAAGATTTTAATTGTAACATATTGATTACAAGAATGAATCTAAGAAAATTTCAACAATATATATTAAATCTAGCACTTTTGAAGAATGAAATGTACAGTTTAATTTGCAAATTTTAGATCATAGTATATCTTTGCACAAAGGCGCCTTATACCCACGGTGCGGCCCTGGTTTTTTGCAAAAATAAAGTCAGATTTAACCTATTCTAAAGAGTGTACTTGTGAAAATATATTTTAACGTAACAGTTATCTAACGCACAGACTCAATTTGACGAAAGTCGGATATTTAATGTAATGTAAAAAGAATATGTTATCTCTGTTCGGGTGTTTGCATGTATTTCGCGACAAAATAATTATTAGTTTTGACTTATACGCTTGCAAATTTTCAAAAAAATACTTTAATGCAACGGTAACCTAACGCACAAAACTCAATTTGACGAAACTCGAATGGTTACATTTATTTTATAGGAATTTAACGACCCTTCTTTTTTTCAGAAAATATTTTATTTTATGGGGTCTCGTGGCCGCGTGCCTGAGTGTGTGGTCGCGAATCTGGGGAACCGGGTTGGATCCCGACCGACGCCAAATATTTCGAATTTTAAATGGCAGCAAATTGACCCCTGTGGTGCACTCTCCACACCAGCAATGAAACAACTTTTCTTAGTTCCAATTTTGATTTGGTGCCCCGTTCGTAGTTATTGGAGTTCTTTCGTTTATCGAAAAATCGTCATATCTCCTTTATTTTAAGGGCTATTGAAAAAAACAAAAACCTTTCCAAATTACCTTTAGGCCCTGTAAAACATTTGCATTAACAATTATTTTTTATTTTTGCAAATGACAAAATGGCGATCGATCAAAAATTTAAAACAAGATTTTTTGATAACTACTCCATCGATTTTCAAAAGTAATAACATTTATAAAATCCTTAAACTATCTACAACATTTGTCCTAAACAATTTTATCAATCTATCCAAAAACTATGTTATATTATCTACAATACTGAATGACAAATGGAACAAGGTATAAGAGACTCTTACAGAACGTACTCTCCTAATAAGCCCCGGTTAAGTTAAACTGAACTGTGGGTTTGGTGCAACAGAATAAACCTAGTTTAAACTGAGAGTTAAATTTTCATATGTTTATATTTCTTAAACAAATTGAAAATATGGCGAAATAAATAAATATATCTTTAAAGTACTTCCATACTTTATCTTAAATAAGTTCAAATCGTTTATAAATTGGTTCTATAATTAATTATAATCATTTTAAAATTTAACTGGTAGTTAAACCACAGAATAAAATAGGCGAGATATATGACTATATAATATTTGAAATAATTGTTTGTATTGATATAAATTTTCATGTATAAATTGTTTTTGGCACTTATATTTAGATACATTTGAATTTAAATCCTTCATTATTGTTTGTGAATTATACTAATAGAATTCATGTTAAATACATACCCCTTTACTCATACGGGACATAGAACATGGTCCGTGACTCCGTGTACTCATATGAGTACAGTTTGTTACCAGGAGAACAGAAGAAATTTATGTAAATATTTATTTTTAATATGGTAAATAAAGAAATTGTTATAATTTTTATAGTTTATAGTAGTTAAAGATTATTAGTAATTTAAAAATATAAAAGGTAAAAGAAACAACGTTTTGGTAGTCATGAGATAAATAACAAAATAAAAAATCTGATGTGGCTAGCACATAACCTCTCGCCAGATATTTTACTTGGTTGTACGCATAAAACGAAAAATATTTTTAAATACAAATACATATATTCATGTCTCACTACAAAATAATTCTCACATATATTTGCAAAATCTATGGGATATTTTAATATAAATTATGTACAATACATACATTTTCTTTATATTCAATATCCTGTAAATTTATTTTTCTACTTTCCTTTTCTTTTTCTTTATATTCGTCATTTTTTCGCAAATTCCTTTTGTATTCTTTTTTACGTTATATTCTTTTGCGTTGTTGACTTATTTTTATTTTCATAATCTTCATAATGATGTACAAATATTTTCGACAACGGCATACAAATATTTTTGGCAGTGACATTTATGTGCCAATTACAAACATTTGAGTTTCTTGTCTTGAAGTAGTTTGATCTGAAATCTCTAAATCTATAGAAGATATAATAATGAATTTATATTTATCGACTAAAGAATTTAACGTTCTTTAATATACGTATTTACATAAATTTTCGATAAATAATATTTACATGATTTTTTTCTTGTAACTACTACTTCCGGTTGTCCAATTGTTACCAAAACTTAATCAACTCTTCCCATTATTGTTAGATTGAGGAATCCGTAGTTAAAAATGTCTTGAGTCTTATAGTATTTGAGAAATCGTGGATCCAACATCCACACACACATCCACACATACATACGGACATCATCGTAAAAATGTTATAATCGGATTCTAGGGACCTTAAAACGTGCTTATTCACTTGTTGTTGTTGTTTTCCGTGCGAACACATAAATTTCGGGTAACAGTTGAGCATTGTACAATGTTTTATGATATACTGAATCGTAAATAATTTGAAAAGAAAATATTGGATACTACAACACAATACATTAAAATATTTGATTGAAATAGTATTTGGAAACATATAACATATAAAGAAATACTACTTTTTTATACACTCGTATTTTGAAACTGTCCTTCATTTTTTTTATTAAATTCTTTCTCAGTATATTTTTAGCATGAATCCAATACCTCTCTTAGCGAGAGGTAAAAACTAAATAATTATAAACTTTTGTCCAAGAAAACAATTATGTAGACGAGGACGAGGATGACAAGGCAAGGATACACCTTGCACCTCGCCCACACTTGTTAATATATTTTTTAAACTGTCCATTGATTTTTTTATTAAACTCTTTCACATTATGTTCTCCTGATCAAATAGAAATTATAAGCGTCCGATTTCTCATTCTGAAATTAGTTCTGCCTTCGAACACTGCATGGCGCTGCTATCATCAAATTAATATTGATTTCCAAAAATTCTGTTTTTAAATTGTTTGATTCTCATTTCGACTACAATTAAATTCTAGAAGTTATTTTTAAATCCATGTTATCTGCTCTAAATTTTTATATATTTTTGATAATGTCGCTAGTCATGAACTTTCAACATGGTATCGCCGTTAGTTAACGTACGCCGTTTTCCTAATCAGGCTAACTTTAATTAAAATTAGTTTAAGACTAACTATTTTAAATAATGCTACAGTGCTAGCTAAAGTGCGAAAGATATGAAAATAAATCTTTAATTTTAATTGAAAGTGTTAAAGTAAAGATAGTTGTTAACGAACACATGTTACAAATTTATAGGGTATGTAGGGAGGGGGAGGGGATGAATAGTATTAATTATAATCATTATATAATTCTAAGTCATAAATTGTAGTCGAAGTAGTAGACAAATATTAATATAAATATAAAATGAGAAACCACAATATCATAGCATAGTATTTATAAGTAGTTGTACCTTGGGTTCCCAAATTATTTGTTTCTCGTTTATTTTATCTCAAAAATTTGTCAGACAGACAATTAAAACAAAAAATATATTAATACAATCTTACATTAACTTCACTTTCCTCGCCCAGTCCTGGTTTCCGGATACCAGCAACCATGTCCCGTCCGTTGCTTCTCTCAGGGTCGTCGCCCTCGCATAAATCCTTCACCGAGGACATAAACATGCCACCGCTTCTGCTATCCTGCTCTCTACAGCCCATACGTCATTTTGATTGACGAATTGTAGACAGCTGTCACTTGTGATGACGTCACAAACTGTCACAAAACACTCAACTTGACTTTGTGACCGCAACGACATGTCTAAGAAAAGAATAATAACAATACACAAATGTCAAATCAGCATAACTTGGCGGTTCATTTACATATTTACGATATTTAAATAGGCTGTAAAACTCAGAATTCTTTTTTCATATCTCCCTCATATTCTATTATCCTGGTAGTTGAGAGGTTTAGAATCCTTTTGCAATTCCCAGTTGGATTTGAGTAATCAACAACGCCTGATTAGTGAAACTTTTTGTAAACATTAATGGTCATAAACGGAGGTTTAACATGTAAAGAAAGGCATTTGTTTCTCGGAAAACCGTTTCTGGTATCAGGATAACATGATACGAAGGAGTTTCATGGACAAGAATTGTTGGAAAATGCGCAAAACAAATATTATTCTATTAATATGTATCATACGACGAAAAATAATGCTTTTTCTAAGAATTAAATAATTAAAGTTGTTATACGTTTTGAAATTGACATTGATCTGTTTATAGGTTAACATTTTTAAAGAAAAATATCACTAATCACTCTTGTCTTGTTCTTATCTCGTATTTTCTGCAAGAACAAGACAAGAATAAGAAAAATGCAAGACTCTCGTCAAACACTAATTATTGAGGATAGGAAATACTAATGATTTTTAAAATTATCTTCGCGTATATAAGGCGATATGGTTGTAATCGTCCATTCACATTACCCAGGCGATAACCTTGCAATCTGCTCTGCGGTGATCGCGATCGGATTCATGATTGATGGGACTAGCCGTCAACCAAAATATTGTTGTGACAATCGAAATATTGTACCAATTTGATTGGTTTTCTCACTGACTAGGATATATTCGGGAAATTTCATCGAAAACAACGAGATTATTCGACCAGATTGCTTAAATATTGACACGGGTATGTAGGACACTAACATTTAATACTGATGATTCAAGATGTAATTTTAGAAAAAATAAATAAATAAAGTTGCTGATGTTCATACGAATGACAGATGTGCGCAGAGGCGTAGCCAGGATGTCTTCCTGGGAAGGGTGTTTTCGAAATATAAAATGAAACAATTTTTTTATGTTTTCACATTTTTGAAATGGGTGGTATTAATAAAAATAAGTAAATACTTATACTGACAGTTTTTTAAGTAAGTACTTATATCCGTATTAATAAAGTGTCAGTAAAAGCTGTTGCTATATGAAAATACTTATTTGACAAAAGTATGTACTTATACTCGTACTTATAATCAAAATAAGTAATTACTTAAAACTGTATTAATAAAATGGAATTGATTCTTATAGAATTAAGTATTTACTTATAAATTTATAAGTATGATATTTATCATGCTTATGGGGGACCGAACAAAAATTTAAAAGATTATATTAATTTAAAAAACGTGTTCTACGCCGTATGAGTCCGTAAAAATTATAAAATTCGTAGGGAAAATCCCAGTGAACAAAATTTTGTCAAATTATATCGCTTTACACCCGAAAGTGTGGAATGGCTAACAGAACTCTTTCTTGGCGTTAAGGCTGCGCGCCAGCCAAAACACTGAATTAGCGATATGTTCTCAATTTTTTTCCTCAAAACTGTGAAAATATATCAAAATGAAAATAATAGGAGTAAATAAGGAGAGATAGTTTATTTTAAAAACACATTTTAAAAAATTGAAGATAATACAAGTGATGAGAAAAAAAATATTGAATTCATTAAAATCTGAAATGATTATTTTTTACATAAATGCACCCAAGTCATGTATGGAGTAGTTTTATGTTAAAAATTTTATATCACAAGTATCACAAGAAAATGCTGAATATAGCTAGATATTTAGAATTTGCATTATATGATTTATTTCTCAGAAAATAAGCCAACATTTGAACAATGCTTAAATCTGTAAGCTAAAAAACATTTTTAAATAAATTGTCAGGTAATTTATGGAACATTAATTATATTCACTATATAGAACTTTGGCTCAAGAATCACACGATATTTTTTTTATTTTTGTAAAATGAAAAATACAGCGTCTGAGTGCTCCGAAACGTTTTTCCAATGTTACTTATAGGCAAATTTAGTTCACTCTTTCGCCACCACGTGCCGCATGAAATTTGAGCTGTCAGAACGGAACATAAGGAGGAGTTAGGGCGGAGCTTAGATTATTAGATTACGTAGAGGGGATAAATAGTGAAATAATATGTATCCGCTCTGCAGCCTAATCAGCTTATTCAGCCTTTTAGGAAAATCGGCACTGCATGGATTTATATTATCTGTATTGAATGGTGAAAAATGGGTTTTTAATTTGGAAAATGCAAAAGAAACAAAAGAGCTATAAAACAGCAAAGAAAGTTAATTTAAAAAGGTATAAAAGTGAAATTTGGTACCTAGGGACTTTCTGAGATGCCAGTTTCAAACAAAATATTTTCAAAGCAGTAGCAGTTCCGGTTTAATCGGAAGTAGCCCCTAACTTTCTTATTTTAAATGGAATGCCATATTTTTTATTTTACCATCGAATTCAGCAGAAAATTTTGTATATGAAACAGTGAGAACACTGTAAACACGATAAACTACTTCCGGCGTAATTTAACTTTTTTTGACTTTGTCTAAAAACGACTATTTCTTTATCACTCAATATCTCAAAAATCGAATCGAATTTCTATAATCTGTAAAAACAGGTTTATAAAGAAAGCTTTTTACCTTCCGTCACCTTTAGGTAAGGAAGGTATTGTCTTTGGTCAAAAAATTCGGTGGTGAGTTATTGATGAATAAGCACGTTTTAGGGTCCCTAGAATACGATTTTACTATTTTTACGCTGATGCCTGCATGTGTGTGTGTGTGTGTGTGTGTGTGTGTGTGTGTGCGTGTGCGCGCGTGTGTGTGCGTGTGCGCGCGTGTGTGTATGTATGTATGTGTGTGTGTGTGTGTGTGTGTGTGTGTGCGTGTGTGTGTGTGTGTGTGTGTGTGTGTGTGTGTGTGTGTGTGTGTGTGTGTGTGTGTGTGTAACAAAATTTTCGTCTACGATAACTTCCATACTACAATTCTAAAAATTATAATTCTTTCGTATTTCTCTTCGTTACATCCAGGTGAAGAGCTCATTAGATTTTGGTTAGAATTGGACAATCCGAAGTACCGTCATTTGAAGTTTTTCTTGAAAAAACTATGTTAAATATCATTTTTTTCACATTTAGTGTTATTATAAATATTAAGGAATATGTTATTCTCTATACGATTTGACTGCATTTTATACTTAATATTAAATGGATATAAAGTTAAAAAATTATAAAGGAATTAAATTTTATAAAGTAGCCATAGCTATGGAAACAGCTACTATATTCAGAAAATTTTGATTGAAAGATGTCAGTGTCAAGTGAAATTGACATAGTGTGTTTGTCTTATAATTTTACTGGAAATATAGGATCTTTTGCTATAAATTTTCTGTATGGAATTTGCATAAAATACATGCAACTGCCAGAAGGTAAAGTACAAGAAATATAATCTTTAGCAAGGAACTTTCTGTATGAAATTTGTACAAAATACATAGAACTGACGGAAGGTAATGTGCTGGCCACATCAGATTTTTTTAGTGATATAAATTAATAATCGACAATTTTTGCAAAATGTAATTTCTCTTCAACGCAAAAATGAAATTCAAGAATTTAATAAACTCATGTTTTTTAAATGGAACACTCCATTTTTTATTATTTAAATGAAAAATGAATTCTTTTTTAGAAAATAGGGATAGCTTGTTTATCATGTCCCATGTTGAAAGTTGAGGTTTTTGAGGTCTAATTTTACGTTCACGTAGAAATTCCAAAAATAAAAAAAGTTGAATTATGACAGAAATGGTTAATCATGTTTCATATGTAAAATTTTCTGCTGAATTCCATGGTAAAATAAAAAATATATCATTCCATTTACATAAGATAGTTAGGGGCTGTTTCCGCTTTAACCGGAAGTGCTACTGCTTTCAAAATATTTTTAGAAACCAAATTTCGTAACAAATATTGAACAGTTTTTAAAATAATAATAGCGTAAGGTCATCGTGGAACATCTGTATGTATATACATTTTAAATGTATTAAATTAGTATAGATAATATTTTATTTTACAACATTCTAGGTCTAGGAATAAATGAAAATGCTATCATTGAAGTGAAGTGTTTAGGTTCACTACGCGACAAGAAAATATTTCTGGAGGAAGCATGTAAAATCCAAATTTTTGTATGGAATTGAAAAATGGTGAAATGACATTGAAATTGAAGCATAATTATAATTATCAAATAATAGAAAATAATACAACATTGAATTCATTGCCTAGAAATAAACATATTTCATTTCAGATACAAGGCCAATTACACATTTGTAAAAAAGATATCTGTTATTTCATCATTTTTAATAACAAAGAAACTCCTGTTTTCATTTTTAAAATCGAAAGAAGTAATTTATTTTGGGAAAAGCATATGTGAGATCACCTTATTAATTTTTATAAGTGCGTACTACCAAAAATTGTTTTGCGAAGAATTCAGAAGGGCTTTAAATGTAGAGAACCTCAATAGAATTGATTCCTCTCAATAGTTCAAAATAATGGTATCTACTTTTTTTAAAAAATTAATTTCAACAGATAAACGAGGAAATTTCCATTTTTTATTACAAATAAATGTTTGAATTTTAATAATTGTTTTATGTTTCCTTGTCCTTTGTTTACGCAATTCATTGAAATTAATCAATTTGTTTGCCACGAAACAAGCACCCCGGCCATCCCGACTTTCTTTTCAAGTAATTAATAACTCGTAAGCTACATTGTTCTGATTGGCTGCATGCTACAGCTGCACTAATGACGCATAGACATTAACCAGATGCACAAATTTTCGACTGTGCTGCCATCAGTCGGCTTAGAAACAAAACAACACTTCTATCCCGCGACGTTAACAATGAATCCAGAGATGGTGCTCTGTGTTCAATTATTAAATGAAATTATTTTTAAGATATGTTGCCGATCAGTGACGAGTAAACCTTGTTTGTCACAAGCCCATGCGCCGTTTGCTGCGTTGTTTTTTTTTTAGCTCCTCGTGATCATTTATAATTTTGCACCCTGATATCCTGAGTACGTACGATTTTTGCGCCCCCTGCGATAATACGCCACTGTTCCGGCCTTGATAAATAAACATCTAAAAAAATTATAACTGCGGGTCCTTATTTTAAAAAGCCGAAAAGTTATATTACATAATGTTTTCAAATTGGTGTTGGTGAAGACCGTGAAGGTAACACTTTTTTCATTAATATTTTAGCCCATGTCGCTGCGTTCAAAACTAAACATTTTTAAAATTTCAAAAATTGATATAGAACTGAATTCCAGATTAGTTTGTCAACTTCCAATAAATAAATATAAAAATGAACTGTCAACAAATGTCAAAATTTTATTTTTTTACAAATACACGGCTTACTTCGTATGTAAGCACTTACTTATAAGTAAATGAGTATTTACTGGAAGTATCAGCATCTGGTTATTAATATGAAAATAAGTATTTACTTTTACTTCTTGCTGATACTGATAAGAAAATGCTAGTACTTATAAGTACATACTTATAAGTAATTACATATTTTTATTAATACCACCCATTATGCATACACATTTGCGTTATATCACACTCGCATTTGTTTAGCCCCGTTCTCCCTTTATTAGGAAGTTTTATTTTATTACAAATTTTCTTTTTCGGGACCTTCCAAGTTCTCAAGGGGGGAAGGGGGTTCGAATAAATTTATAATTAAATACAATTTTAACTTAAAATACTGCTGCTGTCTTTATTGGATTACCTACGACATATATTCCTAAAATTAATAAAAATGTAAAGATAAAATTTTGACGTTTAATAATTTAGGGTAAATTAATGTGACATCTAATGTCACCGTGACAGCATGTATCTATGTAATGTATACATATAAGCGGGAAATTGCAGGATGCAAATCCACGTAAGTACCTATCTCTGAGATTTTTTCTAATATTCAAGTTATATTTTGTACAGTATTATATTATAAGAAAGGACTCAACAGTATTTAAAGGTGCCTTTACACACAGTATTATGAGAAATAGTAGAAAAATTTTGTATGCAGCAAGTGTGTAATAGTAATTTACATTGCAAGACCGTTACTCTGAACTTTGCGGGCGTGCACGGTACCTAACGATCGAGCGAAGCGAGCTTCTTTTCCGTGCGAACACATAAATTTCGGGTAACAGTTGAGCATTGTACAATGTTTTATGATATACTGAATCGTAAATAATTTGAAAAAAAAAAATTGAATACTACAACACAATATATTAAACTATTTGATCGAATTAGTCTTTGGAATGGAAAACATATGGAGAAGCGAAATAATGAATAAATACATCTGTATACATGTTGCTATGATTTTAACAACCCGTAAAAACTTTCTTTACCACTACAGACAGAGCTCTGTAATAAGACGTTTACGATTGAGTGTAAAATTGTATTTTTTATCTCGTGCTATAATTTCCGCGCCGCTCATTCGTCCAAACAAATAATACTTTTTTATACACTCGTATTTTGAAACTGTCCTTCGTTTTTTTTATTAAATTCTTTCTCAGTATATTCTCCTGATCAAAATGAAGTTACAAGCGTTCGATTTATCATTCTGACATTAGAAAACTGCATGACGTTGCTATCATCAAATTAATTTTCAAAAAGCTAAATAATTTTGGGAATCCTGTTTCAGAAGTTGCATTTTTTGTTGAATAGTATTTTTCCATGATTTGCCAACACTAATATTATAATAAGAGAAAATTGATCCACTGTGGAGAATTATGAGGATTAAAAATCTTCGGGATATCAGTCAACAGGATTTATTTATTTTGACAACTCCGACGTTTCGGCAACACAGTTGCCTTCTTCAGGGATATGTCTATAAAAGCATCATAAAAATGATAGTTGCAGTCAATATACAAATGTTTATAGGTTGAAACATTTAAAAAACCGTCAAACAATAGAATTCCTAATAAACATCAATTCACACAACCAGTACATAGGAAAATTAACTGTAAAAAAATGTTTTTTTACAGTTAATTTTTTTAATATTGACTGCAACAATCATTTTTATGATGCTTTTATAGACATATCCCTGAAGAAGGCAACTGTGTTGCCGAAACGTCGGAGTTGTCAAAATAAATAAATCCTGTTGACTGATATCCCGAAGATTTTTAATCCTCATTACAAATATTATAATTTGTAAAAAATGCCAAAGTGGGTCCTTGAATAACGGTCGAAGTGAAACTTGAAAATCATAAATTTGTTTAATTTCCTGTGTATTTTGCAAATTACTTAAAAATAAAGTTTCGTATTTATTAGAGGATTGAATGTGTAAGGTCCCTCTTTTGCCCACAAACGTAAACAGTGGCCGTATCTTCTTCTGTTCTTTTATTTCTTTATTATTGCTGCACACGGTCGATATCTCAGAAATTTCTGCGCTCTCTCTAACATCATGTTTTCCTATTCCCGTTCACATAACATTCGCGTCAATTCCGCGCGGTGTTGAGATTCCGGGCATTCCTGCAGTTCCTGTATATCCTGTTTGCCGGATAGCTGGAGGATGGGTGAGGACACTGTCTCGGCCACGGCGGTTAACCCTTGCAGGTGGCGTGGTGTTGCATAGAGTGCTGTGGCCAGTGTCATCTATCACCGAGGTACCCGTTGGTGTACGCCGAGTGGGAAGACGTAGGTAGACCAAGTGTGAAGACGTGGTGCATGAGGATCGGTGGAAGGAAGGTTTGAGTGGAAAAATGTGAAAAACAGTTTTGGTACGGTCTATTGAGAAAATTTATATTTATGACTCAAATTTTGATATGCGCTATGTCTAAGGTCAAACTTTACATCATTTGTTAAACGTTCATTCAAAAAAGGAATTTAATTGGATAGTAATAAAAGACCATCTTTACCCATAAGTGAAAATGCCAACATTCCAACATACACCAAATGATAGTTTGAATACGAGACCATTGTATAAATAAACACAGGTAATAAGCAATAAGCAAAGAAGCTACGTAATATATTGCACTTTACTTCGTTGTCTAACTTTTAATGGGGTACTATATCATAGTCAAATACACGTAAATTAATGAGTATTAGAAAAAAAAAATTGTTTAAATATCAATTAGTTTGTAAACTACAAGCGATTGAAGTCAATGAATAATTAGTATGACGTATAATGCCCTAAGCAATTTGATTGGTTCCCTGATTTTAAAAGCGAGACTTGCGCTTGTTGTGCCTACCTATTGTAAAACACTAGCGTCACCTCACCAGCCGCAATAGTGTGTATCACAGATCACAATATTGTCAAACAATGGTCAAACTGTTTCAATGTTCCATAATTTATTAGGAAAAAAATCTAATGTGGCCAGCACATTACCTTCCGTCAGATCGTGGTCAGATCTGTTGTAAAAATTCCACACAAAGATTTTCTTGTAAAAGATTCCATATTTCCAGTACATTACCTTCAGCTCTATGTATTTTGTACAAATTCCATACAGAAAGTTTTTTGTAAGAGATTTCCAGTAAATTTATATCACAAACATACTGTCAAATGCACATGACACTGACATTTGTCAATCAGAATTTTCTTAATATATAGATGTTTCCATGGTTATAGCACAGCTTGCTTGTTTATGAAATTTAATTTATATATTTATTACTCTATATCCAAGGATTATGAAGTATAAAATGTAATCAAATCTTATAGAGAATAAAATAATCTTTAATATTTATAATAATATTAAATGTGAAAAAATGATATTTAACACCGTTTTTTCAAGAAAAACTATTAAAATCTTCAAATTAGGGTACTTCCGGTTGACCAATTGTAACCAAAATCTAATCAGCTCTTCATATAGATGTAAAGAAAAGGAATATGCAAAAATTATAATTTTTGGAAAGGTGGTATTGATCCGAAAAAATTGTCACAAACACATGCATCCATCCATCCATACATACATACATACATACATACAGACATCATCGCAAAAATAGTAAAATCGCGTTCTAGGAAACCTAAAACGTGCTTATTCGTTAAAAACTCTTCATCGATTTTTTTGACCAAAGACAATACATTCCTTACCTAAAGGTGGCGGAAGGTAAAAATGCATTTGATTTATGTTATTTATACTTAATAATCATTTCTTTATGAATATAACGTATAAGTTTATATACAAAAATATATCAGTTATGCCAACATGAAAAATTGGTACCCTTTAGAACTAACATTTTGTCGACCACTGGTGAGGTCATGCTACGTCAACGTCACACGCCAAATTCTGTACTTTAAAAATTCATATCTCGCTTATTATTTTTGCACTAAAATTCTTAGTTTATCATGTTCTTTTAATTTGGGTGTGGGCATGTACCAATAAATAAATAATACAAGTCACTGGTATCACAACACTGTATGACAAAGAATAACTATGGGTGGTAGCATGGTAGCATGAATGGTGATTGGGAGATGACTAGCAGTGTTTTAGTCAATGTCAATCGTTTATAGTTTATTTTAGAGAAAAATACTTGATATCACAGTTATAGGCAAATACAGTCAACTTTTATTTCTAGTCAGCTCCTAATAACCATTCATGCTACCGCCCATTATTTTTTTATCAAAGTATAAATTTAATAACATTTTGAATACTATTTCTCTAAAATTAAATTTTATTATTATTTATGTTAAAAAAATATTTATAAACATTGTTACTCTGTCTAAACAGTCTAAAAACTAAATAAAATTTTATTGTCCCTACAAGAAAATAATTCTGTTTTTAGTATGTAGAACAGAATAATTATAATTTACTGTACGAGTACCTATTTGTGTATTATAATTATACAAATATTTTCATTAATATTGTTATAAATTCATCAAACTGCAGTTTTATTTTAATTTTCTCTTACGTCTACGCTATGTGTTTGTGTACATACGCTTGGCATATATGTAGAGAGACAAGGCCAACAACAATTTTCTCTCTATCATACCCACATATGAGTAACAAAGACAACACCATCATGCCAGCCAGTGTTTTGTTTGCTGACGTCATCAAATAAAACAAAACGAACAAAAATGCATGTTAATTTTGTGATTTCGTCTACCAGGAAAATACGTTTTCAAAGAGAGTTTTACACGCTTTCCCGCCAACTAAATAGATCGCAGTAAATTTCCACTTTGCGTTTTAGAGTATCCGGATAGCATAAAAACGAATGAAGTTAGAAACATTATCTCCTATACTTGCTGTAATTCTGATACCAGTGACAAGTCAAGATGCTAGATCATTCTGCAAGTGCTCGGTGCGGTTGACATTCTTTATGATGTCGTAAAAAAGTTGTAAAACTGGGGAGATCAGGGAAATTGCTCAGTGAGAGAGGAGGTTTACAGTTGTAGAAAGATAGTATTCTGTTTTATACTAGCGTTTCTCGTTTCATGAACAAAATTTGTAGATTTTGAAATAAGTATGTACTTTGTTGTACGAATGCGCATCATTTGATCATAGAATTCATCTCATGATTGAATTGAAAAGTTATTGTTGTTTTATTATCAGCTTATTTAATTTAAAAGGAATACTATAGCTTTATTTGCGAGATTATGTTTAAATAGTTTGTTGATAAATTGAAAATCTATAAAATAATTTTGTCGACTAATATCATCGAAATTGTTTAAAATAAAATATAAATGTAGGCACACACAGTGCCGGCGTAACGGGCGGACTTTTGGGGTCTATAGCCCCCGGCGGTAGATACGTAAAGGACGGTACACCGAGCAGAGAACGTTTTAAATAAAAAAATTAATTAAAGCAAATTTAAGAGTCAGGGGAAAAAAGATATGTCCATTTTCTAGCAAAATTTGGTTAAAATTGGTACTTATAGATTGAAGGTGGGCGCCTTAGAAATTGTAAGACTAGATCTAAAAAGGATGACGGTCCAAGCGTCAGGGTATAAAAAGATGAATGTTCGACAGCGATATGAGCAAATTATAACTTGATCAGCCGATTTCTGTTCAGTACTCGTTCTGAACAGAAATTTGTTCAGCTAAGAGCGGCGTCAGTGGCTATCTGATGAGATTCCGTAACTCAGTAGTTAATTTTTAGCATAGGTTAAAAATTTAACGAATTAAGTACCTATGTTGACATAATATAACAAACAATTGGATACAATTTTTAACCAGTCCCTAAAAATTAACCACTAAAATCAGTTCATACTTATTTGACGGCGAGTATAATTAAATAAATATACAGGGTATTTCTAAACCTGTCACAAATTTTAAGGGTATATAATACTAACCAAAATTAGTAAAAAAAAGCTTAATCAACATGGGTTCGATCTCCGATCTTCAATAGTTTCCGAGATAGGCAGTGAAAAATTAGTTTTTACGGGGTTTACCTCTGCTAAGTTAAACGTTGTGGCGACCTTGGCCAATATTTAATTTTTAAATAACATCGTACATAACTATTAAATATTGAGAAAAATGGTTCATATAAAATATTATTGTTTTTACCTCCCGCCATAATACCTGTATGATAAACCGGAAGTGGTACTTAATTTGGAGCTCTTAACAGATTTTCGAGGAAAAACATAATAAAATATAATCTAAAATTTGGTATTATAGATTTTTCTATTTATTGGAAAAACAAATAGGTGATTACAGCTCAATCGAATTAAAAGAAATTAGTAAAAAATAGTGAAAGTTGTTCTTCGGCCCAACATTTTTAATATTTCCCATCTATTTGGATTCATTCATTCAAAACTTGGTTGGCAAAATGTTTATTAACATTATAACAAATAAATACGAGCCAAAACTCATAAAAGTTCGGCCAGTTTACATTTTCAACAAACAAATTATAAATCGTACGCAAATGGTAAGAAATAGGGAATTCCACCATTTTTTAAATATAATTTCATCAGAAAGTATAAGTAAAACTAAGACCATTGGTGAAAATCCGGTGAAAAATTCCTATTAATAAGCGAGTTATGGTCTCCTGAAGTTTGAAAATATAGCTGGGACGTCACGAATATAAGTTTTTATATAAAACTGTTTTCTTCGTGGATCTACAATGTTATAGAAATGTATGCTATTTTTAAATTATATTTATAAAAATTCTGATGTGGCCAGCACATTACCTTCCGTCAGTTATATGAAGCATTTACGAAAATGCTACCTGTAAACAGATGTTTATCAGGTTATAGCTACCGGAATCGAAATTTAAGAACGCAAGGGGTAAACAGGGGTAGATCCATAACCTATAAAAAAATGAAAATTTGAAATACATACACACACACACACACACACACACACACACACACACACACGCACACGCACGCACGCACGCAAGCAAGCGCGCACACACACACACACACACACACACACACACACACACACACACACACACACACACACACACACACACACAGAGAGAGAGAGAGAGAGAGAGAGAGAGAGAGAGAGAGATCGTAAAAATAGTAAAATCGTATTCTAGGGACCTTAAAACGTGCTTATTCATTAAAAACTCACCACCGATATTTTTGGCCAGACAATACCTTCCTTACCTAAAGGTGACGGAAGGTAAAAATCATTTTTTTTTTCAGTAAAGTACCCCTTCTGTACCCCTTCCCCCCAGAGATTTGGTAATTTTTATATGAATGCAATGTTAAATAAATACCTTGGATATAAAATTTCAAATTTTTAACTCTGTTAGTTTAGGAAATATTTTAAAAAATTGATTTTTTTCAAGTAATGTACCCTTTCTGTACCCCCCAGAGATTTGTTTGAACAACTATTACAATCTCCAGAAGGAAAAGTCTAAAAATTGAAAAAATCGCAAAGGGTGCCCCTTGCGGTTTTTTCAGTTTTCCATTTTTGGGTCATTTATAGACCCTAGCGATATCACGAGCAAAATTACATAAGTATACCAATTTTAATAATGTTTGAACAACTATTACAATCTCCAAAGAAAAAATCGCAAAGAGTAGCCTTTGTAATATTTTCAGTTTTCAATTTTTGGGTCATATCTCAAAAACGGTCATTTATACACCCCTAGCACGGTGTAGTATCTATAGGTGAGAGCACGAGATGCGTTGACATGGCTAAGTAACTGGGAAACAAAATGGCGCTAACGCGACCCGTTACCATTTGACAAAAAATGTTTTGCTACAAGATGCACAATAGGGTATGGATCAAATAAAGAGAAATTTAGTAATTTTACTGGAAGTATAGAAACATTTTTGTATGGAATTTGTACAAAATACATACATAGAACTGACAAAAGATAAAAGATAATGATTGAAAATATAGAATATTATGCGTTATATATGAATAATTTAATATTTTAAATATTTTGTGTAAAACCGGGTCGCAACAAAACCTGACATCTAGCGGCACACTGTATGAACTAGCCCAGTTAGCCATTCTTCGTAATGTATTGGAATACGTCGTGCACTCACCTATAGATACTACACCGTGACCCCTAGCGATATCACCATTACATTCTACGAGCAAAATTACATGAGCATACCAATTTTCATAATGTTTGAACAACTATTACAATCTCCAGAAGGAAAAGTCTAAAAACTGAAAAACGGTCATTTATACACCCCTAGCGATATCAACATTAGATTCTACGAGCAACATTACATAAGCATACCAATTTTCATAATGTTTGAACAAAATTTTTGATCCTGCATAGACGCTCCTTTCAGGTAGCATAACTATGCACGCTAAAAAAATTTTAATCGTGCATAGATGCTACTTTCAGGTAGCATCTATGCACGGCAATAAAAATTTAATCCTGCATAGATGCTACTTTCAGGTAGCATCTATGCACGGTAAAAAAAATTTAATCGTGCATAGATGCTACTTTCAGGTAGCATCTATGCACGCTAAAAACATTTTGATTGTGCATAGATGCTACTTTCAAGTAAAATCTATGCACGCTAAAAAAAATTTAATCGTGCATAGATACTACTTTCAGGTAGCATCTATTCACGCTAAAAAAAAATTATTCGTGCATAGATGCTACCTGAAAGTAGCACCACTTTTGTCGAATTTTGTTGAAAATTTCTGGTGGTAGTTTTTTAAAGGATATACGCTTTAGAAAAGTGTCGAATTATATGTAAGCATGTATTTAAAATATAAAAATAAGGTATAATTAAAAAATCTGATGTGGCCAGCACATTGCCTTCCGTCAGTTCTATGTATTTTGTACAAATTTCATACGGAAAGTTCCTTGCTAAATTAAATATTCTATTTCTTGTACATTACGTACTGGCAGTTGCATGTATTTTATGCAAATTTCACACAGAAAATTATTATTTTGTGACGTTTTCTATATACAGTGTAATGTATCTGCAGAAATAAAAGATTTATTATTATTATTTCTTGTACATTACCTTAAAGCAGTTGTATGTATTTTATACAAATTCCATACAGAAAGCAAAAGATCCTATATTTCCAGCAAAATTATAAGACAGACACACTATGTCAATTTCACTTGACACTGACATCTTTCAATCAGAATTTTCTTAATATAGTAGCTGTTTCCTCAGCTATGGCTACTTTATGAAATTTAATTTCTTTATAATTTTTTAACTCTATATCCATTTAATATTAAGTATAAAATGCAGTCAAATCGTATAGAGAATAAAATATTCTTTAATATTTATAATAACATCAAATGTGAAAAAATTATATTTAACATAGTTTTTTCAAGAAAAACTGTTAAAATCTTCAAATAATGGTACTTCCGGTTGACCAATTGTAACCAAAATCTAATCAGCTCTTCATATGGATGTAACGAAGAAGTATACGAAAAAATTATAATTTTTGTAACTGTAGTATTAGAGTTATCGCAGACGAAAATTTTGTTACACACACACACACACACACACACACACATCCACACACACACACACATACAGACATCATCGTAAAAATAGTAAATTCGTATTCTAGGGACCCTAAAACGTGCTTATTGATTAAAAACTCATCATCGAATTTTTTGACCAAAGACAATACCTTCCTTACCTAAAGGTGACGGAAGGTAAAAATCAACAAAGTTTAGGGGTCAATGACGTTTTGAACAAATACCTATCAGAAAAAGAATAAATAAAACATTTTTTAAAATAAAAATAAATATTTATTGCAACAATTACAAGTACATAATTGTTACAAACTTAAAAATAGTACACCCTCTACACAATAAATAACAATCACAATTAGAACAATTACAAACATTTTATTTGTATTATAAGTTAAAAGGAATTCAAAGGTGAAGGTAAGGCGTACGTTATTTGAAAAAAACTATTTTTTTGAATATATCCTACACTAAATAAATTTCATAATTATATTAATTATTTAATAATGTATCATGAGATGTCCTTAAGTGGTCCTTGGTCCGCTGTTGATCCTGTAATCACATAGAAAAACATTATTAGACAGTTATTTCCAAAAACCCACTTCAGACTTCAATAACTCCCTTAACATCAACCCCTAGGGGCTTAGATTTGGCTATCCATTAGTCCTTTGTCCCTAGTTAACGTATACAAAATTTGAAACAAATCGGAACCAAAAGTTTTTTTTCCCCAAAAAAATACCACCTTTTTCAATTTCAATCGGGAAACATGGCAACCTCTTAATTCGACCCCAAGGATTTCGAATCCGGCGTCCAAATTGGGATTTGATTATAGCTACCGGAATCGATATTTTAAGAACGCAAGTGGTAAACAGGGTAGCTCCATAACCTATAAAAAAAAATTGAAAATTTGAAACAGGTTAGAAATTTGATGTAGTTAATCTGAGCAGAGTCCTACTGCGAACACATTTCCACTTTTAACGCGTGCGCTTCGCTTTGCATCACTACCTTTTTTTGAGATTAGATTCTTCATAAATCCGGTAAATGGATCTGGTAGATATTGTACAATTTTCGAACACGGTAACTTTTTACCACTCGTGTTTTCGAACACAGTCGGTAGATGCGGTATCTACCGGTAGAATTTTCGTAAATGCTTATGTATTTTCTATAAAATCTATACAGAAAGTTCCTTGCAAAAGATTCTAAATTTCTTGTACGTACATTACCTTTCGACAGTTGTATGTATTTTATACAAATTCCATAAAGTTTCGATCAAAAAGATCCTATATTTCGAGTAGAATAACACAAATATACTACGAATATGTCAATTGACACTGACATCTTTCAATCAGAATTTTCTTAATATAGTAGCTGTTTCTAGCATAGCTAGCTAATTTATGAAATTTAAAATTTTTAAAATTTTATAACTCTATGGGGTCTATTCTGTAACTCAGTGGTCAAATTTTAACCATTGGTTAATTTTTTTAACCAATCAAGTATGTTGACATAGAACAAAAAGGGGGATTTTTAGTTGTCAAATCAATATCTATTGGATAAAAATTTTAACCAGTGGTTAAAAATTAACCACCGAGTTACAGAATAGAGCCCTATATCCATTTAATATGAAGTATAAAATGCAGTCAAATTGTATATAGAATACAATGTTCTTTAATATTTATAATAACATGAAAAGTGAAAAAATGATATTTAACATCGTTTTTTCAAGAAAAACTGTTAAAATCTTCAAATGAGGGTACTTCCGGTTGACTAATTATAACCAAAATCTAATCAGCTCTTCAAATGGATGCAACGAAGAGGAATACGAAAGAATTATAATTTTTGGAATTGTAGTATTAGAGTTATCGTAGACGAAAATTTTGTTACACACACGCACACATCATCGTAAAAATAGTAAAATCGTATTCTAGGGACCTTAAAACGTGCTTATTCATTAAAAACTCATCACCGAAATTTTTGACCAGACAATACCTTCCTTACCTATAGGTGACGGAAGGTAAAAACAAATTAATATTGTAACACTGTACAAGTCTACATGCTTTATAATTGCAAGTGTATCAAAATTATTAAGTAATACAAGAAATTTATATTCAAATAAAATCTGGGTGAGAATTACAGTACTGGACTGGTAGCCACGTGTCCACTATTTGAATTTGTCTACTTCCATTGGTTGTAGACTTCACCCCCTAACTCGGTATTCGTTATATATTTATAGGTGGTCTTTGAGTCGCCAATCAAAATAATATATATGGATTTCATATGAGTGACGAGCTGCTAAAACAAAAACCCCCCTTATTTCCAAAGTATTTCAATTAAATCATTTTATTTCTTTATTAATATTCATTATTAAGCATCTACTTTCATTATTTTTTACTAATTTCTCTTAATTCGATTGAGCTGCAATCCCCTATTTTAACCAAATTCTTTCGAATAGTTTGAAATAGAGATTTTAAACTTATAAGAACTGAGTAGTTATTCAAGTATTCTGTCATTTAATATTGAGTTACATCACCTTTACTATTAGTAATACCAGCTTTAATTCTATTTGCATATAGGTATTTTATCCCTAAGCCCTGCATATTTTTCTGTGAGTTTTGTCCATATGTCTTGTTAGGTGAGTTGGTAAGTTTTACTGTACGCACTAAATTTTTTTTGTTTTTCATAGTGTCAAAAGTAAAGGGTCTCTATCAGGGATGGTAAACAATAAAAATATTTGTTTTGGTTTCGGTTATCATGAAAATAAAATTTCGGTTTTGATTTCGCTTTCGGTTTTTATGCAGCATTCGGGTTCGGTATATAGGTTTTATTAAAAATAAGGTTTCGGTTTTGCAAAAGTAATGTACAAGTACTTATATAATTGTATTTTTATTTTTTTGTAACTTGAGTACATATGTACGTATAGGTACTACATTAAAACTAAAATACTATTAAATATAAAAAGAAAATAAACTTATATTTGTATCAAATAAATTACATATAATAGACCAGGAATTAAAGTTGACGTTTAAATTATTTTGTACATATGTTTTCTTTTCAGAAACTTTTTCCTTTGATATTTGACGTTTTCCATTAGAGCACATTAGAATTACACAAAAATTAAGGTAGGAGAATATTTACAAGTATCTACCCATTATAATGTATTTCGGGGATTTCCTTGACTAGTACTGGAATAAATACTTGCAAAAATACTCATACCTTAATGCTTCGTTCAATATCAATCTTCTCGAATGTAATACATCAAAAGGAAAAGTTTCTGATAACAAACCACATCTATAAAACAATATAAACGTCAACTTTCAATCGCTAGTCATAGTCGAATAAGAATAAACTTAACGGCGATTTCGAAAAATAATTTAAATTAGATCTCACTATCAAAACAGCTTCAAGGGTTTTTTCATCCATGTTAGATCGCAGCGGTGAAAGTACAAATCTTAAATTAGAAAACAGTTTTTCTACGCTAACTTGGGTGCTAGGTACAGCAAGTAGATGTGTAGCAATTTGATATAATTCTGGATTTTTTTCTTCTTATGACTTCCAAAAATCCAATGCTGTTAACCGATAAAGACAAAAAGGTTACGCTTTCGGTTCCGGTTTTGTATCTGTTTCGAATTTCGGTGAAGGTTTCAGTTTCGGTGTTTCGGTTATCAATATTTTTCGGTTTCAGTTCCAGTTACCATCCCTGGTCTCTATAGAAGCTAAATCTGGAATAGAAGGTAACTCTTAAAATGCCGGTCGAAATTATCACCAATTATTTGGCCTAGAGTTTTTTAAAGTTGAAAGTTTATAATTAAAGTAGCCGAAAGAATTTTGTAGAAATTCCTAACCATTTGTGTAAACCGGCCGAATTATTATGAGTTTGTGCTCATTTGTATTTTGTAACCTTTGCTCTACAATCTATGGCTATTTATATGCTTACCACCCGAAAATGGATTAAAATACCATCCATTAGTTCACCTATTTGATAAAGCATCCTTTATCATTTATTTCCATCTTTTCCGGTCACCATAAACCTATTTTTACCATCAAAATTCCTCCATTTGATCGTGCGCACCTCATGTTCTCCTGGTACGATTTCTCTCCACATCTCAATCACGCCATGTGTCGGGCCATGGCCCTGGTGTATCTGCGTGTGAACCTTTCTGTGACGGCGTCCGCGGCCGACTGAAGGCTTCCCAGAGCTGCGGGGGCATCAAAGGCGGCGGCGACTCTCGGCGGCAGCGCTCGCACCCGGCACGTTTACCAGAGGAACTGTACTGGCGGCATCTCTAACAGGAAAACATGATATAACAGAGTGCAAGGTGACTGTTAGTGAAATTGAGTAGTTGCTTATTACCTCCTGCCAACCTACGTACATAGGTAAGGGAGGTAATGTTTCGGTCCAAAAATTCGATAATGAGTTTTCTGTGAATAATCACGAAGTACGGTCCCCACAACAACACGTTTTTACTATTTTTCAATTTTTCAATGATGTCTGTCTGTATGTTGTATGGCGATTTTTCCCCTACGGTAACTAATATCAAACTTTCAAAAATTTATATTTTCCGTATTTAAGCTTTCTGCATACAAATAAGGAGTTGATTAGATTTTTGGTAAAATTGGACAACCGGAAGTGATACTTTACTTCAAGGGATATAATTTCGTGCAGCTCTGGCTTGTTTCTGCAGTTCTAAATTTGTAAAACGCAGCTCTAAATTCAAATTTTGCAGCTTTCATTTCTCACTATAGGCCACGAGCAGACACGTGACTCGAGCAGCCTTGAAGTGCTTAGCAGTGCCGTAACTAGGGCGTGGCGAAGGTGGCGCACGCCACGGGCGCAAAGTCTTAGGGGCGCAAAATTTTAATCATTTACATGGTTCAAGATCAAATATTTCTAAAATCTACTTTCTAAATTTAACAAATAATTATCTACAGATAGGCCAGTCGGCAAGGTGTTTATTGTGGAAATAATTGGTGACAAGCTGGCGTGAATTTTATTCCCTTTATTAGGACCTCCAAAAAGACATACTAGTTTTGCACCCTCTAGCGACCCCGGATTTTGCCGCCATCTTGGGTCAAAATTTTACAAGAATATAAAATCAAAGTTCGTAATTTCCTGTACATAAATGTGTTCTTACATTTCTTGCCTAGGATAATCTCTCAAAGAGTTATGGTAAAAAAATAGTTAACCAGAATAACAACTTATGATAGAAATTTAAATTACTCAAAAAATTAACAATATTAGGTATTTTATACTTAGTATCTATCTTGTTCCATTTAAGCCATTCAGTATTATAGTTTTGAACTCTCTGATTGCTTGAAATTGGAGACAAGAGACACGCTTACACAATGTAATTTCGGCTACTTAAAACTGGCGCCATCTACTGAATGGTTTGAATGGAACAGAGTATAATAGGTTTTGGTTTTACTATGTATACTAACAGTTTATTATTGATGATTTTTGAATAATTTTTTTCAGCTCTTTCATTTTCATTCATGTCATGTATTATACCTTGTTCCATTTTAGCCATTCAGTATTGTAGAGAATAGGGAATAGTTTTGACCTCTCTGATTGGCTGAAATTGGAGACAAGAAACAAGTTTACCCAATGTAATTTCGGCTGTTGCAAGCGCCATCTACTGAATAGTTTAAATGGAACAGAGTATAGACGATTTTTGCCGTTAAGCGGTTTGCGATTTACTAACAACTTAAACTTATATGAAATTCCTCAAAAATTTTAAACATCTGCAAATCGGTTTAGATCTCATTTCATCTGAAATTTCGACGCGTATTAAATACCTACGTAAAATAGTTTACGTTTATCGTGTCAAACTTTTAGATGAAAATATGAGAACTAAGCCGATTTGCAGATGTTTTCAATTTTAGAAAATGTTCATGTAAGTTTAAGTTGTTAGTAACTCGCGAACCGCTCATCAGTAGTTTATTTTGTTTTTATTTTCTTGATATGTAGGGGCGCAAATAAAAATTTTGCCACAGGCGCTCAAAACCCTAGTTACGGCTCTGGTGCGTAGTGATGTGTCGCCAAAAAAATTCCGCAAGGAATTTTGTTTTTTCCTGGGAATATTCCCGGAAATTCCTGTAATTACGATTTGCGGGGAACAATTAACATCTTAACATTTTTCCCGGATATTTTTTTTTTTTTTTTTTGAAATTTTATTTTAGATAACCTCGACGCCTGTTCTTTTGCTTTACATGTTTGTGCCTTATGCCTACCTGTTACCTACTCTTACTCCGGCAACAAATATTGTGGTTAATACCACAATATTTGAAATTATTTGGGAAATAAAAAAAAAATTCTTGGGAATTTTTCTCATCATTCAATTTCGGGAATTGACCCATCACTATGTGTGCGTGTTACTTTAAGACCAAAGTTAGACATATTTTAATTTTGAACTGTTAAAAAGTTATTATTTTTCTAATTTCATGTGTTTTACTGCATGAAAATTGTAAAATAAAACCTTTTTAGCAGTTTAAAATAAAAAAGTTAAAACATTGGTCTTGTTAAAGTGACATTGTTGTCAAAATGTCACGCGCAAGGTTGCTCGAGAATTTTTTATGTAAATAATGTGAAGAAATATTTTTTTTATTTTCTTTACATAAAAACGCGTTAAACCTGCAACTGCTTATTTATTTGACCTTGAATTCAAAAAATCATCGCCCCCCGTTATTCTTGAACAAAAAAGTGCATCTCTAAATTATTCAAATTGTATCCCCTGCTTTACTTGAAGCCCATAACAGTTTTTAAAGAAAAATTATATTAAAATATAATCCAAAACTATTCAATTTTAGCATTTAAGACTTTTATATCAATGGAAACAATATATTAGATTTTTGCTAAAATTGATAAACCGGAAGAGATACTTTACTTGAAACTCTGCGTGAAAATGTTTATGATATCCAAAACTTCTCAAATTTGGTATAAAACTCGTATATGATGAGAAAAACGAAAAACTATAATAAAATATAATCCAAAACTTTTCAAATTTGATATTGATATTTAAGACTTTTATAATGAGAACGACATATTAGATTTTTGCTAAAATTGATAAACCGGGAGTGGTACTTTATTTGAAGCTCTAGACAGAATTTCTTGAAAAAATATATTAAAATATGATCCAAAACTTCTCTAATATGATTGAAAACAACTTGTTACATTTTGACTATATACATATTGTGATAAACCGGATGAGGTATTTTAACTTGGAGCTCTTAACAGATTTTCGACGAAAAACAATAAAATATGTATAATCCAAAATTTTGTATTACAAACTTTTCTATTTATTGGAACAACAAATTAGATTTTGTTTACAAACGAGTATCCGGAAGTGATGCTTAAAGCTCATTGCTATTTTAAACATGGAATTGGCGGGAGGTCATGTATTGGCCACATCAGATTTTTCTCAAAGGAGCAACTATCATCATGTCAGACAGCCAGGTCGTGCCTTCAATTGTGAGTCAAAGCTGGTCTGGAATTGAATGAACACGCTACAACAGCTGGCCAAAGACAACCACTTCACTTTGTGGTGGGTACCGGAGCATGAGGGAGTTCTAGGCAATGAAAAAGCAAATGGGGACTCTAAAAAAGAAACCAAATTACCTTCTTGTGGACTCTTAAAAAGCCATATAAAGAAGGAAATCAAAAACTGGGAGGATGCAGCCATAGCATCATATTGGAAAGACATTCCAGGCCTTATCTCTCAGCAAAATGGACTTTAGAACTATGACAGGCATCTTTACTGGTCATTGTCCTCTGAAATACCAACTATACGTAAGATTGGTATAACTGAAAACAGTGTCTGTCAACTCTGCGAAGAGGACGAGGAAACTTCGGAACAAATTGTATGTTAATAAGCTGTGGCCGTAAGTAGGCTTAACCATCTAGGTGAAAGGTACCTCGCGGCAAATAAGATCGGGAAACTGACTCCTGGAGCAGTAATTGGCCTCATAAGAACACTGGAACTAATTCCAGAAGACTAAGATAGGGTCATAGCATGTTACAATATATTTTACAGGCCGCAATGACAAAGGCGGTTAGCGCTTAAAGCCCTCAACTTAAATAATAAATATTAAAACAAACAATTGAATATTTATATTTAAAATTCACGAAAAGCAATAAATATGTATCCAGCGAAATGATTATTTTCTGCAACAAAAACAACTATTGATTTATATAGCTGCAAAAGAACATACAAATTGTTATACTCGCCTGATACTTTTCCCGGTTCGAATAGCCGATGCACGGACCCTGTGGCGTGTGTGACATGTTCGTTGAACATCTGGTCAATTACTAAGAGCCTGACATCACAATTACCACATATGTTTACTTAAGATGTGGGAGTAATTTGTATGTAAATCTTATATTAATTACTACATTTCATTGCGTAGCTGCCATATAAAAGTATAAAAACAATCTTTAATATCATGCTCTCCTAATATTTTTGCTTACAATGTTCCTGACCAACGCAACATATTATTAATCATTAATCATTGATTACTTTGTAGCAAAACTTATTAAACAAAGTTTGAGTACAAAAATAATATAATATTGATAGATAGATTAACTGTTTCACAAAAGCATGTAAACATGATTGATTTGCTTGATATATTCATTAAATAAGGTATGATGTAAATATTAATGTTTATTGACTTATTTTTGTCTCCAGACATTTTGGTCCATCCGGATGCTGCGATTAAATCTAACGGCAGAGATCAAAACGGCCCATTACGAGGAATTCATATCCGGGGAACACGTTTTTCAGGAGTGTCAAATACTCATTACATTTAGTTTAAATCGTTTAAATTAATCAAATGCACACCAAATTGCATTGTAATTTACGCGAAAACTTCCCTTTAACAAAACATAACATCAAAAAATACCCACACCCTTTTCAAGCCCTCAAAAAACCAAAAATCAATCCTTCCTCACCGATTTGCACATGTAAGCGATGTAAACAGCAACTCCTGAAATTTCTGTTCCTCTGGCAAGTTCGCGGCATGTTACATCAGCCGTGTTTCTTGACGCAGCTGACGTGCGGCGACACTGGGTGTCAGACGGCAACTCCTCCGGACCACAGGGTGTTGCTCGCATATCTTGCACCTGGGGGCGGTGCTGGTGACACCTGCGGCGGACAGTGCTTCTTTGTTGCGGACCAGTCATCAGGATAACAGCAAATGAAAGAGGTTATAAGCGCGAAACCTGTTAAATAACATGGAGAGACTACTAAACATGATCCGGTATGGTCTAGTGGCTAGGATACCTGGCTCTCACCCAGGAGGCTCGGGTTCGATTCCCGGTACCGGAATTTCTTTTTTATTTTTTTTTCTATATTATATGTACATATTTTTTCCCAAAAACCTTAATTGTTATTTTATAATTATGGATATTCAACATCAGACGATTATATCGTATTAAATAAAAGCGTTTCACCTAAAATTCTGAAGTGCCTCTTTTTGTACAGATTACAGAACATTTACAGCCAGTGTTATGTAAAATTTTTTGAAAAACTAATGTCCGATTGCAGAAACGTTTATCAATGCCTTGTTTAGTTATGCCCAGTTGCACCAACAAGGCTTAAATATTAAGCGACCCTTAAACAAAAAAATGCAAATCGAAATTTTGATAGCAATGTATAATAATTCATTTGACAGTTCATTTCGATGCAATATTGTCAATTTAAGGGGCGCTTAAAATTTAAGTTACGTTGGTGCAACTAGCCATTAGTGGTTCGAACGAACAAATGCAACGCGATTTTTTGATAGCAATTATTTAAATGTCATATGAACAAGGAAACTGAGTCTAATTTGTTCATTTTGATAATCCGCTAACTGAACAAGGCGTTGATGAACATGAACGTGTCTGCAACCGGGCACTAAATGAAGAATACACGACAGTTAAACCTAAGTTATTCAGAAATAAGTATTTGCAACATTATACCTTCATCCCCTTGCCCTTCAATTGTTACTACCACAAGTTTTACTTTCTTTAAATCTTTCTTAGAAATAAGTAGGTCTTAATGTTCTAGATTTTTTATTACATAATACAGACGGACGTTTCGGGGATAAATTAGCTAATTAGCCCATCATCAACATTTGTAAAATTTAAATTCAAAAACCCAAAATGGTTTTACATTATAAAAAGTTATCTTAAATACAGGATCTATTAATAACTAGCAAGAACGATGAAAACAGTAGTGTTCTCCATGGCGCCAGGATCAAGGAGATCTTGAATTTAAGATAACTTTTTATAATATAAAACCAAAATATATTGTATTCTAAGCTTTTCTTTCGTGCATAAGACCGAGAATTTTCTTTTCCTTTATTAAGAAAAGAAAATACATTACTTCCTGATTCTTCCAAATGTTTCTTTTTGACATAATTCTAGTCATACAATTTGACTATTAAAATGCAGCTGACAGATAACCTCTAACGATAGTGAATCATACATTCTACTTCGATCGGGATGGGGTTGAACGTTTATCCCGTAAAGTTACGAGTAATACGGTCGAGTAAGCTCAACTAATTTATATTTTAGGGTCCGGTTGAAAATGCGTTTATTCCGATCATTTCAACCCAACTTCAATCGGGTTGAATCAATCAGTTTTCAAGCAGGCTGGAACTATCGGGATAAACTATACCGTGTTCCATTTAAGCCATTCAGTATTGTAGAGAATACTTCTAATTGGCTGAAATTGGAGACATGTTTACCCAATGTAATTTCGGCTACTTCGCCATCTGCTGAATGGCTTAAATGGCACAGAATATACATATATACAGGGTGGTGACTTCGATGACGCAGCATAGGGATTTCAATGGTAAAATCTTCATGTGCAGTTATTTGCTCCCCTAATTATTTTAGAGCAAAATTATATATAAGTTTTTGTTACTGAAAAAATACTGCATCCGAATGTACTATTGCTTATAATGGGGTATTCCGACATTTTTTAAAAATATTTTTTTTCATTAGTATATACCAGTAGGACTCTGAATATCTACTTTTGAGTAAGAAAATGGATACATCACGTGAGATATGAATTTTTAAAAATTTCATCGCAATTCAAATTTTCTTGTCATTGGCGCGCTTATGACGTCAAATCGATAGTGACATCTGCAACAAACTTCAGCGTCTAAATCCACATGTTCATGACAGCCATTTGCTTTTTTACACATTACAGTGTTTGTTTGTTGTAAAAATACCAGTTATATTTCATAATTATGGAACCTGATTATACAAAGACTGATTCTGTAACCTGCTGTGGGTTCTGCCATGGTAAATGATTATTTTCTCCATAACTCACAATACGTGAGTGCAGAAATACGTAATGTTAAAAGCCGAAGGTATGTTTTGTTCGAGAATTGCTGCAAATGAAGTGGACGAAATGTCAAACAAGAAATATACGCGCGTGTTAACTACTGGCACCATCTATGATTCTAAACGTAAATATCTACCGTGAAATGAGCAACAAATTATCAATTTCACGTCACAAATTTCAAGGACGTTTCTAGTGCTGTAAAAATTCCAATTTTCTAACATTAAATTATGAATTAAAAGTTTTTAATAAACATGTTTTATTATATTTTCCTGCTTTATGAAGATGTAAACTATAGAAAAAAGTTATTATTTTGCATTATTTCCATATCACCGGAATACCCCAATGATCAATTTCCGGAACTGTAAAAATAGTAGATAACTAATAACATTTTTGCAAAAATCATTGATGCCATGGAACAAAAATTTAAACAAATGCGCAAACATCTGTCATAGATTCTTGACGTTGAAACTTATTTACAAAACGAGAAAAATGAAAACGCCTTTCTTGTAGTTGGTGATAACAATAATAGTTTGAATTTTTGTTCCATTGCATCAATGATTATTGTAAAAATGTTATTGTTTTCGACTATTTTTACGGTTCCAGAAATCGAAAATTATAAACAATAGCATATTCGGATGCAGTATTGTTTTCTGCAGCAAAAGCCTAAATACCTCCAATTTTGATATAATCACCATCCTGTATATATTTATACATGATATTTTTTCGTTTTCTTTAGAAAGATTAAATACATACCACATTATATTTTACCATTTTTAAAAGAAAACTCCAAATTATTTCTTTGATGTGCCCAAGTAGTACCGGACCGGTTGTGTTCTGTGCCTAGTAGAGCACGTGCTCTTGCGGTAAAACATAACATAACCTTAAATTACAAACGTCATAGAGAGTAGCACATGGGAGAAGTAAATACAAAACTTTAAACCTGTAATTATTTGTAAGTTTAATACTACAACTCAACATTTAACAAAACTTCATTTTACAGCCAAATTCGCGAAAATGACAGACACAATTGAAGTTCTAATCACCAGCGATGCATCTGCAAGCTCTTGGAGTTCCTGTGTTTGGAACATCACCACCGGCACTTCTCTTCACCCTTACCGGGGTGGTGGTGTTGTCTCTCCAAACACCCTGGCTTTGATCAACAATGATTATCTTATAGCAGCTGAAAGACTAAAACCTTTACTTCATGTTTGGCCCATCAACAGCCAAGAAGTCGCCAAGAACATTCGTCTAGTGTGCCCTGGAAGGGTTTCTACACTTGCTGTTTCAACTAACGGAAAGTATTGCGCGGCTGGTATTGAAGAAAAATTATACATTTGGCAGATTTCTTCCGGAAGATTGTTGTCTATAGCTAGTAAGCATTTTCAACCTATTACTAAAGTTGCTTTTACAAGCGAAGGATCACATGTTATAACAACGGGGGAAGATGGATTGTTATTAATATGGCCTTTGGCTCATCTTATTAGTTTTCAATCAAACGATTTAATTTCACAATCAACGGCGGGTCAAACAGATCCATTTTATACGATTTCGGATCATTCTATGCCGATTAAAGATATGTATGTAGGTAAATCTGGTTTAAATGCGCGTTTAGTAACAGTTTCTAGTGATAGAACAATGAAATTATATGAAGTTATGTCGGGAATTCTATTACTATCAGTAGTTTTTGATGTTTGTTTAACTTCTGTAACAATGAATTCGTCCGAAAGTAGCGCTTTTGTTGGTACAGTAGACGGAACAATTTACGAAATAAACTTTACGAATCCTCCTAGAAATCTCGAATATCATATAAATAAATCTGAAACTCCGATATTTAAAGGACATACTAAAACAGTTACGTGTTTATCTGTTTCGGTTGATGGACAAACTTTAGCTTCGGGAGGTTCGGATGATAAAGTAATAATTTGGCACATTCCAACTAAACAAATAATTAAAACAATCCCGCATAAGGGAGCGATAAATACAGCTAATTTTATGATTGCTCCCAAAAATATGTTTAGCCACGATGTTAAAATAACAACTGTTATAAATCCATTTCAAAGAGGTTCGGATTCAGAAAATGAAATCATTGAAGTTATTCATACTACAGATAGATATTTACCGAATATTTCGGACGAATCTGAATCAGATGATGAAAAACCTTCCACAAATAAAGAAAATTCTCACTTAGTTGATGAAAATAATAAATTAAAGGCAATTAATGCTAAATTGTATCAATATAATATAAATAAAATTATATCGGGGAAAGAAAATGATTTAGGTGAATCCAAAAACAAAAAACGTCGTTCTATGATATAATTATTAACTTAAATCTTATTATAAATGTCACAGTCTGTTTTTGTAAATTCATTATAAAATAAACATAAATTACAAAGCTAGATTAAGTAAAACAATACTACATGCTGTAATATAAAAAAAATAAATAAAATATAACATATTCTCTATTACTTTTCATTTTTCAATGACCTCTTCTTAAACATTTTGTTTTCATCTGCACATTTGGTTGTTATTGCACTACGAACCATGGATTCAGATACACCACATTTTGTACTCACTGTTTCTACAATATCTGCTATTTTGGTTGCATCTAGCCTGGAAAATAAAACATTTTCATATAATAAACATAAATAAAGAAAAACAATATTATTGTAACTTCTCATTGATTTTTACCTTCCGTCACCTTTAGGTAAGGAAGGTGTTATCTTTGGTCAAAAAATTCGGTGGCGAGTTTTTGATGAATAAGCACGTTTTAGGGTGCCTAGAATACGATTTTACTATTTTTACGACGATATGTGTGTGTGTGACAAAATTTTCTAATGCGGTAACTCTAATACTACAATTCCAAAAATTATAATTCTTTCGTATTCCTCTTCGTTACATCCATGTGCAGAGCTAATCAGATTTTGGTTATAATTGGTCAACCGGAAGTACCGTCATTTGATGATTGTAACAGTTTTTCTTGAAAAAACGATGTTAAATATAATTTTTTCGCATTTAATGTTATTATAAATATTAAAGAATATTTTATTCTCTATACGATTTGAATGCATTTTATACTTCATATTAAATGGATATAGAGTTAAAAAATTATAAAGAAATTAAATATCATACATATATTAGCCAGCTATGCTATAACTCTGGAAACAGCTGCTATATTAAGAAAATTCTGATTGAAAGGTGTCAGTGTCAAGTGCAGTTGACAGTATGTTTCTGTTATAATTTTACTGGAAATATAGGATCTTTTGTTAGAAACTTTCTGTATGGAATTTGTATAAAATACATACAACTGCCTTAAGGTAATGTACAAGAAATAGAATCTTTTGCAAAGAACTTTCTGAATGTCATTTATACAAAATACATAGAACATAGAACTAACGAACGGAAGGTAATGTGCTGGCCACATCAGATTTTTTAATTTTTTGAATAGAATTCGTCTATTTCGAATGAACGACTATAAGTGGATGGTGGATGGCATTTTTTTATTTTTCGTCTGCATCTTAAAATGGTTCCCGGAAAATTCATTACGGATAAATTAATCAATAGCAAAAAATCGATATTTTTTAATATGAAATCGAAATAATATATCAAAAAATTGATTTTAATAAATGATCAAAAATCGATTTTAATAAAGAATCAAAACATCGTTTTGAATAGATTAAAAAATCGCAAGATCGATTTTATTAAAAGATTGTTTAGTAGTGATATCAAATTTTTACTCTATGCATACGTACATCAAATTACGAAACAATTCATGAATGTGCATGAAATGCCAAATGCTGGTGAAATCAATAGATTTATTCTTGGAATAAATATTTTTTTTAAAAACCGATCTTTCAAAATTTAGAAGATCGATACTTTTTAGAAAGATCGATTTTCCGGAATTTAGATAAATGTTTTTTAATTGACCGACCTTTTCAAAAAAATCGATTTTTAATTGATTAATATATTTGGAAAAATCTACTTTTCAATTAATCGATCTTTCCGATAAATCGATTTTTTCGATTGACCGATCTTATCAAAATAAAAGATCGATCTTTTTCCCAGCCTAGTCCCAACACACGGAGCGCAGTCTGGTCCCGATTTTAGTTATGATGTCTCATTACTGACGACAGAAAGGTATATTACTCAACAACAGTAATCTAACCTAACGCAAAAAACTTGACTCGAGTTTTCTAAACCTGACTTTTGTGTAAATATAACAACAATAACCTAGCTTAAAGTATAAAATTCAGCCCGAATTTTCCAAGCATGACTTTTGAGCATAATTTGTAATTTGTAACTCAACTAGTTTGTTATAAACAATATATACATAAATTTCCTGTTGATCCATATTTTAGCGATCAATTTTCTTAGCGATCAATTTTCTAGCGATCTATTTTCCCCGCGATAAAGATACCGACGATTAATTTTCCTTGCGACCAATTTACTTCATGGCTAATTTTCCGGCGATATATTTTCCAAGTGATCAATTTACCGGCGATAAAATATCTCAACATGAAAATATTATACTTTTGTATACGATAAATATATAAAATTTATTTTACCTCATTTTTACTGGCATCTCGCTTCCCATGAAAGCTGGAGACGGCTTTCCAGTCAACGAATGTGTTGCAAGAATGTCTCTGGAGAAGATAGCCATCAGCAACTTCCTAGTAGCAGCCGTAAAAGACAACCAGTTGACTTGATTGTATATGTATCTCGGAATTGAAGTTTTTCCACTTCCTATTAAAACCTAAAATAACAAATAATAAAGATAATTTTATAATAAGGACAATCGTTAAAATTGTTAACTTACTTGATCATTTTCTTCTATTTCCGATGCTACGCTGTTTGACGACGCTGAAAGTGAAGAAGCCCTTTTAATTTTTCTAGGGGGAGTATTTTCAACATCCTCCCCACTGAAACTGTCGCTGCTGTGATTCGTCAACATCCGATTTTGAGTTACTTGGACAATGTTATTCAAATCTTTGCACATTGCTAAAATGTGAACGATTAATATACAAAATTGTGAATATTAATTATTTAAATTAACTCACCATTTATAGTTTTGTTGGCCTCATACAACTCAGCTTTCAGTTTTTGGTTTTCTCGCGTCAATTTTGTAATTAAGTTTTCATTAGCTTCAGTTTGTGTTGATTGGTGTTGTCCATTTTTAACTTTTATTATATCTTCGATATATCGTCGTTTCTTAATCTTAAATTATATGTTACATAAAAATTTGTAATACATTCCTAATATTTTCCAAAATATAGTCTAGGGTTTAAGACAAATTCAAAATTCATGCATTTATAAAACAATCATTTACAAAATTCAAACACGACTTTCGTCTCGTCCCCATTCATAAACACCATTTACTTGTATTCTTACCACTCAAAAATCAGTAACATAAGAAAGATATATTACCTTTGGTGTAATTTCTTCTGTTTTAATAATATTTATACAATTTTCTGACAAAATATTTCTTTGTAACCTTTTTAATTCAGTGTAGAGTACATCTGTGTTATCTGCAAAATAGAAAACTTAGACACTTCCACTTACACCAAATTTAGAAAATTACCAGATATTTGTAGAACGGTAGCAGGTGATTTTATTTTGCCACACTTAACCATAATTGCACACCCGACTTTTAATTGTTTTGCAGAAAACGATTCGTCAAAAACAATATCGGCAAAATTAATAATATCATATGCATCTTTTGGAAAACTTCCAATCCAACAAACTAATAACCACTTTCTTCTACTCTTATCACAAAAATTTTCATCGTTCTCTTTGCCCGACATTCTAACTTGCAATCTTTTATCTTCGATGTGAACTATTGGAAGGTTGTCACTAAACTAAATGCTAAATAGAAATCGTGGTCATCAGGTAATAAACAGCGAGCATCTTGTTGGATTCGTATTGCGGCCCTTGTCTAATTGGACGAGTACCTACGGTTTACTACCTGCGGTCCTTTTGTAATAAGAAAATTTTTACCTGCATTTGCCAATTCTGCCCTTTTCCTCGCAAAGAAGGGAAATCTTATTATTGTAAGCACTGACAATACACTTCTCGGAATTACTTTTGTTAATAGTAGCAGTAAAATTACAACCCGAGAGAGGCAAATAGTTTTAACTTGTATACGACAAACAGATGCAAATGGGAATTTCACACTTCTAACATAGATGGAATTCATTTAAACAAAAATTTACAGAAAACTATATCAGAATGTTAAACAAATAAAAATCTTATTAGTGTCTTTTTGGTTCGTTATTTTATGTTAGAGCAGAGAATATAGAAGTTTAAAATAGAAAATTTTACTTTTTTACACAAAAATATTTCAATTCAGTTTTTAATGACTAAGTAAACTTAATTTAAAGAGGATTAAAAATCTTCGGGATATCAGTCAACAGGATTTATTTATTTTGACAACTCCGACGTTTCGGCAACACAGTTGCCTTCTTCAGGGATATGTCTATAAAAGCAACATAAAAATGATAGTTGCAGTCAATATGTTGCTTTTATAGACATATCCCTGAAGAAGGCAACTGTGTTGCCGAAACGTCGGAGTTGTCAAAATAAATAAATCCTGTTGACTGATATCCCGAAGATTTTTAATCCTCATAATTCTCCACAGTCGATCAATTTTCTCTTATTAATTTAAAGAAGTGGTAAAACAGATGTAACATAAACAACTTGTTTGTTTTTAAAGAACTTCTAACAAGGAATCAAAAAGCTAGAAACTATGATCTGCAAATTTATCAATTTTTTTTTCTAGCTTTATTAAAAAATGCCAGATTGAAGACAAAACATTTCAAATAAAAGAGGAAAATCTTTTTAGATTTCACTGCTACGATTAGAAGAAAATAATTATTATTAAAATTCAACAAAGTTTCTCTAAATATAACAAAACAATAACCTAACCTAACGCACAAAACTTGGACCGAATTTTCCAAGCGTGACTTTTGTGCGTTAGGTTATTGTTGTTCTTTTAGTGAAATATACAAGATGAGCCTAGACTAGCCAGATTGTAAAACATCGGCTGCGAGCTGAATTGATATAGTAGAATTATTTACATGAATATTTTATTTTAAAGTTATGTAAACCGATAGCCCGGACTGCCGGCAGCAATTTTTTTGGTTTAAAAAACCGGCGCCGGCAGCCGTTAATGTATTTGTCGGCGGCAGTTGCCGGCAACGGAGGCACCGCCTACAATTAATGTAGCTTTTATTCGATTCTTGTATAGTTACATGAGGAAAGATTTCTATGTAATCTACCTATAAACAAAAAAATATTAATCGCAATACTGTGTATTTATTGATTGTGACATTTGACTGCATACCTACTTATGTAGTAGTGATCTGTGTTTACCACATTTGTTTCAAATTAATGTCCACCGATAAGGCATAAATTTTCAACTACAAAAAAATTCAAAACTGAATTTTCGTTTCTATATAATATTGTCAATTTAAGGATCACGTAAAATATAAAATATATGCATTGATGCATTATTTGTTTAACTAGGCATTAAAATACCAGATTTACAGCAGAGGCTACCGTTTCATTGTCGATGCAATGAATGCTACCGAAGATGTAATTATGTATTTGGTGCAGGGTTGCACACAATTGTCGGTATTTCCGCAAAATTTTAGTGACCGTAACTAATTACAATAGTTACCATTTAAAAATACAATGGAATGATTGAAAAACAACTGAATTTGTTATTTTAGTCATAGTTTAATCACCCCTGATTACGAATAAATACTACCAGTCATATTTTTTTACCGATTTTAGAATTAATATTTATTATCATAAGATTATTTTTAATACCTATTTTGAATGTTGTAGGCATCAAATTATGTTGTTGAGTTTGTTGAACGGTTGCTATGAGTTTGTTTAGACAGTAAAAGTGACATTTTACAGACTATTACCAGTAAAACAAAATCGCACTTTTAATGTCAATCAGTAAAAAATGAATTTTGCGTTAAGAAAATCCGTAAAGTGAAATACTCATAGTGTTTACTAAAAAAAAAAAAATTGCATAAGAGAATAATGGAAAAAATATCCATAAAAAGATGATTGACGTATATGGAGATTTGATTGTAAAATTTTGGTTTAAGCAAGATCGACGGAAAACGGAAAGCCTATTGACGTAAGAACGATTGAAAACACAAACAGATTGAAGATTTCTAGATCGATTCTGTTCTCATCTCTTATGCCCGGTTGTAGAAACGTTCATCAACGCATTGTTCGGTTAGCGGATTCATCAAAACGAATAAATGCAACATGATTTTTTGACAGCAATGATTTAAATGTCATAAGAAGAAGGAAACTGATTAGAATTTGTTCGTTTTGATGAACCGCTAATCGAACAATGCGTTGATGAACGTTTCTGCAACCGGGCTTAAGTCTTACAGATCTGTAAAACTGAACCTGACAAAAACGCATCTATTTTTGTTGAATAATATAAAATTGTACATAAGAGCGGCAGGTTTCGTTGCCAATTTATTCATTAATTACAAATTTACAGATCTATAAGATTTACAGATTGGAACAGAATCGACCCATTAATTTCGAAAGAACACAGGATATAAATTTCATGGATTGTAAATGCGGATATTAGAAGATTAGAAGCTACTAAATAAAATAGTACTTTTCATTCAATTGTTTTTCTTCATGGTTAGATTAATTAAAAACAGTTTTATGAAAAAATATTAAATAAATTATATAATAAGATTATATTTCTTATTTTCATTCATTTAAATTTTCGTACCAAGATTTTTTCCGATCCCGAACCATACGCATGGTTGCCAACAAAAGTAGGTGTGCAGTACAATATTTGTGACTCAAACTATAGTTCATTTCTGTATAATCAGCATAATATACATTTTTCAACCAAATGCAATCATCCAAGTTTTACAAAATTTTCTACTAGAACATCATAAACCATGGTTGAGGTAAAAAATTACACCTTTGAAAATTGACATTGACAGATGTATTTTAAGGTTATATTTATGATTTCAGGAAATCAAAAAATATTTACAGCAGCTTCTAGCTCGGTATGTAAAAATTTAGGTAGTTTGTGGAAAAGTACAAATTTTATTGTATTGCAGGGTTAATGGATTATACTGTATTCTAATAACCGACAGGGATGGTGTGCCTGTGTTCAAAGGTAACTTGATTATCTCTTAACAAAGAACGGCTTATTGTTACTCGTTTTCCAGTTACTACGGAGAAAGCCCCTGAGATGGCAATGAGGCCAAATTTCCTATCAACGTTTGGCTTAGCGGTCGACCAAGGCAGCAAATTGGGATTAGGAAAAACACGAACATTAATTTGTACACATTCTCAGTATCAAATTATCCAAATGAACAAATTGCCCTTAGTTGTAAGTTTCATTGCTAGCGATAGTTGTAATACTGGCCATATACTCTCTCTCGAACAATACATAGATCCTTTATTAAACGAATTAAAAACTGCTGTGGGTGAACCATAATGTGTATGAATCTGAATTTCTTTATGTTATGTTATTAATGATCATATATTTGTATAATTAATAAATTTATAATGCAAATCACTTTGTATTTCTTTACAAATATTTTACAATCACTCATATATAAATATTAAAAAATCGTAGGAATGAAAATCACTATGAGAAAAGGTCTTATAAAACTATGCTACCAGATGGTAAACTAGCATTACAAATTCGATAACATCGCATGTCGTTTACAAATCTATGTACACTTTGCACAAAGGTCGGCATATCCTAGAAACAAAACAGTCATTAGCCAGCAATTGTATTTGATTAAAAAAAAGCATTAGTAAGAAATTGTGTCATACTGTAAACAAATTTGATGCGGCCAGCAAACGACCTCCCGACAATTTCATGTTTAAAATACCAATGAGCTTTAAATAAAATATCACTTCCGGTTGATCGTTTGTAAACAAAATCTAATTATAATCAGATCTAACGTCGGATATTAAATAAAAATACAGAACATAAACTAAAAAGGTTGTATTATAAAATCGAATTTGTTGTTCCAAAAAATAGAAAACTGTGTATTACGAAATTTTGGGTAATATTTTATTATGTTTTTCGTCAAATATACATATAGTCAAAATCTAATACGTTGTTTCCAATTATATACGAGTTTTAAATACCAAATTTGAGAAGTTTTGGATCATATTTTAATATATTTTTTCAAGGAAACTTGTTTAGAGTTTCAAGTAAAGTACCACTTCCGGTCTACCAATTTTAGCAAAAATATCAAACTTGAAAAGTTATTTTTTTACGAAAATCTGTTCAGAGCTGCAAGTAAAGTATTACTTCCGGTGTGTCAATTTTAGTCAAAATGTAATATATTTTCCCCTTGATGTACAAGTCTTAAATACTAATATTGAAAAGTTTTGGATTATATTTTAATATAGTTTTTCATTAAAAACTGTTAAGAACTTGAAGTAAAGTACCACTTCCGGTTGTTCAATTTTATCTAAAATCTAATCAATATAAATTTTTGGAAGTTTTAAGGTCTTAATCTTACTGTCATAAATACTATTTTTGTTTGAAATAATTTTTTAAGGGAATGAAAATTGCAGTTTCAAAAAAAAAATATCCTTTATGTTAAAGGAAGATTATTTTATTATACACAACAGGTGGAGGAACGATTCAATGCACGAACAGAGCGGTGCAAATAATGAGGAGTTGGTATCCAATATTATCAAGCAAACAGTGAGCGATATGCCGCATTGTTATAATTACGATATATGTATATAGTTTTATTGCTGAACCCGACAGAGTCCATTTTTCTGACTATAGTGATATTTTTTCAAGCAATCCTGGCCACATCGGATTTTCTAAATTATGAGAACAAAAAGTCTCAAATATCACGTGAATCGGTTCAAGTACACCGTTCACAACATAGATAATTATGTCTAAAATTAGAATTAGGATGACGATAAGTAATCAGAATATTCGTAAAATTTTAAATAACATATTTTTCTAAGTACATAAAACGAATATACGGAAATTTCAATGGGGGTTAATTTTGATATTTCAGATTTACCAATTTAAATTTTAGTTTTAAAGTTAATGTTCACTATGCCATGCATGAAAAAAATTGAGTTTAAATTAAAACGAAACATAAACATTTGTTAAATAACTTTATAAATAAAAATTACCATCCTAAATAATTCAAATTGACAAATAGCAGTTTCGCTTTTCATACATTCTGAAAATAACTATAAAAATCAAATTTATTTAAATTTCAATTGATTTTTACCTTCCGTCACCTTTAGGTAAGGAAGGTATTGTTGTTGGTCAAAAAAATCAATGAGTTTTTAATGAATAAGCACGTTTTAGAGTCCCTAGAATACGATTTTACTATTTTTACGATGATGTATATATATATTTCGGATCGCATAACTCAAATACTACCTTTCCAAAAATTATAATTTTTGCGTATTCCTTTTCTTTACATTCATATGAACAGTTGATTAGATCTTGGTTCTAATTCGTCGACAAGAAGTACCGTTATTTGAAGATTTTAACAGTTTTTCTTGTAAAAACGCTGTTAAATAACATTTTTTCACATTTAATGTTATTATAAATATTTTATTCTCTATATTCAATGGATATAGAGTTAAAAAATTATAAAGAAATTAAATTTCATAAAGCAGCCAGCTGTGCTATAACCATGGAAACATCTACTAAATTAAGAAAATTCTGATTGAGAAATGTCAGTGTCAAGTGCAATTAACATAGTATGTTCGTGTTATAATTTTACTGGAAATATATAAAATTTCTTACAAGAAACTTTCTGTATACAATTCTACAAGATACATAGAACTGACTGAAGGTAATGTACAGGAAATATGGAACCTTTTGTAAGAAACTTGCTATGTGGAATTTGTATAAAATACATAGCACTGACGAACTGACGGAAGATAATGTGCTGGCCACATCAGATTTTTCTCATTATTTTTGTTATGTAAGGGTATAAAATGAATACATAATACATAGTTAAATTCAGAAAAAATACTTAAAAAATATATACCATCCCAATTAAAAAAAAATAACTTTGTATTGTAAATTGAAAACCACTGGTTTAAAAAATATTTTCTTCCCTAATCGGATCTCCTCCTTGGACTTCTATAAGATTGTTTTATTGTATTTTTAATAATACTGGAATTATTTGAGGTATCTCGTTTAGCTGTTTTGTGCTCGACTCGACCAATACATGTCAGACGCCAATGGATCGCTTGCCGGCATTTTCTCGGTGCTCGGTGTATACTCGTAGTAATTTTTGATCTTGTTAATTTGTCTACACTTCACTACATATACGTGTGTGAATTATCAATATATTAAAAAAGGCAGAAATTTTAATGTTCAAAATGTAAATACCGTTTTAAATTTGCAAATAAGAATAAGAAACAACAGTAGATTGTGAACGTTTATCGTACATACGCTTTGAACCGTATTTTTGTTGAAATGGGGTCCCCAATTTATTTTATTTTTTCTGGAAGAACAGAATGAACTAAAAAATTTAGTGCAAACTTGAGTTAAACATTTACGTAATAAGAGATATATGAATTTTTAAAGTTCAGAATTTGGTGCGTGACGTAGCAATATGTGGTCGTCAAACTGTTAGTTCTAGAGAGTATAAATTTTTCATGTTCGCCTAGCTGAAATATTTTTATATGTATACAAACTTATACGTTATATTCACGAGGAAATTACTATTAAGCATAAATAACATAAATAAAATGGAATTTTTTCCTAATAAATTATAGAGCGCGAGCAGACACGTGACTCGAGCGACCTTGACGTGCTTGGAATCAGCTGATTTGTGTGCGCATGTCATTTTGACAAGAACAATGTCACGTTGACAAGACCAATGTTTTGATTTATTTTGATTTTTAATTGCTAAAATGTTAGTATTTTTATTTTCATATGTTCTACTGCCTGAAAATTATAAAATAATATTAATGCAGTTCAAAATCAAAATAAATCAAAACATTGGTATTATCAACGTGACACTGTTCTTGTCAAAATGACATGCGCACACAAATCAGCTGCTTCCAAGAACGTCAAGGTCGCTCGAGTCACGTGTCTGCTCGCGCTCTATAGAACATTGAAACAGTTTGACCATTGTTTGATAATATTGTGATACATCTAAAGCGGCGGGTGGCGCTAGTGTTTGTCCATTGATGGTTTCCCGGTAGACAGACGCAACCTGAACCTAACCTGGCCTATACCTAACCTAACCTAAGCTACGATCTTCGTCAGGTTGGCGCACAAGTCTCGCTTTTAAAATCAGGCAACCAATCAAATTTTTAGGACATGATACGTCATCCTAATAATCGACTTCAATCGGTTGTAGTTTGCGAGCTAATTAATATTTAAACAAAATTATTTCACTAACTATTCATTAATTTACGTATATTTTCGCATTCTAATCTAAGATACTTCAAATTTGTCTGTCATCAATCAATAAATCTAACTACGGTATATTATCCCATTATTCTACGGAGTACAAAGAACAATTAATTTATTGATACTTGCAATATCATAACGTTATTATTATAAAAAGTACATTTATGTAACAAGACTTCTATTTTCAAAGACATCACGGCCTCGGCGTTTATTTAGTACTTGTAAGATGTTAAAGTGTAAGTTTGTTTCTTAAAATAAATATTTCTACTCACCGTATCCCTAACGAAATTGCCTTGCAGCGTCTCTTTCTGTCTTTGGTCCATCCCGTCCATGGACTGCAAGAAATGTAGCAGGAATGTGTTGAAAAAACCCTCAAAATCAACCGCCGACATATTATAAATCGCTAGCATAATATCATCATTCAACAACATATGCGATTTATGCAGTAAAGTCTGCAACAGGACCGTCAAAAACTGACTCAGCAGATGTTCTTTAAACAGCATCTTGTGATACAACTTCCACTTGCTGTTGAGATGTTCTAGGCTCGCTAAACTTAACCTAAATACGTTTATATCTGGCTGAAGCAACGCCTGCCCGAACGCTTGTAAAATAGACAACAACTGCTGTTGATTGTGAAGAGATTCATTCTCAGATGCTCCGGAAGAATCGCTTGCCCCTGGAGAATAACCTAACCGGACCTGCGAGGTGTAGAAATACTGCCAACGGTGTAGCATGATACTGTGGAGTAAAGTTAATAAAGCACTGATGACGTCTGGGTGTTGGTTGGGCTGGCAGGCGACTAAAGGGTAGACGTGATCCATGCATAATGTGATGATACCTGGGAGAAATGTTTTGTACGTCTGGCCGGGGCCTTCTACGACGAGTTGGAGGATTTGGAGAAGGCGGTCTAGGCCTGCCAGGCGCTGGGCGCGTTGCTCACTAGAAATAAATAAATGAATTACTTATAATCAAAGTGATTAAGTAAAAAAATATTATGTAAATGCAAATAGTAGATGAATGTAAGCTATTTTTAAATGATTTAAATCAAAATTGTGAAAAAAATGCTCTTGGTAGCACACAACATTACAAATGTTGAGGTTGCGGGTTCAAACCCCGCCGGCTAGCATTCTATTCAAAATTTCTTTGATTTATATTATGTAAATATTTCTTGTGCCATGCTCAAAGAGTTTTGGGCAAAAATCGAATTACAAATTTTTCAATTATATTTCAGAAACGGTTAAATTTATTTCAAAAAGTGGGAACTGTAACTTCGGAATAATCAATTTAATGGACTTTTTACATTTTTATTGCACCCTGACGTCGTTTTACAATGCGCCACGTAGTGAAATTCTTATGAACTAGAGATGAGGAGGCACTATGTTGTCAAGTAAAATAAAAAGGACTAGCATTTATTTTCGATATAAAAATATTTGAACACTAAAACTTAAACAATTTTGTTTTTGACTATAAAAAAATGATTAACAATGAGAAAAAGATATAATTAAAAGAAAAAACAACAATTTTATTCTTGTTTGTTACTTTCTTAATATTAAACTGGCAACTAAACAATTATCTGTCACTTTAGGTGTTATTTATTTTCCTCCTCAATGCGCAAACAACCTACTGCGCAATACATATATGTCATTTTTGTCTATCTCTCTCTTTTGATGTAAAAGTTCCATTTGAGAAAGCGGCATTTAGATAATTAAAAAGCCATAAAGAAATAATCTTGATCGTTAATAAAAATAAAAGCTATCTTATTTCAATAAATATACGTAATAATTGCTTGGGGCTCCAATGTGGGGGAAGGGGAGAGGGGCTGTTTGCAAACTAATGTTTCTTCTACGAGGCACACTCTTATTTTATATTTATATCTTTGTTTTATATACCGGGTGTAGAAATGAAAAGTGGCGCATAGCGATTTCAATGTTATTTTTTTAATACTGCTATATCTCTTTACCTTTTCATTTTAGCGCTAAAAAGGTATAGATATAAGTTGTTCAGAAATTAAAACGGCATTACTACTTTACTTACTTACATAATCATTCATATTTCACGAGATATTAATTAAATAAAACTTAATGTTCTTTTAAAGAAATTGTTATAGTGCCTCGAAAATTGAAACAAGTAACCTGAGTAAATTATTCTCTTTAACATTTTTTATTTGTTGTATAATTTCTTTTGGGCATAAACTCAATTTGTTCGGAATTTATACAACAAATATCAAAGTGAATATTTTATTTGTTACTATACCTTGTTCCATTTAAGCCATTCAGTATTGCGGAGCATAGGGAATAGTTTTGACATCTCTAATTGGCTGAAATTAGAGACAAGTTTACCCAATGTAATTTCGACTACTTCAGATTTGCGCTGTTGCCAGTGTCATCTACTAAATGGCTTAAATGGAACAGAGCATAGTTTCATTTTTCAAAGCACTCTAACGATTTTTCAAAAAGAATATTAAATTTTATTTAATTAATATCTCGTGAAATATGAATGATTATGTAAGTTGCCTTTATAGGATGCCTTTTCAATTTCTGGACGACTTATATTCTTACCCTTTTTGCGCTAAAATGAATAGGTAAAGAGATATAGCAGTATTAAAAAAATAACATTGAAGTCGCTATGCGCTACTTTTCATTTCTACACCCGGTATGTTAATATTATTTAGCAATCTATGTTCTGTTTTTGTATCTAAGGCATTTGTTGTTGTTATTTATTTCATCAGCCCAGTTTGTAATAGAATTATGAAAAGTCGCAAATAAATTTTGTCCCCAAAATTATTCATCTTTAATCCTTCTTCAATGATTACTTTCGACTACCTTCTAATAACAAGAGTCTGTGAACGGAATAAAGTTTCATATCTATTTTACATTCGTTTCAGGGGCTTCAAACCATTCTTTTTTAAACTCATAAATGTACTACGTAATTTAAATTTAAGTTCTTCTTTACGAATATACAAATCCTTAACTACCCAAATTTAAATTTGCCTGTGTTCTTGGCGTAGATGACGTCATACGCGCTGTCGATTTTCTCAGGCTTCATTTATTAATACTTTAATAATTTTTTTCTGGTGTAATGCGAAAATACAAAATACGGGTCTATTATTTTTATGTACTGATTATCATTAAAAAATGAAAAACATAGAAACTCTTTAATGTTAAATTTGTGAAACAAAATCAATAGTTTTTATTTCTTACAATTATGTTTCATCAAGTGCCACAGTTTCATCAATCGACTTTATTTACTTCACCCCTGTCCCATAAATAATAATATATGTAATAAAATACAGAAATCTGTAGTGAATGATAAATTTCGATCTTGAAATATTAATCTTCTTGTGATTGTAAATATGTACGAAAATGAAAACTTACTTAATGGCAACATCTAGGAAAACTTGCACAGCCATTTTGGTAAACTCTAGGCCCAGTTGTTGTTGTAGTACTTCTAATACTACTAGGAACAATTCTAGAATATTATTACTTATATCTGGAGAGTCAGCATACGACGGGAATATTGTTAAAGCATGCTGAATGGTACTCTAAAATAATCACAACAGTCAGAAAACTTTATAATATCGAAAAGAGCATCACTCTTACTTGAATTCCGGAATGCAAAAGCTTCTTAGAAGCAGAGGAATGATGCTTGCAGTACTCGATAATTCGAGATATGCATGGCAGTGTAGATACGACTACTTGTCGCACGGTAAGTTCGTTCGAATTCGGTTGTATTTCTCGGAAATTTTTCGTAAGGGTGTCAAAAAACACTTTTATTAATAAAATTCTTTGGTTCTTGTCGCCTTCGTTCAGGTCACCCCAAGGCCGGACAAGAAGATTGCACAATGCCTGGTATAATACTGTTAAACTCTACACAGAATACAAAAGGAACAATCATTATTGGTTTCATTAACTGAAAACTAATAATACGGGGCCTGTATAAAAAGAATCCGACCTTCGGCTGGGAAAAAAATATTGCATACTTGATGGGGTTGGGACCCTAACCCCCTCGAAGTAGGCCCCTTGCGCCTCAACACATTTAGTCCACCGGTCCATACTGTAACACGACGGGGGTCTCCTAAGATGCTGATTGCGATTGCTAATACTGCTTACTTGTTTTTCAACGATGACACACTTTAACTGACTTGTGAACGCTTGGATGATTGACGTCCACATTTTGGTTGAGAAATAACACACATATACTTAAAATTCACAATTGATGAGGGATGCCGATGAACACCTACATTTATAGACATGGACATTACTTGATATTTACTGATTAAAGATTTATTTACATGTTTACAACTTATTATTATTAATTAAACTACACATAACTTCGCGGAACACGAGCCAAAACTTAAACTCTAAGGCTTAAAAATTAATAATAGATGGAGTCTAAGGTTAAATATGACTAAAACTATTATAATTACCCCTTAACCTTAAAATTAATTTTAATAAAAACTAAACACGTATTTCGAGAACTAAGGTCTCATGTAGTCAAGATTACTCAACATATCAACCATGCCAGAGGTCCTAACAACTCTGAGTTGTTAGGACCTCTGGCATGGTTGGCATGTTGAGTAATCTTGACTACACAGAGTTGTTAGGACCTCTGGCACGGTTGACATGTTGAGTAATCTTGACTACTCTGTTTAACTTTCCCTTGTTGTACTACTGATGATGAGAATTTAGTTCTCGAAATACGTATTTAGTTTTTATTACAATTAATTTTAAGGTTAAGGGATAATTATAATAGTTTTAGTCTAAGGCTTAAGAAATGTCAAATTAAAATTTCATTATTTAATTTCGCCCTTATTTTTAAAGAACAATTTTATTAAATATTTGTTTAAATACAAACCATGTGCTGCTTTAAAAGCATATTTGATAAATTTGATATTATTTATATACTAAATAATAAAATTTGACATTTTTTTAAAACATCGTTTTAGTTAAAACCGTGCTTGTGATACGAGCCTACATGTTTACTCCATAAGAGTACTTCTCTTCCGTGAGTGGCTAGGGGATGAAGGGTAAAGGGAATTAAAGCGTAGGACATCCAAAGTCACGCACGTATGCATAATAATTTCAAGACATCAACACATATCTGTCAAAAATCAGTGACATTCAGACTACACAAAAACCCTCGATAAGAAAAATGATAATTATTTCTAAGCTGAATTTTGACTAACAAAGGTAACAAGTTGAAATATTATTCCTGAACTAGTCGCAAGTGAAGCAGAGGCGGGGGTTAGGGCGTCACGTAGCAATATGGCCGAAATAAGGTAGATGCTTCGTTTCCCGCAACCAAATTGTCTATTCAATTCTTATATGCTGCAGCCTTTGAGGGGCAAAGTAATATTAATAATATAGTTAATATTAATTGAAAATAATGTTTCATAAAATTAATGGAACACTGGATATAACAGATGGAAAGAATATCATTATTTTAAACATGAAATGTTCGTGCAAAGCTGGGTCTACTCAATAATACAAGCATGTTGTTGCCGCGATTCTTTTTTGTGACAGGTATTCTAAAAATGGTATTTCGATTAAATCTGCATATAATGAACATTATTTCATTGTTTTTCCAGAAATAGTCTAATGCCCAGTTGCACCACTGGCACTTAAATTTTATACTAGGCTTAAACAAAAATATACAAATCGATATTTTGACAGCAAGTTTCGATATTGCCTAAAATTTAAACGTTAGCAACCGGGCATAAAAGTTTTAAAAGAATTATCTCGAACTGATTGCATTTGGGCACAAGAGAAACATTTAGCTTTATAAAAATATGACAGTAAACCTTTATTAGAACACAATTGTTATAAAATATAAATGTAAATTTAAAAAGACTGTTACAAATGAAATACAGGATAATAATATACTGAGAAGTTATCCAAGTACTTCTTATCAATCTCACAGATACTTTTATACTTAATATATTCATTAATCATACCTTATAGGTATGCATGAGAAACTAAGAAATTACTTGATAATTTGAATTTAGAAAATAAAGATGAATATATATTTTTTTATTTATAGCATTGCAATTGAAACTGCCGTTAATCTTATTAATGACGCTGAATCTATATTTCTCCTCAATTTGTTTAATCTTGTTGAAAACCATGAAATGTTTACACTTTTTATGCACCACCAAGAGAATGTTGTTAGAATTTTGGGTCCTGTTTCCTGGAAATTATGAAAAACTAATTTTTGGACATCTACCTGGCAATGACGTGTATCCATAAACGCAACAAAAACGTTATGAAGTTTTAGATTTTGTTGTTAAAATTGGATATTTCATTCCATCATGTTGTATTTATGTCAAAAAAGTAACAAAAACGTTGCGTTTGCATAACATTTCGCCGCTACTTCGGCTGTGACTTACTACCTTACACTAGTTCATATTTACGTCGCTAGACGTCATGTTGCTCTATTTCACTAGCGAATAATTTAGAAAAGTTCATAAAGAGTTATTTATTTGTTATGGCTCTTACTCTCGTCTTATCACTTTACAATGCTGGAAAAACCCCTGGAAGCCTTCTTTTGGTATGGCCTGCACCTCGGCCGTCCTGTTCCACATTATCTCTTCGCTATTCTCAAAACGGGATCCAATGTGTACTCTTTAATTTCGGAAACAATCAGAAGTCGCAAGGAGCCATATCTGGAGAGTAGGAAGTTTGGCGAAAGAGTGGAATTCCATTTTTCGTTAAGAAAGTCTGCTTGGTGCGATGAATGTGCTGGAGCATTGTCATGATGCAACTGCCAGTTTTTCGCCGTCCAGGGGTCATGTCGTTTGCGTCGAACTGCATCACGGAGACGATGCAGAACTTCTTGATAGTACTCAATTCCACAGATATCAAAGAAGACAATCAGCATCACCTTGATTTTGCATCGCACCTGTTGCGCTTTCTTCGGCCTAGGGAATGACGGATGCTTTCATTGCGATGACCTTGCCTTTGTTTCTGGGTCGTACGCGTACACCCATGACTTCTCCAGTTATCACGGTGTTAAGAAACTCAGGAACAGCGTTGACAGTGTCCAGCATTTCGAGCGAATTGGAAATCCGACGAATATTTGGAACAACACCTCACACAGCAGTTACCAAGCAGCGAATGTCGCACCCGATGTCAAAGCGAAAATTCAGGCCACCCTACCGTCATTATTTTGCGCGAGAAAATTAAAAGCCGGATTCATTTTAGACAGGCCTCGTATATAATAAAGTATAAATTAGAATTTAGTACAAATTCTTTGAATTTAAGTTCCAGTGTAAGAGGAAGTGTATAAAGTAACTTACATGTTCGTCCTGATAGGAAATCATCGGTGCAGTCCTCACCAACTCAATAACGGGCGGTAATGTAATTAAATTCGGTGGAAAAGTGATATTTGTGAGACATAGTAGAAGATGAGCAGCTGACAGTGACAGTGTAGCGGGTTCTTGAGGCCCATTTAGTAAGATAGATGTTGTTACTGTCACTATATCGGCTATTTGGTGTGTTGGGTCGTGTTTGTTTAAAACAAGCCAAAGGCACCACGTTTTTAAGCCGGATATTATCTGAGCATGTCTGGAAGAATGAATAAAATTTGTGACAAGAGATGTGGAAAATATCTCGTTTCTAATATTATTTAATTTAAATACGTGTTAACCCTTATTTATATTAGCAATTTGTATGTTTTGAAATACAATTATTTACTTTTTTGAATTAATATTGACCCTTTTGAAATAAAATTGAATCATAATTTTTGATTTCTGATATATAATTGGTAATGACACAAACCCCTGATATATTTGTTCTAATATCACAATTTTATATCTATACCTTTCCAACATCAATTACAGAGAAAGTATTTAAAAAAAGATTCAATTTCAGAAAATAGTATATTGTGTTATTAGGAGTAAAAGTGATACTTTGTGTGGCGAGCATGGAAGTTTGCACGACGAGCGAAGCAAGTCGGACAATTGCATGCGAGGCACACAAAAACACTTATTCCGAATAACACATTAAATTTTTTTTCAAACGCACAGCTTTTCTTCTTATTCGCTAATTCTATGTCGTTTCTATGGATATTTATTTTATTTCTACGCCGCCGGCGTAGAAAATTTCAACGGCGTAGAAATGAAACTTCTACCTTGTGAATCAAGTCACAAAAAATGCCATTTCTACGACGTTTGAAAAAAAAAGTAAATTTAATTTCAGGAAAGGTAATTAATAAATTGATATTATTTTTCTGAAATTGAAGTTGAAAAGGTATAGAAGTTCTAATATTCATCCAATTCAAGTTTAATTAAAGAATTAAAATCCTGTGAATACGAATTTCCAATAAAATGATCTATACTCTATTCGCTGAAACGAGAAAATGTGGAACTAATTCTTGAACAGAACCAAATCATTCTACTGGTTCTGCTCCAAAACTATCCTCTTTTGACCAACAGAATGACTTGTCTCTGTTCAAGAATAGACCATTTCAGAAATTCAAAGCGCATGTGCCAAGTGCTAGACTGCGACAAAAAATTAGTGCCGTTTTCCGTATATCCATCCTTGTTTACATGACAGTTCTGTGTATTTCAGTCTTTTTTTTTATTTTGTTGGTGTCGTTCAAGGAGGAACGTGTTGTTTTTCAAATAATTATGATGGGTACTAAACTTCTGGCCCCCAAAATATTGCTATTTGAAATGTTTTGTCTGGTTTGGTAAAAAAAGGTTAATACAATATTTTATAATTGATGCTGAAAATACTTCACTTTTTCACATACTAAAATAAGTTTTTATTTGTAAAATAAGAATTTAAACTATACCTTATACTCAAATTCATATTAACAACTCCTGGGTAGTTTTAAAATTTAAAACTATATGCCCAGGTTACGTATAAATTTGAAATGCCGCTATTTAACGGCACTAACTTTTTAGTTCAAAAAGTAAATGTAGTGGTCGCTCAAATTTCTGAAATGGTCTATTAGTTCCACAAACTAAACCTACGGACTTTTAAAATAACTAGACACAACTTCAGTGTGAAGCTAGGGAGAACCAGGGTTGGCGCCTAAAGTGTATATAACCGTAGAAAAACACGACGTTGTATTCATTTTCATTCATACTAAAACTCAAATAAAAAACTTAAATGTGATCGTTACAATAAATGATTTAAAATTCATCATACATTTATATGAATCAGTAGGTATTGTTTGCTATTTTCATTGATAATTATAAATAAACAAATTGGTTACGTTTATTGCCGCTTGGCCACTTTTAATCTTGCGATTATGAACGCTTTAGTACGCTAATTAGAGATTATGATGCAGGTATAATAAAATACAAATTTCATAAGACATGATTTTAGCGCACGCGTCTTTGTTAGAAACGAGCGGCTTGCAGCGAGTTTTCTAAAGGAAAAGGTGCGCTGAAATGTCTTATGAAACGTGTATAATACACTATTCTTTCTATTTTGGTCCTTTTGTCAAATAATATTTAAAATTGTACGTTATTTCATTTTTAGTAATTTCTATTTTGGTGCTTTAATACGTACTTTGTAAAACTCATTTGGATGCCATAAAGAAGTACTTTATAACATCCAAATGAGTTTCATAAAGTACGTATTAAAGAACGAAAATAGAAAAAATAAATTATTGCACTCTATTTCACTTATTCTCTCATTTTACAAAAACAAAGAAAAAAGATAATCACCCGAACAGAGGCGTTACACCCATATAAGTATATTCTTAGTTGAGGCGGAGCTTCACAAAGTAGGAGTTCAAACCGGATACAATTGGCTCAAACACGCGCGTACATGTCTTGCGTCATCAAAAGCAAAAAACACCCCGTGCTTTATTATTATTTTCAATAAACTTTTACTATTTTTTATTACTAAAGTTGAAATATATTGGGAACTTCCAGTTTTAATGTAGGATAAGAATTGAAGGCCTTAAAGTTCCTTAGGTTTTTATTACAACAATTATGTTGTATAACATCCGCACATCATCAACGTAAAAAGCAAAATACAAAATAAGTATAAAGTTAGGATCTCGGTTAGGATATAAAAAACTTAAATAAATATCTCACCAAGAGTAAAATTCGAAGTTTTACATAAATGTTACATAAACTATTATTCACGAAAGATGACTATTCAAGGTCATTTATGAGCCGTCTGATATAATATTACTTGCAGATAACTTCACTGCATTTTATACGCATAAGCGTGCAACGCAAAATATTTATGGGTACATTTTAACTGAAAAAATAAATGTATTTTATTTGAAAATTTTGTTTCTTTTTAAAAAATACTTTTCTCAAAGTTTTATCTTCTTCATCTACGTTTTTGCATAAAATAAAAATAAAGACTTGACGTAAAGCACAAAATAATAATTTGATTTGAATGTCAACGCCACTTGATAAATATTATTACAGACAGCAGTATGGTAGATAATTACATGTCTGTAACTCTACGACATATGCCACTGCTATTTTTAGTGTGTTAGAAAGTAATGGCACTATTTACGTATATCTGCCACACCACACAAATTAAATAGACAAACGTCAAATAATATTTCTCTTTCTAATATAAAATGTTGTTAAGCTACTGCTATAAAATGCTGTGTATTCTTTCTTCGAAGAAATGACCTTGAATAGTCATCTTTCGTGAATAATAGTTTATTGTAAAAATACAGTGTTAAATTATAACATGTCACATTTATGTAAAACTTCGAATTTTACTCTTCGTGAGTTACTTAAGTTTTTTATATCCTAACTTTATATTTTGTATTTTGTCCTTTTTTGTATTATACAACATGATTGTTGTAATAAAAACCTAAGGAACTTTAAAGCCTTCAATTCTTATCCTATATTTTTGATTACGGTAGAATATTCTATTAGCCTAAGAATACAAGTTTAGGAGGGATATTTTGTATGGTGGTTAATTAGTAATATTAGTATTGTACACCTTGTTCCATTTAAGCCATTCAGTATTGTAGAGAATAGGGCATAGTTTTGAACTCTATGATTGGCTGAAATTGGAGACAAGAGACAAATTTACCCACTGTAATTTCGGTCACTTAAAACTGGCGCTGATGTAAGCGCCATCTGCTGAATGGCTTAAATGGAACAGAGTGTATATGCAAAATTTGTTCACTTACACCTCTATAAAATCCCCTAAAAGTTTTCTATCGGACATATGTAATCGATCAAATCGAATTCTCGTCGTATATAAAGCTGATTTCAAAAGTTCTGTTACTAATAAATCTACGTAAGTATTACCTTCTGAGGCATTTTGTGCTTCTAAAATAAAAAGTATTAAAAATATTCCAGGTATTTTTATAAATTAGTTAATACCTTGATCAGTAAAAAAGGTGGATAGCCTAGCTAAAGTCTGTGTTAAACTAGATAAGTCTCGTAAAATACAATGCAGTCTTTGTGTTTCCATCGGGTCCAATGTCAGTCGTCTATTTTGTAAATCCACAGCCTTTTCTATCATTTGAAAGAGATCGTTTGCCGATCGCCATGGCATCCACTATAAAAATTGAAGATAAGAAAAATATTCATTCATTTTATTTATAATTGTTTATTGTTTTACGTACAACTAAATTAAAAATAACTACTGGAATTAATTCGGCTACCATGGCTATAATTTCAATACATTCTTTAAGAAAATGTTGCCATTCTGTTTCATTCTGCAAAATAAATTATTAAACTTCACATATTTAAAAAAAAAAAAACATTCTTACGTCGTCATCAACTAATTCGTTGTCCAAATCTTCTAACTGGTTCTGATTATGCATAAATTGCATCTTATTTATAACTTCTTTTACTAAACTAACTAAGGCTTCGGAATATCTGCAAAATTATTACAATAAACAAACAATATGGCAAATGTATTATAGCGAATCATACTTGAATGCATTTTCTCGTTTCATCTGTTTCATAAATGCTCTCCACACATCTAAACAACTCAAATATGAATCAATTGTGGGTTGTTGAAATGTGCACTGAAACAACAATGAGAGAAAATCTAGTGCCGAAAATCGATTGTCCGCTTCTAACCTCCATAGGTGTTGTGATACCAGTAGACATAGGAATTCAGTCAATTTATCCACAAAACTGAAATAAAGGAGATTTTAATTCTAGATCTTATTTAAAGTATACTCGTAAATAATAGTATATTATGTGGCAAGTGTGTTAAGCTGAAATTTTTACATGAGGGTGGAGATTGTGATACGAGCCGAAGGCGAGTGTCGCAAATCACCCGAATGTAAAATAGGCTTTACACACGTATTACATACTATACTTTTTCTACGACCTTGCAATAAAATAAAAAAATTTCTTCACATTGTCAAAGCTGTTTCATATAAGCTGTAAACTTAAGACTTTACCTTAGCATTAGCATTATGACTGCATTAATAATTCGAGTATAGACAAATGCGTGCTATGGTATATGTAGCTGCAACCTTAACCTCAGCATTATGCCGTGACTCTAGAATACGCCAATTTCTAAATTCTTAATTCATAATGCTAATGCCGACCAATCAGAAGCTTGCCGCTGGCGATATTCATGTCTTTGAATTTGACGTTTTAAAAAATTCTGTCACATTTAAGTAAAAATGAACGGCTTTGAAAAAGATATTCAACTAATTAAATTAGTGGAACAATACAAACATATTTACGACAAAAAAAAAAATTATATAAAGATAAAACAGCAGTGCAAAATGCTTGGGAAAGCATTTCTTTTCTTACATTTATTTGCCAAAGCAACTATACTTATAAAAATTGTTGAAAATACGACAACGTCTGTATCACTATCCATATCTATATTTTATATGTCCTTGTATGTCAACATGAATGACGTGTCGCTGTTAGAAAAAATGACATTACCGGCCTGCTCTTATTGGTTTGCCCTAAGAAGTACATGTACCAGGCAACGTAATGTAAAGTTTAATGCAAAGTCATAATGCTAATGCTAAGGTAAAGTCTTAAGTTTACAGCTTACATGAACCAGCCTTCCTTCTTTTAACGTAAAGCCTCTGTATTATAGACTTGTGTAACCATGGTTACCAACGTTACGGGGATTTAACAGCTTTGTTTTAGTAAAATACAATTCAGTTTGTATATATAAAGATATTCATTCTGTGTGTTAAAACTGAACTATTTACTTTACGCACACTGTGCGTGAAGTAACACTTCACGCACAGTGTACAAAAAATCAAACTTCACACATAAAAATTGATACGTGAAGTACTCATTTCACGCATGGGAGTAGAATAAGAATTTTTTAACTCATTGTATGGATATATTTAGTCTTTACGAGGGTTGTCTAAAAAGAATCCGTTCTTCAATTTTGCCGTGCAAAATAATGCGGAAAGGGCGGCGCCACTTCCCACAGTGAAAGCTTGGTGACTCTCAAAGCGAAACAGCTCTTAAGGTTCGCCAGACATCGCAATGGAAGCATCCCTCGCTCCCAAGGCCGTAAAGAGCGCAACAGGTGAGAAGCAAAATCAATGCTGACAAACAATGATGAAAGAGTACTATTAAGAAGTTCTCCACCGTCTCCCTGATACAGCTCGAAGAAGACCAAACCAGAAAACTGGCAATTGTATCTTGACAATATTCCAGCTCATTCATCGCACTTGATCGAGATTTTCTTGACGAAATATGAAATTTCAGTCGTTCGCCAAGCTCCCTATTCTCCAGATATGGCTCCTTGTGACTTCTGGTTGTTTGCGATTAAAGAGACCACTGAAAGCATCCTGCAATGTGAGTAGAGAAGAGATAATGCGGAACGCGATGGCTTCCAGAGGTGTTTCCAGCAGTGGAAGGATCGGGGGGCTAATGTGTGCAATAGTTTATCCCAGCCGAAGGTCGGATTCTTTTTAGACAGGTCTAGTATACATAAATATATAATTTTAATGTGAAAGCCTGTTTTTCAATAGTAAATTTCTGTAACTTAGTTACCGTGAATATATTAAAGTATATACATAAATGACGAAGACGGATTTGTGAAAAATTTATGGACTTTTTAGCAGATTTTACTAATATCTGTATAGTAGAGGATGTTACCTAAGCTATAAAAATTTAAATTCTAAATAAATTTCATTGAAAGAAATAAAACTTACTCTGGTCCCAAAGTTTCCATCCTATCACTACTGGCACTGGTAATATCCCTCAACAATTGCACCGAATAGTGATACAACTCCACAAACAAATTCTGACTTCCTGGGGGCGCGCACTTTCTATACAACAACTCATTAATCGTCGACATAGCCAGCACACACATATCATCATCATCTTGTCCATTGCTTCCACCATTTGTAAACTGAAAAATCGCATTCACTAACTGACTCGTCACTTGAGTCAGATCCACCCAAGAGAACATGTGCTGCAGAGTCGCTAGGGCTTCTCTGGTGACGTCTCTTGCGTCGGGACGAAACGTCGCGGCGGCGAGAGGTGGCGGTTGCAGAGGTGGGGCCCCTGCACCAGGTTGGGTAGGGGAAGGGGGAGGTGTTGCCGTTACTGCGTGTTTGCGACGACGGGAACCTAAGTGCTCGAGCATGGAGGCCAGAAGTTCGAATACTCGGGGAACGTGATTGCTCATCAAGGTTTGGAGTTCTTCTTTGCTCGAGGAACTCATTTCTACTCGGTTACTCATGATTTCTTCGCTTGTAGTACGGAGAAGGACTAGACCCAGCAGTTGCTCTTCGTCGGATTGGAGAAACTACAAAAAAATTAAATGGACCTATCAAAATATCTATACAAGTTATTGAATGGTTAACGTACTCATCAATCAGAAGAAATTCGTAATTATACATAGTATCCACAAAAAGCTGGTCGCTACTTTTAAAAAAGTCAGGACGAGCTCTTAATCCTCAAAAAAGGTGCGTACAATTAATTTTTCTTTAACTGTTATTTGAAGTATTTTTCTCTAAAAATTTACTTTCTTATTTTTTTGATGTTTAGAATAGCCTTTTAACCATAAGTTCGGTCATTACTAAATAAAAGTAACGCTACTTCCGAGAAGTGTAGGCTTCATTACAAGCTCTAAGTACGTTGCAGAAGCTATATTATTCTATTGTTATTATTATATTACAATGGGGTCATACCAAAAAGAAAAAATGTTGATTTTTTTTTATAAATGAAAAATTTACCTAATATTATGCATATATACATCAAAAATATTTAATATTATTATACTTTTCATTCATGATTTTCTGTATAAAGATTCTGAGTCTGATTTTGTGACGTCATAATTTTATACGCAAATACACGATAGTGAAGCACACCCATACTCGTGCTTGTATTGTATATGAATCAGATTTGTCACTTTTCTAACATAACCTTAGATAACCAACATTTTGAAAGTAACGTCAATATCCTTAAAAATTGTTTTTAAAAAAAGTAAGTACAAATAACAAAATATGATAAATAAAAATCATAAATAAATACAATTTATGTTTGATTTAGATATTGCAATGGTTGTATAATATTGTTCTGTGCCGTCCTGCGAGAACAACTCGTTGAGAAGTAAAATAATTATTTGTAAATCAAGACCGCGAAATCCCTCTTTAGCGTACCAAGAGAAAAATTGTCGCCGAGGCCGCTTGCGGTCGAGGCAAGACAATCTCGTGGGCGCTAAAGGATTTCGCGGACAAGGTGTACACAATATTTTTTGTGCAACCGTAAAAAATATGTAATTACAAATGTTATTAATTTTCAACAGTTTCATTGTAAATAGAAAGTTAGCTTTCAAGGTGGCTATGGGATTAACATTTGATAAACAAAACCATGCTCAAGTGTCAAAGTGATTGTTTACCTAATTTCGCGGCCGCTACCATGACAACGGCCGCGAAATTCATTTCGCAGCCGTTACCATAATAACGGTCGCGAAATTGAATTTCGCGGCCTGTATTGCGGCTGCGAAATGCTTATTTCGCGTCCGGTTGCACTAAAATAAATTTTTTGTTTGTATTCTTATGGCTCAAGATGTAAGGGAAAGATGGTATAAGGCAATAAATAATCCAAAAGTTTTGAAGACTACTCTTGCTTATGTGATGACAAACTTCAAATGTAGTTCCATTTTTACTCGGTAGGCGACACTACGGTCGCAAAATAATGATGTCATTTGAAATTTTATATAAACAAAAAACATCATTCAGAAAATTTTTAAAACCTGTATTTCTATCTTATTCTAATATGGTAAGAAGCCATTAATACCTTTAAATGTTATTTTTCGCAATTTATGTTATTACAAAAATTAAAGATTTTTAAATTTTGTACAGGTTTCCACTACTACTTTTTCTATATATTTTATGGATGAATTTATAAAATTATTTATAATTTAAATCCCGGGGCCTACCCTTTTAACACAACTCCTTGGTCACGCAAATATACCTATAAAATTAAAATATACTGCTGGTGGGAGTGAGATTTGTGAAACTGACATTAGAAGAGTGCAGACATATATAGCTGCACTTGTTTGTAAGAATAGACCTCCGCAAGCGCCGGATTGCTTTGATTATATCGATGTAGAAACGGAAACTAGCGGGAGGGAAATTCTTACACTAACTGACAAGGATAGACAATAATGCTTGTAGCAGGGGATTAGCAACAGTGGTTCGATCTAAGCAAGTTTTAAAAAATTGCAAAGTACGCAAAATAATTGAAAACTGTGAAAAAAAAGCTGTTTTAATTTATAAGTGTGTTATACAGTGATTCTAAAATATTGTCTTTGTAATACTATTAATTAAAAATCCAAGTAAAACTACTGAATTTAAAAATAAAGTGTTTTAAACACAAAAAATATTTTCAAGGACAATCGTAAAGTCATCTGTGCGTCAAGAAATTCCAATCACTGCGCGCACTCCCAGGCTTAAATCATAAGAATCAGTGTTCCCAACGCTATTGAAATTAAAATTAAAAGAATATTATAAAAATATCAACTAATGGCAACAATAGAGCAAATTACGAACTTATTCAATCCTATCGATAACAAAATAGATAAACTACAAACATCATTGAATATATTAAACAACTCATATCTAGAAAACAAAAAAGAAAATGAGATTAAATTTAAACAATTGGAAGATGACCTAAGAATAAAGGATAAACAAATCGATTATCTACAAATGAAGATACGTGAGAAAAATATAATATTTTTTGGCCTGCGAGAAGAGTTACGTGAAAATTTAGAACAAAAAATATTGCATCTACTAAATAAAGATATGAAACTTACAAATATCACTCCAAATAACATTGAAAATACTAAAAGACTTGGCAGATTTATAAAAAATAAAACTAGGCCAGTTATGGTAGAGTTCAACTCTATGCGAATAAAAAAAGATATTTTCAAGAACGTAAAACTTTTAAAAGACCTAAATATCTTCATTGAAGAAGATTTTTCTCCCAAAATAGTGCAGGAGCGTAAAATACTAAAAACACATCTTGCTAAAGCAAAAAAAGAAGGCCATAAAGTCTCATTGAAATATAATGTCTTATTCATTAACGGAGATAGATACACTATAAAGGATTTTGATTTAAGCGATGCAGGCACTGGTGAACCTGAAAACACTTCTCTCACTCTATCTCGAAGACTATCGATATTTCTCCCTTCCCTGGAAACCGACCAAGAATTGTTTGTAACTCCAATAGAAGACCAACCAAATAGCCAATTTCTAGAAACTGAAGAAGGTGACGGAACATCTCTCCTATCTCTGGGAAAAGACCAAGACCTGAAGACAAAATCAAGGAAAGACCAACTCTCAAATAATGTACCAGGGGAACGTAAAACAAATCAAACGCCAAAATCTCAATCAAAGAAAACAAGTAATAACCAATCAAAGTCAGGTCCCCTGGACAAGCATTTTCAAATAAAACTTCGTTCCCAATCCGCCTCAAAAAACTAAGCAGACGTTTAACTAACATATCAGAAAATCAAACAAATATTTTATTTTGGAACATTCAAGGCTACGGAAACATTTATAATCTTAATCTGCTAGATGAAAATCTACTCCTGCAACACGATATTATATGCCTGACGGAAACATGGGTGAACTACGAACTCAAAGAAAACCCAGCGTTTCTTCAAAAGTACAACAGAATTCAGCAAGTTGCAACAAAGGAAGCTAGCACGGGTAGAGCTATAGGAGGTATAATAATTTTTTCAATCCTTCCCACAAGCAACATCTCAATTATAGAAAAAGAATTGCATTGGATTTTTCTTCAATTTCAAAACAACATAAAAAATTTCATCATAGGTGTAACTTACTTCTCACCATCCTTTGAGTACTCCACTCTCCTTGAATTGTTTTCACTCAGCCTGCAAAATGTACTAAATATGTATCCAAATCATAGCTATATTTTTGGTGGTGACTTTAATGCTAGAATAGGGGACTTGAACCAACTCTCTGAAGATATATTATTCAATAATAACTGGAACGCCAACAGAACAGTATGCGACCCAACAATAAATAAGAAAGGCAAAACCCTGATAGAAATATTTGAACAAGAAAATCTGATAGTGCTTAATGGCAGATCTCGCAGTGACACACCTGCCAGATTCACTTACATGGGAGGACGTGGTAAAAGCACAATAGACTTAGTGTGGGCTGACTCAAGTGCCCTGCAATATATCAATGATTTAACCGTAATTGAAGATATACTAGTATCCGATCATTTCGCATGTTCAGTAAAAACAGCAAATCTCACAAATACTCGTAACTACAATAACACTGACCAAGATAAGTGCTTATCAACATTCACAAAAACTAAATGGGATCCAGAGAAAACTCTGACCTACAAACAAGAACTTGAAAATAAAATCCTTTATCTAGATAACAAAAGCTCTGAAGATAAATACAAGATAATGATATCTGAAATTATAAATGTTTCTAATAAAATTGGAATTGTTCATCAAAGCAAAATATTTCAGAATAATCTTACTAAACCAAAAAATAAAACATGGTTTAATGACACCTGTAGCAAGCTCAGAAAAGAAACTAGAACACACCTGAGAAATTGTAAGAAGCACGGATACACAGATGAAAATCTCAGAAAATATATTAACTCAAAAAAACTTTACAAACAAACTATAGCAGAAGAAAAAAAGAAACATAAAATGGAAATGAAATGTAAACTAGAAAATGTTTCAGACCAGAAAGAATTCTGGCATGCAATAAACTCCCTACAACCATCATCCTACGTCTCTAACCCAATTAAAAAAGAAAAATGGATAAAATATTTCCAAGACTGGTATAATACTAAATTAAATAATGAAATAACATATTTCGATATCCACTACCCATATCTTGATGACGACATTACACTCAACGAACTACACGGTGCCTTAAAAAAAAATGAAAGCAAACAAAGCACCTGGGACTGATGGAATCATATACGAGCAGTTACAAAATTTGCCAAATAATTGGATTATATATCTTAAAACATTATTAAATCAATTTCTTGCAGAAGAGGATTTACCCCAAAAACTAAAAACTATTAAACTCACACTTATTCATAAAAAAGGAGATCGTTTAAATGTAAATAATTACAGAGGCATAGCACTCATCAACGCTCTTACCAAAGTATTTACATTTATAATAAATGAAAGACTACAAACTTGGGTGGAGAGTAAGAAATTATTACCCGAAGCGCAGGCGGGCTTCAGAAAAAAACGATCCTGTATAGACAACATTTTTGCCGTTAATGCGATCATACAAAGTTCCTTTTTAACTAATGCACAGGGAATCTATGCTATCTTTATAGATTTCCAAAAAGCGTTTGACGCTGTCCCGCACAACATTCTATGGGATAAAATCTACCAGCAAGGTATAAGTGGCAAAATCAATAGATTATTAAAAAACGTCTACAATGGCGCAGTAGTGCGCATTAACCTAAACAATGAACTATCTGACGAAATTCATGTTACCCGAGGAGTCCTACAAGGTCAGTGCACTAGCCCACTGTTATTCGCTCTATTTATCGCGGACTTAGAGAACTTTATTAGAGCAAAAAATTTGCAAGGACACTTTATAGATAATCAGAACGATATACTATCTCTACAGTACGCGGACGATATCGTACTTTTTGCCTACTCACAGCCTGACGCCCAGAGAAAACTTGACGCTTTAACTGAATATTGTGACTCTCATCTCCTAACAGTTAATGCAGACAAAACAAAAATAATCCATTTCCATAGAGGAAGAACTCCTAGGCGAAGAATTAAACACATGTGCCAAAATAAAGAAATAGAGTTCACAAAGAAATATACCTATTTGGGAGTAACTTTTACTACCTCCGGCTTGTTTAATCAAAATACCATAGAAAAGCTAAGTGCGGGGAGAATAACTGCAGGAGCTATTAGAAACACCATGGTGAAGGCTAAACTCTCTTGCTGGAAAACAAACATGAAATTGTACAACACCGTTCTCGTACCGTCTCTCCTATACGGAGCAGAAGTATGGGGCTTGTTTCAACATGAAAACATTGAAAAGGGATTGTCAAATTATATAAAAAATACTTTCGGATGGAAGAAAACAACTCCCAATTATATGATACGTCGTGAGACAGGACTAGAAAAGTTGGAAGTACACATTGTCAAAAAAACACTACGTTTTTGGCAAAAAATTTTAATAATGCCCGAAGATCGATACGCCAAACTCTGCTACAATAGATTACTAGCGCTAAACGAGAATCCTCCGAAACTAACTAATAAAGAACTAACTAATAAAGAACAAAACAAACACAACTGGACAAGTAAGATTCAATCCGTCCTCATAGAAACCAATTTTGCCGAAGTTTGGAAAAGCCAAAGCTGCGTGCTCCTAAAATCAGAAATCGACAACATTGTGAGAGCATATAGTGAATTATTATATGAAAAGGACACTAACAGAATCATTCATTCATCATATAATCCAAGTTACCAAACTTATATAACTAGCCAGCTTTATCTGTCTTTAGACATTCCCTTCAAACCCTTAAAACTTTTCGGACAACTAAGGACAGCAAACTTCAAGTGTTTTTCCATTTACCAAGACGGCCTCTGGCACAATTTTAAAGAAGACGAAATTTGTAGCCTATGCAATCTTCTCGAAGAAAACAATATTTTGCATTTTCTGTTTCAGTGCCCACTGTACACCCCGATTCGATCGCAGTACATAGACAAATATATATCTCCCAATAGCGCTCCTAGTCCCATCACAGATCTACTCGCAGAACCATCAAAAGAAAAAATCTGGGATATAACTAATTACTTCAAATCAGCCCTGAAAATTCGAGCTTTCATTTTAAATGAATAGTCCCATGTACACTATATAATAAACACGTAATAATACTGTATTGTCAATCCACTTTGTATAGATTTTTTTTTCTGTAACAAATAAATTTATTTATTTATTTATTATTTATTAATGCTTGTAGCAGAATCCTTTTAAGTGAGAAATAGGGCATTATTGTTACACAGTTCGAATCTCAAATGTATGTAATTGACAGATAAATGTCTAAATTAATAATAAAATTTTAAAAAGAAAATAATAAATAGAACAATAATTATATGGAAAGGAATTTAATAATTTCCACCATAAGTAAATAAGTATACCTATCCAATTAGCGGTCATCGGTGGTCGTGTGGTTAAGAGTGCTCGCCTGGCATACAAGGTTGCTCGTGTGGGACCGCGTTCGATTCCCACACGAGTCGGTTTTTAATCAAAAAACCGACACACCCCGATGAGTCCGAGTGGCAGCAGAGGCCACTATAAGCTACTCTGCATGTAACGAGGGTGTCAACAGAGGGCACTAAAAATATCTCTGTATAATTGTATATATGTAAACTTTGTGTATGTAAATTGTGATAATTTGTATAGGTCAAATGACCTTATAACAAATAAATACATTATTATTATTATGTATACCTATCCAATTAAGCCATTCTCTATTGTAGAAAATAGGACACAGTTTTGAACTCTCTACTGGCTGAAATTGGAGACAAGTTTATTCAATGTAATTTCGGTTGCTTAAAATTGGCGCTAATATGCGCGCCTTCTACTAATCACTTAAATGGAACGTACACCATAGGTATGAATTTAAATTAATAAAAATTAAATGGCCACATCAGTAATAATATAACGAGCGTGAGAATAAATTGAAAATAATTTGACTATTGCCAAATGGCAACAAGTTTGAGAAAAATCTGGAAAATTATTTTCCAATTTTTCGAACTCTCGAATTATATTTAATTAGATTATTTTTTGATCCACAAATATGTTTCAAACAACAGAATCAGAATGTCATGCTATAGAACTTTTCAATTAAAGAGATAGAAGATATGCGCAATGGAGATCTGCGCATAGTAAGAACAATTGGTGGGAATCATGGATGCGCGCCTTGTTATGATCCAAGGCGTTTGTTTCTAAAAAAAAAATTGACGTCGAACGTGAGAATAGTCTCAGAAAAATTTAAAAAACTTGTCGAAAGATAATAATTTTGACGTTTCATTTGACAGCCCAACTGGCAGTTGGCGTCATATTACTTACTATATGCAGCGATAGAAAGAGATAGCCGTTAAATTGAAAAGGTGTATTGTAACGCTATCTATTGTCGTAATTAATAGTATGTTCCGTAAATACCCGAAAGTCACCAAATTGTGTTTTTCCGTTCCGTAAATATTCAATTCCTGAAAAGATTTGATTTATGGAACGCGGTGACCTGAAATTGGTGAGCCTGGTTAGTCACCAAACTCATCGCGCTCAACAACACGATGACTTCGGATATTTGCAATTTACATCAATTTGACAGATGTCATTGGCGCTATTTGAAGATGATTTGAAGTTTATTGTTTGCTCTGTGAGGTTGTGCTATCAAAAATTCGTGATAATGGTAACTATACCTTGTTCCATTTAAGCCATTCAGTATTGCAGAGCATAGGGAATAGTTTTGACTTCTCTGATTGGCTGAAATTGGAGACAAGAGACTAGTTTACCCAATGTAATTTCGGCTACTTCAAGTTTGCGCTGTTGCCAGCTCCATCTACTGAATGGCAACAGCGCAAATCTGAAGTAGCCGAAATTACATTGGGTAAACTTGTCTCTAATTTCAGCCAATCAGAGAGGTCAAAACTATTCCCTATGCTCCGCAATTCTGAATGGCTTAAATGGAACAAGGTTATGTTTAAATTACTGAAATAAAAATTGCTAATATTTTTTTCTTTTTCTTCTTACAAGAGTAAATACCAAGGCGAATACAATTGTGCACACTACGATGGAATTATAAATTATTTGAATAGTGTTGGGAATCATGAACGCTTATCTGACGGAACTTGAATATCAAGCTGTACCGAAAATACTCACCACTTTCAGTAACCAACTACTCACCGAAATCACCGATTACGATTAGTCTGATTTATTTACGGAATATACTAAAAATTGTAAAACTAGTTATTGTTAATGAATATCATATTGTTTTATTTTCTGACACATAAACTTAATTTTTAAAATATTTTTTTAGAAAATAGAGCAATTAGTGCTCCCGTCTACGATATAAAAATTTCTTGGTGCGCTAAATATTTGAGAAAACCATCACTTCTATTTTTATAAAAAATAATTTAAAAATTAAGCTTAATGTGTCAGAAAATAAAACAACAAGATATTAATCAATAATAACTAGTTTTACAATTTTATTTATTAATTTTGCGCTTAAATTGATTTGGCAACACAGGCAAGGTACACAAGATGCATTCTTGGCACCCTTGTGGGGCCCTACAAGCACTTGTCAAAGTCACGTGTCTATCCGCGCCTCATATATTGAGTTCAGTGGTTAAAACGCAGACACGGGACAAAATGGAACATTTAAACCAGAGCTTCGAACCGGAACTGAACCAAAAACCGTTATTTTTGTTGGAACGAAAACCGGAACTGAACCCAAAAAAATATCGGTTTATTTCGGTTCAGTACCTATATGTTCAAACACGTGCGTTGACACAAAATTTTCTCCACTTCAGTTGTCGGTGTTTCTTCATTTGCAGAGTGTAGTCGCAACTCTTTTTACGCGAATTTGGTTCGATTTTAATAATGATTATTCACTCGGAACTGAACCAAAAACCGTAAAAAACCGGTAATTTTTGCCGGAACAAACCGGAACCAAAAATTTAACGGTTCGAAGCCCTGATTTAAATCACTGTCTACCTTCTACCTATTTCTCTGTCTACCTAAAACCAACGTCCATCTAAATCCACTGTCTACTTATCTACAAGCGCTTGTTTTAATGTCTAATACCCGGTTGCACCGTTGACGACTAAATTTTAAGTGCTCCTTAAATTGACAATGTCGTATCGAAACGAAACGTCAAATAAGTAATTGAATATTGCTGTCTAAAGTTCGATTTGCATTTTTTTGTTTAAGCTTTCCTTAAAATTTAAGTGTCAGCGGTGCAACTGGGCATAAGCTATTTACATTTTAATAATACGAGCCTAAAACCCTTATGCCCGGTTGCAACGCTGACACTTAAATTTTAAGCGTTCCTTAAATTGACAATATCGTCTCGAAACGAAACGTCAATTGAGTAATTTAATATTGCTGTCAAAATTTCGATTTGCATTTTTTTGTTTAAGTCTTTCTTAAAATTTAAGTGTCAGCGGTGCAACTGGGCATTAGTTGTATGAATATTTTGTAGCAATTTCTTATATCGAATGCGGGATATGAATCTAAATCGCGAAACTACTGAGATATCACTACATGTGGTTTACCAGTTAAAAGTTAAATATGAATATTAAATAAACACAGTAGATATGAATAAAGAGGTAAATAAAAGTATTAATGATAGCGTTATTGTATAAGCAAATAGAATTCTTAATCCAATATTTAACTAGATCTTGTTTATCACTCTACGATTAAAATGCTTTTGTAGAATATATTCTCTATTTTAAACTTAGAAATCAAACAACAAGGAAGAAAAGTAAGGCGAGCACATTGATGCATTGAGAAAATAGGTTAAGAAAACTTTCCTTCCTTATGTAAGAGAAAGTGAACTTACTTGCAAAATAAAAGAGATGTACTCTGGATAAAAATGTAGCCAGTCATGTCTAGCTATGTCTACTAAAAGTTTTGCTAATTTATTCCGGAGAAAATTGGGACACCCAGCATTATTTTTCAACAAGTACGTAGTTAGTGCGAGTTTAAGCTCATTTCGTTGATCCCAATCTAAACTAAACCACTGGCGGTTTATCACAGACTAAAAGAAAAAATAATTTTTAATATTTTTGTTCTTATAGAAAGATTAGTGTTTAAATTTACCTCGATTGTAGACAAGGCATACATAGAAACGTATTGACTAGACGTCTGATTAAGAAAATAAATACACATTTTCCACGAATCTCTCTGAGTGCTAAACGCAGCTAATTGTAATTCTATTTCGTGTTTCCTGACATTACTTGCGTTGGAGTTAAAAAACTCCTCCATTAAGTGCTCGAGAGCACAAAGAGTTTCTTGCTCGCTCTGGGTCTACAAATCATAAAAATAAATCCAATATGAGTTCATTTTGTTATGTTTGTCCTGTTTTATTATTACCATTTTCGTATCGGTTAATTTCAGTTACAAATACAGAATTTTATCAAATTTTCATACTTGAGCAAGAATCACGTTACTTTTTGACATTTTGACAAACGTATGTTAAATGGGGCGGCGGGGCCGCGGGGTGCACAGCTGGGGGGTGTGACGTTTCTTACGTGGTACCAACTGAGTCTCTAGTTCCACAAGTTTTCTCTGCGATAGAACATATTGAAAATTTGAGTCTAAAATCTGGAATAAACAGTGTTAAAATATTTTATATTGAATAAGTAGATAAAATTTGTTCAATATATAAGTAAGGAATCCTAGAAATAAAGATGGTAGCGAATGGCTCAATTTATTCAATTTTGCTCGGAATTTTATTTGGTTTTGATCAATATTTTAAATTCAGTATATTTTTATATTTCTTCAGGAAAAACATTTTTTGTTCAGTATTTTTTCATACTTGCTCAGTAAAAAATCTGATGTGGCCAGCACATTACCTCAGTTCTACGCCGTGGTTCTACGTATGTACAGTAAAATTATTGAAAGATGTCCGATCAAAGTCATCTATATCATGAACAAATTGGCATATATTTATCTCTCTCACAAGAAGCGTGTGCGATAAGGATAGATATAACACGCTTGTCTTTCAAAAATTTATATTGTTTCGACCAAGTTAGGACATTCTATTTTAAAACGACGCTCGTTGTTGACAATACTTTCGCTGTAACGTAAGTTTATTTATATGCTGCCGTGTCATAATGACAACGTTATAGTCCTCAATTTGAGTACTTTAATGTCTTTCAGTATAGGGCGCGAGCAGACACGTGAATCGAGCGACCTTGAAGTGCTTGAAATCAGCTGATTTGTGTGCGCTTGTCATTTTGACAAGTACAATGCCACTTTGACAAGACCAATGTTTTGACTTATTTAAACTTTGAACTGTTGAAAAGTTATTATTTTTAATTTCATGTTTTACTGCCTGAAAATTGTATAATAATAACATTATAGCCTTTATAGCAGTTCAAAATCAAAATAAGTCAAAACATTGGTCTTGTCAAAGTGACATTGTTGTTGTCAAAATGACATGCGCACACAAATCAGCTGATTCCAAGCACGTCAAAGACGCTCGAGTCACGTGTCTGCTCGCGCCCTATAGGCCATGTACCATTATTATTCCATTAGAGTACTTATACTCTATCCGTTTTAACTATAGACTAGATGGCGTTTCGAGCGCGACCGTTTTTACATGTATTAAATAAAGAATTCAAATTTTGGCACCATTCTTGGATTTAAAATAATTATTTCTAATTGACATTTTTTCAGTAATTTTGTCTTGTACGTACATATCTATTTATTTTTATCCATAATATTAACGAAGAGAACAATAACAAAACTAACGAACTATTAACTAAAAACTAAGAAAACGCGCACAACGTAAACTATGTAATATGAAATATAACGCCGAAACACTATAAAAATTGTATAAGGAAAAGAACAATAATATAATTAACAAACAGAAATTAATAATAATAATATTAACTTTGTTGACTTTTATTTATTTTATGTCACACGTCAAAATAATTGATACAGTTGTCAATCAAATTTAAATTTCGCGTCAAATACTTTACTGTGTAAACTCGGTTCACGTTTGAACCAATCAGAGAGCTAGAATTTTAGGCCCTATCTCACCCAACGCTCTATAGTTAAAACGGATAGAGTATAGTACTATAATGAGCTATGGTAACTTGTTTACAAACAAATCGAAAACAGCATACCTGATTTTTCAGGTTATTTTTTTTTGTACAATACCAAATACTTCATTTTAATTTTTCATTGATTTACGCCAGCAAATAAAATTTTGTATGTAATACGGATCGTTACTAATCATATGGCACACGTCGTGTTATCAAACTCGGCTTCGCCTCACTTGATAATCTTCACAACTATAATAGTACCATAATAATTGACGTTACGATCCGTATAACATAGATAACTATTATTAATTCAGATATATTACCTTGATTTGTTGCCGTACGAATAACATTATTTTCTGTCAGTGTCACTGACAATGTGTCAGTATCTTGTTTTTCACATATTTGGTTTTACATTTGCTAATAAACTTAGCAGTTGACTTAGTTTTGAATTTTGAATGCTTAATACTTTAACATATATTTTTATAATAATAAAATAACAGTAGTATCATGTACCCTCATAACTAAGTGAATGACACTACTGAATTTGACAGAACAAAATCTTAATTCATACAATTCGTAGATGACCTTGATCGGACATCTATCAACAACTTTACTGTACAAATTCCACACAGAACGTTTGTTGCAAAAGATTCTATACTTCCAGTACATTACCTTCAGTCAGTTCTATGTATTTTGTACAAATTTCATACAAAAAGCTTCTTGTAAGAAATTCTACATATTTGCAGTAAAATTATAACACAAACATACTATTTGCATACTATGTCAATCACACTTGACACTGACATTTGACAATTAAAATTTTCTTAATATAGTTGATGTTTCCATGGTTATAGCATAGTTAGCTGCTTTATGAAATTTTAATTTCTTTATAGTTTTTTAACTATATCCATTGAATATGAAGTATAAAATGTAATCAAATCGTATAGAGAATAAAATATTCTTTAATGTTTATAACATTAAATGTGAAAAAATTATATTCAACAGTGTTTTTTAAAATTATATCTTTTGGAAATGTGAGAGTTATTCGATCCGAAAGAATCGTCACACACACACACACACACATACAGCCATCCATACATACACCATCGTAAATATAGTAAAATCGTATTCTATGGACCTTAAAAACTCATCTTCGAAATTGTTTGACCAAAGACAATACCTTCCTTACCTAAACGAGACGAAAGGTGAAAAAACAAACCATGAAACTCGCGCCTACAAAACTTGGTTTAGAGATTCAACGGCGCCGCGACATCGATGTCTTCTGACACTCGTCGGAGGTAATTCCCGATAAGTGGTTTCAAGAATTGATAAACTCAGAAACGAGGCCTGGGCGTCGCGACGTCAATATACTCGTATTCCAACACCCGTCGAAGTTGATTCCCGATGAGTGGTTTTGAGAATTGATGAAAACTCAAAAACGACGCCTAGCGTTGCGACGTCGATATAAATGATTACTGAACATTTTGAACATATAATTTTACTGGACATTTATGAAAAATACTGAACATAAAGTATGTACTGTTTATTTGAAATAAAATACTGAACAAATAAATTATTCCCAATTAAAATTGAACCGGGTAAAACAGTTTATCTTCCAGAATAATTTCGAAAAATTAATGATAACTTATTTTTAAAATCTTTATTTAATGTATAAAATTAATATATGTATATAGGCGGTTATCTAAGCACCATTTTTACACAACTAAAAAAGCAGCAGTTTTTATATTTCGTACATTTGTTACTTAAAATTCTTTATGTAGTACTAACAATACCAATAATTAATACAATATTAACTGTTCCATATTACACTTATGTTTCATAATCAAGTACAACCTTCATTCAACAAGTCACATTATCTATCTTAGATAAACTTGCAATTGTAATGCACATTGTAAAAGAACTTTCAGTCCTGGCATAAAAGTGGCGATTTGAGCGAAGTCTGACCCTGATACGAGCTGCGTATGGAGATTCAGACCGCTCGTATAGTCGCCGGCTTGGATGAATTGAACCATTTGGTGGAGGCCTGTTAATGTATTTGGCGATAACTGGAAAAAAATAAATATTAAAAACTGTATAACATATTCACGGTGTTTTTTTTTATCGGGGCCACTATAGGATTCTCGGAAACTGTGAGAGCTACGACTTCGCTGTAATGGGACAAGAGCTGCCATATTTTTATTTATATATTTTATTTTAGTCACATTTTTTTTCTCCAATAAATGTATAGGTAACTAGATAATGACGAAAAACTGATTTTGGTTAATATTTTCGTTTTCAAATAACTTCTAAACTATCAGTTATCGAGAAAAATGTTTCAAATGAAATTTATAATATTTTTTCTATTGATAAATTTTCGATAGACCACAAACTTTTTTTTTAAGGGAATACTCTACCTTGTTCCATTTAAACCATTCTGTATTGTAGAAAATAAGGCATAGTTTTGAACTCTCTGATTGGCTGAAATTGGAGACAAGAGACAACTTTACCCAATGTAATTTAGGCTACTTAAAATTGGTACTGATGTGAGCGCCATCTGCCGAATGGCTTAAATTTGTTATTAACCTTATTTACATTTTTTTCTCTTTTTAATGATGTAAAGGTTATTGTTTTGTATTTGTTTTACCGCGAAATTTTATTTTTCCTCTTATTTTATATTAAATTTACTGTTATTTTGGAAATATTGGTCAGATTTCTATTTAGTAATATTCCATTTATTCAATTAATTCATTTCATTAAAAAAATTGCAGAGACGATATATTAATTAATTGACATGTTATAATCTAATTTGTAAATATGAGTTTAGAATGAAAATATCGAGCAAGAAAGTCATAAAATGATTAATATCAATTAAATAAAATATAATTAATGAAAGTAATAAGGTTTTTTGGGAAATAATATAATTCAGGAAAAATAACGTGAAAAATTAAATAGACCTTATTTAACAGCTATCTCTTTCTATCGCTGCAAATAGTAAGAAAATGGCGCGAACAACTGCCAGTTGGGCTGTCAAACGAAAAGTCAAAAATATTGCAGTCATTAAAATATCTGTATTCTCAGTGAAAATTTGCATCGTTAGACATTTAAACTTCAATAAAAGCTTTTGTAACTTATTTCGATAAGATTTTTTAAAGTAATCTGAGATATTCTCACATTTTACGTCTAAATTTTTTAGAAACAAACGCCATAATGTCAACTGTTCTTACTATGCGCAGATTCCCCTTGCGCATATCTTCTGTCTCTTTAAATTGAAAAGGTCTATTGTGGGAGTAAAACATGCGAAACACAAAAACATTTATACCAACGAAAAGAAAAAAAAATTATGAGGCAAAAATCAAATATGCATTCCACTTAAAAAAAAAATTAAGTTGAAATCTTACGAATACGAATAGAAAAAATATTTGCGTACGCCACTGGATAGGTACTATACTATTTAACATTTTTCTCGATAATTGATAATTTAGAAGTTATTTGAAAAATAAAAAAATCTGATGTGGCCAGCACATTACCTTCCGTGAGTTCTATGTATTTTGTACAAATTTCATACAGAAAGTTCCTTGCTAAATTAAATATTCTATTTCTTGTACATTACCTTCCGGCAGTTGCATGTATTTTATGCAAATTTCATACAGAAAATTATTATTTTGTGACGTTTTCTATATACAGTGTAATGTATCTGCAGAAATAAAAGATTTATTATTATTATTTTTTGTACATTACCTTAAAGCAGTTGTATGTATTTTATACAAATTCCATACAGAAAGCAAGAGATCCTATACCTATTTCCAGTAAAATTATAAGACAAACACACTATGTCAATTTCACTTGACACTGACATCTTTCAATCAAAATTTTCTTAATATAGTAGCTGTTTCCACAGCTATGGCTACTTTATGAAATTTAATTTTTTTATAATTTTTTAACTCTATATCTATTTAATATTAGGTATAAAATGCAGTCAAATCGTATAGAAAATAAAATATTCTTTAATATTTATAATAACATTAAATGTGAAAAAATGATATTTAACATAGTTTTTTCAAGAAAAACTGTTAAAATTTTCAAATGAGGGTACTTCCGGTTGTCCAGTTCTAACCAAAATCTAATCAGCTCTTCGCATGGATGTAACGAAGAGAAATACAAAAGAATTATAATTTTTAGAATTGTAGTATGGAAGTTATCGTAGACGAAAATTTTGTTACACACACACACACACACACACACACACACACACACACACACACACACACACACACACACACACACACACACACACACACACATACAGACATCATCGTAAAAATAGTAAAATCGTATTCTAGGGACCCTAAAACGTGCTTATTCATCAAAAACTCACCACCGAATTTTTTGACCAAAGACAATACCTTCCTTACCTAAAGGTGACGGAAGGTAAAAAAATAACCAAAATCAGTTTTTCGTCATTATCTAGTAACCTATGCATTTTTTTTAAATCATTAAAATGGTCCCCTAGCCCTAATATGGCAACTTTTTACCGAAATCGTAGCTCTTAAAGTTTCCGAGATACTTATAGTGGCTCCGATAAAAAAAATACACCCTGAATAATTATAAAAATATTTACCTTATGCTCCCGGAGCATATCGTAAAGGGATTCTAATTTTCTCGTCACATCGTCTAATTTTCTTTTGGTTTGCTGCAATACAAGAACAAAAATTAATAAACATTTCCCACCCAAACATATTTGAAATACAATTGAAGCCATCCTTGTTTATCTTTTTTTTTTTGAAAATACACTATCTTAGAAAGATCATAAACTTGGTATCTGCCTTTCACTAGTTCTAATTTTCCCTAGATGTCTCATGTTTAATTTGAGTTGCCAATATTTATTTCTTACCGGGTTGTTTGCCGCACAAGTACAATGAGTCCTCAACTCATCGAACACCGTCTGCAAGAACATATGCTCCTCTGGAATGGGGCCCTTCTTCACTGGTTCAGGGGACAGCGCTCGTTGCGGTGGTGCAGCTTGCTGTTGTACTGGGGGTTGCCCTTGCCCAGTTTGCTGCGCGAACATAGCTTGAGGGTTGAAATTATTCATTGGTTGTTGCTGCACAGGAGGTGGATTCATTTGATTCATAGAATTCATGGGGTTCATTTGATTCATTGGTGCAGGGGGTGGAGCTTGGCCATAAGGGCCCCCGTAGCCGTTGTTCATTGGGACTGGATCGGGCGCAGCGCCAAACAGAGGATGGGTGATCGGTGCTTGATGCGAGTAGTCTTGTTTCGGCTGCAGAAAATTAGAAAATATTTCATAAAATATTTCTAAAATTTAAAAATCTAATACTATATACCGGGTGACACTGAAAAACGGGCTACTCTAAATCACTTTTTTATTTATATATGTTTTTAATTCTCTTTACATATTTGTAAACTAAGCTTAGGGGCTCACAAATCAAAGTATTTGGCATGATGATCGCGCTTTCGGTTTAATCGGAAATGACATTAACTTTAATATTTCAAATGGGACATTCTATATAATTTTATATATTCAACGATAAAATTAAAGTGAATTTTCATTGAAGAAATAAATTCCAAAAACGTAAGCGAAAATTATGAATAAATGCATAATTAACATGGTAAGCCATAATATCAAATCAGGTAAGCTGTGAAAATAAATTGATCATTGGGATTTTCAAATAAGAAAACGCTAACTAGCAGCGAATATTAGTACTACAAACAGTGGTACACATTTGACATTTACAAGAAACTACAACTATCTGAGTACAAAAACTCTATTATACTTACTTGAATTATAAATAAAAAAATACTAATAAATGAGGAAATAATACGAAAACTAATGAAACACAATTGACAGCAATACTACGCTTACAAATGTCAACAAAAAGTGTACCATTGTTTAATGCGATCAGCGCCATCTCTTAATACTTGAAAATCCCAATAATAATAATAATAATAATAATAATAATAATAACAATGGCAAAATGTTATGACAACGAATTCGTTACAGTAAACAATCATCTCAACTGTTTTCACAGCCTACCTGATATCATGGATTTCCAGGTTAATTATTCATAATTTTCTCTTATGTTTTTGTAATTTATTTCTTCGAGAATATAACTCATGAGTCACGTGACATGTTTTCCGCCAATCAACATTCAGAATCTCCCTAGTTACATGTCTATCACAGCGATGATAAAGACAAAAAAATTATCACTTTATTTTCATTACTAAGGGATTTGCTTTCTTTATTTAACATTAATTTTAAGTATAAAAATGTGCGATAATCGTTGGGTTGATATCAACAATGATGCAAATAATAAGATAATTGTCAAATTAACCATGTTGTAATACAATATATTAAAAATTAGGTTAGCAGCACACACAATGTGTCACAAAAATTAATTATATTCTCTCATTAAATATAAGCTCGTGATATGATTAATAATCGAAGATATTGCTCGTGAAACCGAAGCAGCACCGTAAAATCTGCAACTGCAAAATGAAATGTTTCATTTTGTGCCACGTCTGCGTTTTAACCAATCCTGTCATTATTATAATGAGAATAAAGCTGTAGAGATTATTCCCGGGAATAATTTCTGTAGATTTTGTTTTTGTTGACATATGTCAGATAGTAATCAACACATAAGTAAAATGAGCGAAAAAGACCAATTATATGCCATTTCTCATCATGAAGTAAACCAAAAAATTATAGAAACCACTTCTAGAAATACCATAATTAGTATTTATAGTTATTAGAGTGACGAATATTTCTTGTATGATGTCAGGTGAGTAAGAATGTTGTTGAAAGAGAGAGTGATTATTTTTGTTGTTGATGTTATTATTATTCTTTCGGGTTTGTGCTAACCCACTAAGTGGGAAATGCGTGATTTTATGTATGTATAGGTTTGTTCGAACCGTCAGTTCTAAGCAGTTCGCGAACTAGTGAGCCTGCGCATTTCACTTAAAAGCGTTCGTACCCCGTAGTTCTTAAATTCGAAATTCTGAGAACTATCAGTTCAGCGTTCGGACGTGTTGAATTTTAAATTCAAATTCTCATGGAACGGTTCTACCAGTTCTTGCTTGAGAGCAGGTATTTCAAATTCTGAGCATGCGCAATGAAAAGTATAGGAATTTTGTTTGAGATTTAGAAGCAGAAGCTTGAATGCTAGGAAATAATAGCTAGATTAATGTACTAGTTTCCTTCATTTTCTATTGTTATTTATTTTTCTTAAGGTAATTTTTTTTGTGTAATGTCTGTTATTAATTTATTATCAATGTTATTAATTTATTATCAATGTTGAATAATATTTTATTAGTATTTACACTCTAAAAACCATAATAAAATAAATGATGATTATATAAATTATATAGCAGAACTGCTGTTTAATAGAAGAGATAATTAATTTTTGTTTGTGTTTTTGTATAACAATATAATTATTATTATTATTATTATTATTATGAGAAATAAGCCGTGATGATATATTTATTTTATTTATTTATTATTATTATTAATTATTGTTATTATTATTATTATTATTATTATTTTGAGCTAGTATGTTAAGGAATTTTAAATATTTAAAATAAAATTAGATTTTGTTGAAATAAAATAAAACTCTTTTTGTTAAGAAACAAAAAATTAAATTGTATTCTACGCTACATAAATATAAAAAAATCCATAAAATAATAAGCTTATATGTTACTCAATAACAAATTAAATTTGTTGTCCATTCTTTATACTCCTTTTGTGGGGTATGCACAATAATCACTTCTGAAAATATAATATGTATTTATAATTACTTAATAACAATTTATTATTTTATTATGCATTCCTTCTCCATGACCACTCATTTTTAAAAATAATTTTAGGTTATACAAAAGTCAAAACAAATGAATGTGGCAAATTACAAATGCATGTGGCAAATTACATATTGCACCGGCAAATTTAAATCTATGCGAGCGCTCGAACCTGTCCAAGAAAGAACAGTTCAGAATTTGTTTTTCTACATGCCATGCGCAGAACTCCTAATTCTGGAACAGTTCCGAACTGACTGGAACTGACGGTTCGAACAAACCTTATGTATGTAATTATATCTATCTATGTCAAAACAGACTTACCAACTGAGCTAACCAAATGAATGAAGCTAGTTAATTACGACAGTAGATAGCGTTACAATAGCATGAGAGCCTGATTCCGTTGTTTGAAACTTGTGAATCAAAAAATAATCTAATTAAATAAAATATAATTAATGAAAGTAATAAAGTTTTTTGGGAAATAATGTAATTCAGGAAAAATAACGTGAAAAATTAAATAGACCTTATTTAACGGCTATCTCTTTCCGAAGGGCTTTCGTGACTATTGCCTGGCAGCAAGTTTTCGAAAAATCTGTGATATTATTTTCAATTTATTCTCACTCTCTTGTTATATTATTACTGACAAAAAATACTTAAAGCAATCGTTGTATTCCTAATTTTACGTTTTCCTATTTGATATATGAAAGTTAATGTCATTTCCGGTTAAACTGGAAGCGCTACCATCATGCCAAATACCATAATTTGTGAACCCCTAAGCCAAAGCCTAGTATATAAATATAAAGAGAATTAAAAAATAATTAGAAATAAGAAAGTTATTTTGAGTGGCCAGTTTTTCAGTGTCACCTGATTATTTTTTGAGAATTTTATGATACATTTACAACCAATTTAGAGCCTGCTTAATTTTAACATGAAATGGAAAATCGTGTTCTACAAATTTTTGTGATTCGATGGCTAAAGGAAGCTTTAGAAAATTATACTGGGTTCAAATTAAGTTGCAAATGTATTTTTAGACTTGTAGGTATTTAAAACTCATTTAAGTATAAAAAAATTATGTAACACACATTTTTTTAGTAAATCAAATAATTCGCATGTTTATATTATGCTATATGTAATGTAAACATGTTATGTTAATTAATACCACTCTATTTAATCTAGGAATTATAAAAATTTGCGAACAACCAAAGGGATACCTCGTGATTTAATTTATTTTTCCAAAGACGTAAACCGGCGTGCTCTGCAGACATGTTATATTCGGGGTACTTGGACATACAAACAAGAAATATAACTTACAATCATATCCGAATACTAACAGCATAAAGAAAAATAACAATAATAAACATACCGGATTCACACAATAATCATGCATCTATTAAACTAAATCAATAATAGTCCTAATTAGAATGTGTTCAATTCAAAAATAATTTAGATTTGTTCCAGTTAAATTTAAAGACTCATAATTTAATAATATTTTATTTATTTTAATTAACGAAGAAATATTTTGTGATAAATTGATGGACCTCACTGGGATTTGAACCTAGGACCTTCTCATATCTAGTGAGACGCTCTAACAAACAGCCACAAGTTCCCATTGAAATCAATAAATCTTTTACAAGTCTTTCTACAATTTTAGTAAGCGATTATACTCTACTAATCGGAGTAAACGAATACTCAGCGTGAACAATGCACTATAATTATTGTTGAGAATTTTTCGCCTTCACTCAAACCTTGATAAAAATTCTTCGTAAATTAAAATCTCTTTGATCATTAAGGCCTATTTCTATGATTAAACATATAGGTTTGATCACAAATACCTAATTCTTATTAATAATATAGGGTGTTAAAAAAGGGTAATTTTTTAAGGACTTATAGTACTGTCCAAAATGGGTAAAAAAGCTTACACAACAATGGGGTTTTACAGTGTTTAACTCTGTTATCTCGAAAACTATAAGACTTACGATTTCGATTAAATGAGACTTTTTGAAATTAAAAGAGATTCTTTTTAGCTTTCCAACCATATGTAATTTGTTTAAAACAATGGTTGTTGCAATGAAACAATTGAAAAACAAAATTGAAAATAATTTGATTATTTTCATTAATAATATCTTTAATTAGTTCTCAAAATTTTATAGACAAAATTTATTTATTTGGACGTCATAGTGCGCAATAACATTTATAATAAAATTCAAAAAAATGTTTCAATATTAGAAATATTAAAGAATATGAATATTATACACTTAAAATTAAACAAATGATAATACCTGACTGATGATTTCATTTGATTCATTGTAACAACCATTGTTTTTAACCTATAAATTTAGAAATTGTTGTATTTTCGATATTTGAAACAAATGAAAATAGACAAATTGCACATGGTTGGAAAGCTAAAAAATATATCTTTTCAATGGTGCAACTTTCCAATATGGCTTCCATATAAAAAATTAAAACTTTGACATCATAACTCGAAAACTAATAGTGATAAAAAAATTTGAGCATCGCCATTCGAAAGGATATAAAAAGTGCCTTAAAGATGTGCAAATTAAAATCCAGCATTATTTCACATTTGGAAGATATTTGCAAAAATAAAAAACTGCAAATTTAGATTTTCGCCAATATCTAGTGACATCTATTTTTTCTCAAATAACAAAACACCATTATAACGGTCTCCTAGGGAAACTTTTGTCTAATTTAACCGACTTCGTATCTCTTATAGTTATCGAGATCCCCATGTTGGAAAAGTCATCCTGGACACGTGTATGTCTAATTCTTTTACCCGATTTTTTATCACTCTGTATAACAATATTTATTAAAACTGATGCGGATGCATTAATGTCTATATATACAAGGTGTAAATGAAATAAGTGCATTAAATTTAACCAGTAATGTAACTCGACGAGAGCAACAATATTTCTTAATAACTTTTTTTTCTAAGTCTTTTACATTTTGAGTTAAAATTCTTTAAAGATTTACTGCACATTTCGTTACCCGCCTATGGAGAACAAATGGCTGCTGTCGTCAGCTGTCGTATTCAAGTGGGATATAAACAGCTCAAAAATTATCGGTTATCGATTACACTTGCAGTCACAGTAATTAATAAACGAATCAACGGAAACAATATTTATTATTAATTAATTCGTAATAGTACAATTTTTAAAATAAAGAAATTTAAATTTTGGATAACAAAATTATAAAGTTGTGTATTAAACCAGGCTTTTATCACCTGTGAATAGAGGAAGACAAGGAGGAACGAGGGGTAAGAGGTATCGAGGAAGAGCAAAAGCATAGTTATTAGGTTATGAGATTATTATTTATATTCGACAAATCATAATAGTTTAAATACGTTATTCAGAAAATGTAAGTACAAACTTTTGTCCATTTAAACGAAGTACATGAGTACCAATAATTAGTCGTCCATTTATTGTTCCCTCCCAAACATTTTTTAATGAAAATTTTTACAGTCTGCTGAAAACATTGATCTTTTTGCACATGATATGGATACAACTGTTGCTTTATTTAAAATTGTCATATGTGAGACTTCGTATTGTGATAAAGATGTACAAGATTAACAAATGTGCGAATATTAGGAACAGTATGATTTGGCAACGCTCCGTCTAAATGCGTTGGCAACTCTATAACACTGTTTTTATATCTACCACAAATATGCGATTTCGAGAAAAAGTTATTAAGAATGTTGCTCTCGTCGAGTTACATTACTGGTTAAATTTAATGCACTTATTTCATTTACATTCTGTATAACTATATTAATGCGGAAATAAAAATTTACATATAATATATCTATCTCACATATAACTTGTAGACTAGATATTTTTTGAAAAAAAGCTAAATTATATAATTATTATTTTGGAAATTCCAAACAGTGGATGTATACGAAAATAATAAGTTTCCTACCTGTGGTTTGATGATCTTGGATGATACCGCAGGTGGATCATTCCACCCCGGTGGGGCCGAATTAAATGCATTCATAGCTTGCTGCGCTAACTCTACATTCCCTGGGAGCGATTGCGGTTGGAACGGCACTGGGGCCGCGGAAGACGTATTCGGGAACGGTTGCATGGGAAACGACCCAGGTATTGACGTTGGCTGACTCTGAATCGGATTCGTGAAGTTCTGCTGATTCATCATCGGCGCCGCTGGATTATTCTGCGCTGGGCCAAACGGATTACCATAGGGCTTCGCTGCTGGACTCGTCGGTAGAAGAGGCACCGGTTGAACTGGCTGCACCGGCTGCATTGGCACTGGACCAGGAAGAGGAGCCCCATACATCGATCTTCCATACTGAGTTGGGAGATTTGACTGCATAGAAGGATCCACAACATATTTGCTCTTTGTGGGTGCTCCATGCGCGGAACCCACACTAGTGGGTCTCGGCGGTTGAGATGGAGGTACTGAAGGACCTGGGGAAAATGGTTTAGGAGGCGGAACGCCGAATTGTTGCGTTGGAACGCTTGGAACAGTCGGAACAGCTGGAACTTGAGGATTTTGCCAGGGTTGCTGCACAGGCGCAGCGCTTGGCAACCCGGTATTGAACTTAGGATATGAGGGTTGCGCGTATGTGTTAGGTTGAGGGTTGTATCCAGGGATAGATTGCCGGGTATTGCTGATACGTCGCGACTGTAATGATTGTTGTTGTTGTTGAGCGGCGGCATAAGCCGGTTTGTGGCCCAAATTGCAATATAATCGATCACGAAGTTCTTCGATTTGCGGATCAATTGATGTGCCCAAATAGTTCAAAGCTGTGCTCAAACTACCTTGGGAGGCCAGGAGGACTGCATAGTTTGACAATAAATCGGCCAGATTGCCACTTATCTACGAAAAATATATATAAATAAATATATCATCACGGCTTATTACTTATTTCTGGCTGTGCCAATTTACTTCTTTACTTCTACACAGTGTGGTTATAAAGATTTAGGACTGATTTTTCATCTATGAATTGGAACCCACACATTCATGAAATGGGATTTTCAAGTATCACGAGATGGCACTGATCGCATTAAAATTGTAGGTACCAGGGTATGGCTATGGGCCAAGATCACCGCCATTGTTGGTAATTCATTTCCCTATTTATTTGTAATAAATGTGATATTATATTATAAAAGAGTATTAAATTGTCACACTGTGAATTTATAAAGGTAATAAAAATTAATTAATTTAAGATATATACAATTGTTATTAAGACATACATTCAGAGGTTATGTAGAATATATGATATGGATTTTTATAATCACATCTAATTTAATATCTGTAGTTCTTATTTACATAATAATTGTATATTCTAAACTTATCTTTTAAAAATTTAAATGATTGTGCTTAATATTGGTAATTTATAGTTGTTTTCAATATGTCAGTAATCGTGGTGGGTATCTTAACAAACTACACAAGTACTTAAATAAAATAAAAATATTCTTACACTTTAAGTACATATTAAAATGAGAATTAAATGTGTTTTACATTAAAATAAAACAAATAGCCACGAAAATACATAATTTGCGCAAGAACAACACATATAAAAGAAGGGCCGTTAATGGCGGACGAAACGTGAGCCACGCCATGGCCATACCCTGATTATAAAGGTACCCCATAAAATGGTACACTTTTTGTTGACATTTGTAAACTAGCATTGCTGTCAATTGTTTCTTTATGCCTATGGTACACTTGTTGATGAGCATCAATGAGCTCATCAATGAAACAACAGTATGTCCCCGTCATCGATCGTTTTCAATTTCATCCTCCACTCGTTAGAAGACAGGTTTCCAGCATGAAGGAAAGGCAACGAGCAAATTCCGACCCTCGTCACCCATTGTTTGGTCAAACAACTGTAAGGTCCAGATTAAAGTCCAGAAGGAGTTTCCTTTCAACAGTCCAGCCGCTTACAGGTTTAATATCCGCCAAAAGATTAGAACTATGGCGGGCTATTGAAACTCCAAACACTTTACCTGGAATAGAGCCAAGAGAAAAGTTTCCATCTGGGGCAGATCTAAAGTGGCCAGTCTGGAAAAGCCTCAACCGCCTACGAACACAGGTCGGAAGATGCAAGACGAATATGAAGAAATGGGGTTATATTGATGGTTCAACGAGTTGTGAGTGCGGTGAAGACCAAACAATGAACCATCTCCTCATTTGCCCAAACCTTCCAAGTAGATGCACCTTCAAAGACCTTACAGAAGGGAATTCTATTGCAGTTGATTGTGCCCGTCACTGGTTGCTTTCTATTTAATTTCTTATTATGGTCCCTTCAGTATTTTACATTTTGTAACTTTTAGTGTTTTTTTGTTTCTTATTTATAGTTATATTTTATAATTTATATGTATGCTAAGTTGGATACGAGTAATAATAATAATTTCATCGATGACAAATACAGCGATTTTTTATGTGACGTAAAAAAGTTAAGTTGGTAATAATACCAGTGAAGTAGCGCTACTTCTGAAAAATCGCTTCTTCAGCTGTCAAATGTCAATTTTAATGTAAAAAGTTAGAAAAATAAAAATAAATTATATTGTAAATAGCACTTATTTAAAATATTATAGGTTTCAATTACAATAAAGCTATTCTTGTCTATTAATAAAATTTAGAAAATCGAAATAGCGCTACTTCGGAAGTAGCGACACCCAAGAGGTGAGAATACGGGCCACCTGTTTTTACAGTTGACACCCGGGGCCCGAATCTTGAAATCATGCGAAATTTTCCGCACGCGACAAAATTCGTGTGGTTAGTTTCGTGCACGAACAGTACTGTACGTATGAGTGGTATTCTTGAATACCAAACGAAACTTGGTCGAACCCTACGCATACGATTCTCGAAAGCAAGCGAACGTAGTTTGTAGCAGCCAATCTAAACAAAACATTTGTACCACGTGAATGCTTCATCATATAATTGTTTTTTTAACTGTCACTGTCAACCAAAGCCGTCAGCCGTAGCTGGCAACGACGCTGTCATAAGCCATAAGTGTTATAATTTTAATATTCAAAATTTATTATATATACATGATATGTAGTAGGTATTATTTTTCTTAGTTTACAGTATGTACGTAAATAATATGGCAATATTAATACGCAAATGTTATGTAATAATACTCTATTTTTGCTAACCATTTCAGATTTGGAATACAAAGCTTGTTAAAGACGCACCTAAAATTCCTTTCTAACAATCCATTGCATCGTTCTATGAATGCACGAGCACACATTTGTACAGTGTGTTCAAAAAAATTCCTAACTCGGTGTAGGCCATGAACAGAGAAACGTATGTCTAATCATTTTTCAGTTCAAAAGTCAAGTTGTCAAAATTGATATTGTAATGTAATTTTAAGGAGAAAATACAATAAAGAAGGATACAGTATATTGTCATCCTCTGTTGTCTAATTTGTTTCCATTTCTAAAATAAGATTCAAGAAGAATAGATCTGATTTCTTTAGATAACATTTTTGACAATATCTCATGTCAAAGTGACATTTAATTAAATATTTTTAAATAGATATACGTTTCTTTAGTCATAGCCTACTCCGAGTTAGGAATTTTTTTGAACACACTGTAGAATATTATAACGATACTCAAGTATAGTGTGTTCAAAAAAATTCCTAACTCGGAGTAGGCTATGAACAAAGAAACATATGTCTTAATTTAAAAGTATTTAATTAAATGTCAATTTGACACCAGAAATTGTCAAAAATATTATCTAAAGAAATCAAAGCTTTTCTTCTGGAATCTTATTTTAGGAATGGAAATAAATTAGAAAACGGCGAGTGACAATATTCTGTATCCCTCATTATTATCTTTTCTCCTTATAATTACATTTCAAGATTAATTTTGACTATTTGACTTTTGAATTGAATAATGATCAGACATACGTTTCCATGTTCATTGCCTACCCCGAGTTAGGATTTTTTCTGAACACACTGTATATGGAGATTCTAGATTTATAATTGGCGTCATTATAAGATCATAAAACGTACCCGGAATTATATAAAAACAAAATTTGATTAATATCATTTACGTACTGATACACCAAACACAAGTAACAGTGACAGACACAGTTTCGTTTGCGTATGATACTTTCAAGTTATTCATATCCATGCGATGTAATTGCGCACGGAATATTCGCCTACGACCACACGATTTCGTTTTAAGAATACCAATATGCAGATCGCATGCGCATCTCTCCCACTTACGTATGCGAAAAATTTCAAGAATCGGGCCCCTGACACTTTATTTTCTGTTTTGAAGTTTGGATAACTACACTAACGTGAAATGAGACTCAAAAGAAACGTCTAAAATGAGATACGTTCGTTCAATCGATGCTCTTCGATGAGAATAGCGGCGCCGTATTTTTTATCGATAATGGGTGCGTACTGTTGTTTCATCAATCGATGCTGCTTGATGCTCATCGATATGTGTGCCATAGGCTTCAGTTATCGTATTATTTTCTCATTTATTAGTATTTTTTATTTATAATTCAAGTATGTATAATACATTTTTTGTAGTCATAAGGTCTGTTCGAAATCCGCGTTCGTTTGTTACAGATCATTACTTAAATTTTGTTCGGTTTCAATCGAGCAATTGCTCGTATCTGCTTAGATCATGTTTTTCCTACTCCGAGTCACGAGGAGGAGTAAGAAAGAGCAAGCAAGAATTGTGGGTAATTTTAACAGCTGTGTTGGATTTTGTTGAGTTTGGTTTATTCACATCAGTCCCTGTCAAGTCATACATGTGGTTGGGGAGTCAATAAGAATCATGAAGTGTAAAATTTGTGATATTGAAAGCACTGCAGGAGAAATTAAAAGACATTTCATTTTCTATTAAAAGATCTATGTTTACCAAGTTAAGTTTACCAAACAACAAAAAACCAAACACTTGTTTGACAGTTCTAAACTCTAAAGTTTTGACAAGTTCCTTAAATTTACGTTCATTTGTATACGCTCCGTGCAATTGCTCAAATCTGATCTAAGCAAATAAGTAAAAAATATCAGACTACTCCAGCATGTCAAATGTGTACCACTGTTTGTAGTTTTAATAGCCGCCGCTAGATAGCGTTTTCGTATTTGAAAATCCCAATACCCCCTATATATTGATCCAGAATAGTTCTCGTATGGGCGTAGTTTGTTGTGTCTTGTCATGGATGTATTCGTCGAACAGCGGTACGCAATCAAATTTTGTGTTCGTTTATGCAAAGAACCAACCTAATAGTTTGCTATGGTCTAAAAACCGTTTGAGGATGGTTCATTGACTCGTTGCAACGTTTTTAGTTGGCAAGAGCGGTTTCGTGATAGGCGAGATGAAAACAAAGATGACCCAAAAGGTGACCGTCCGACATCAAGCAGAAACGCCTAAATCATCGCAGCAGTTCGACAACTGTTGATTTCGATCGACGTGTTACGATTAAGATGATTGCCGAGCAATAGTTTTCCACGATTTTTTGATTTCTTTATTTGTTAATGTATAGATAAAAATATTAAACCCATATTTTTTTATTTTACATAAAAAATTATGAACGAGAGAAAAATGCAAAAGAATTTTGCCATTTGCCATGACGTCTCAACCCCAGCAAGATCTTGGCCAGCCCGAGCAAGGTAGAAAGCTTGATGAACTATGAGATAGAAACAGTTGTGTTAAGCGATTTTAGCTACAAAAATGTAGTGCAGGAAAATATCAAAGTAACCCCCACATAACCTGCATTGACTTGCATCCAACTGGGTGGTTACTGATTCAGCACGTGTCTGCTTTTTATTTGTATTTTTAATTTAACGAGTAACCACAGTTTTTTTTTTGTTACACACGTGTATTTAACCTGTGAACGTCAACAAAAATAATTCGCGGTAAAAGCCAGGCATGCGCACAAATACCATCAAATGAAATAACTTCGTTGTGTGGCCTCGTTAGGGTTGTGACGTCACTTGAACATGTGTATTTTTTAATTTTAAATTTCATTTATAAACACTACTATCATTATTTTTATTTTATATTAATATACTTTATACTCAAATTTATCTGCAATACTTATTTCTTCAAAAGCCGTTGCCCTAGATAACCCTAATCAGCTCGGCTGACTATCGTCGAAGATTCAAAGAAAAAAGAAAGTTGTGAGCGCACTATAATGCACTTGCCTACAAAGCAATAGTCCTACGTCTATTTCTGTCCTCCAAAAAATGTCACCGTGTTGCATCAATCTCCTTATGCTTCTGATTTGGCCCCGACTGACTATTCTCTTTACCAAAACTAAAATTGAAGCTGAAAGGGAATCATTTCGACCATGTAACACACACTTAAACCATCGTGACGAAGGTATTAAAGAGCATCCCAGTTTTAATGTTCTAGAACGCCTTGAATAGATTTAGAAGGAATTCACATTGAAGAATAAATTGTGATTTATGAAATAACGGCTTTTGTCTTATTTATAAAGGAAGTACTAAAACTTTGTAGCCACACTGTGTATTAGCAGATTTGGGACTCTCAAAGCGGGTTATTTTTGTGCTATTTGATGACTCCGGTCGCATAATAGAGTGATTAAAATTACTTACATCAATAGGCCTGCCTTGCTGTTCGATCGCTTTTTGCATAAAAGTGACCAGTTCCACTAACTCTTGTAGCTTTTCGGGATTCTGCGACGATACATCGGAACTCCAACTTGCTACTAATTTATTGAAACTTCCAGCGCAGATATAACACAATTGCGCGTCTTGCAATAATCTTTCATTGCCATTGCCTTCATTCTCCAACCTTTCACCTAGTCTTTCTGCAATACACAAAAAATTACCAATGTAATATTATATATAAAGGTGAAATAATAACCGATAAGCAAATCTAAACCGTTTTACATATCGATGCAAAATTTTGTAAAATATTGTAGTTTCAAAATTTACATAAGAACAACATTGGCATTCATTTCGAGAGCGGCCTTACCGACAGAGTCAATTTGTCAAAACCACACCTTTCTGCTGTCAATCAAATATTTTCATTAAAAATCAACTTTTTTAACAAATTTTATGTAACAATAAATGATTTTCAGTTAATTTTATGTTTCCTGTACTAAATAAAAGTTTTGATGTTTTGGAAGAATAGACCTTTTCAATTTAATGAAATAGAAGATATGCGCATAGTAAGAACAATTAAGATCCATGGCGTTTGTTTCTAAAAAATTTAGATGTAAAATGTGAAAAAAGTCTCTGACAACTTTAAAAAGCTTCTCATAAAAAGTTACAAAAGCTTTAATTGAATCTAAAATGTCTAACGATGCAAATTTTCCCCGAGAATATAGATATTTTTTGACGTTTCGTTTGACAGCCCAACTGGCAATTGTTGGCGCCATTTTACTTACTATTTGCAGCGATAGAAAGAGATAGCTGTTAAATAGAAAAGGTCTATTGCGAAAAATTCGCAACGGCTGTCATTTTAGATATATATATATATATATATATATATATATATATATATATATATATATATATATATATATATATATATATATATATATATAAATAAAACTTTGTTCGGACGCTTTTAAGATTTGGAATTGAGTTAATTTATATTTTAAACCCCGTAGAACACGAATTTAAGTGTTAATTTGAAAATAATTTAAACCGTTGAGTTGGGGGCAAAATAAAATGTATTTTTTGGGGCAAATTTTTCCCAATTTTTTCCAGAATTTCTATCCTATTTTCCACAATCCCTAACGCCTTTTTCACATTTTAAAATATTAATATATGAAACCGACGTTCCAGATTTCGTTTTTGCTAGAATTAACACTACCATTAACCAAAATCGAGATATTGACAATTTTTTTAAACCCGTGTTTGAGGAGTTTTTAATTGGAAATTTAAGCACTTTTCACTGAACTGAATATAGGATTCATAGGAGACCGCCATACTGCTCTACTTCCTCTTTTTAAAAGCGCAAATTTTGAATTTTTGTTTTGATTATACAAATAATAGATTCCAAAATAAAATGAATCGAAGGACAGTAAGAAAAACACAAATATAATAAAAAAAAGATAGTGTATAGGAAAAATTAAGACAATAGGTCAATATTTAATAATAATTCATTGATGCAAGAATAAAATAATTTATTAAGAGATATTTTTATATTTGCTCCTCTTAAAAATTCTGTCTGCTTCTTTGCTAAATTGTAAAAGCGAATTTTACAATATGATCTCGCAATTAATTCAATTAATTGTTGTTCATTGCTATCTTCACCAACAGCTGTTATGAACAGGTGATTATCATGAAACTAATTTTTCATTAAAAATTTCAGAAATATTACAAAGTAGGCGATCATAATAAATTATTATACTGCATTTCAGATAAGAATAGACTTGGTGGCGCTGTTGCGCCAACCTGTTTTACACACTTAAAACTTATGAATTAGTTCTGTTTCGTGTATGACATACTTGACAACTCGAAACATCAAAATTTGATATTTTTTAATTATTTAGTAAATAAACAGCTACTTAAAGTTGTTAAACAGATTATAAAGTCAAAATGGAATAAATAATATACCAGCTTTACATACTGCTATTGTAAACTTGGTTTGCGTTTACACCAATCTAAAAGCTGGAACGTAAAGATCTTTCGCCTAAGTCGATTCTTATCTGAAATGCAGTATAAGAAAAGTTTATAAATACCTCACTCCCTTACTCAAGTAAACAGGTTATTTAAAAATCAAAACAATGATGAATATGGCAGAATAACAGTTAACTAGTGACACACTTTTAAAATATCCCTAGAAGTAGAGAAATATGGCGGTCTCCTATCGAGCGCCGGAAATGCCTATGTTGTGACATACGACATAAGCTTTCCCGTTTTATATTTAGTTCGGGGCTTCGGGGCACTTTCATACCGGAAATATACAAATTAACTCTCTGAAGTTAATATTTGCAAAAATAAACACTATCGAAATCGTGATAAACTATTTTTGACCTCACATTTCTGGCAGAGACTAAACATGTAAACTTGCATTTTTGGGGACTCAAAGCTCGTAGATTGTTTGAAATATTTTTATATTAACACTAAAATCGTGTTGTACGGGGTTAAAATATTGCGAAGCTCGCGAGTATCAGTTATTTTAATCTAACAAAGTTTTCTTACCACAAAGAATGGGCAACTCCTCGTTCGAGCAATAGGTAATAGCGGCCGCTAAAGCTTCTTTCCAGCTCTCCACAGTGCACTGGTTAATAATAGTCGACCAATCCTCGGAAACAAGCGCAGATATAAGCGATGACACATATCCTTCGCTTTGTTGCAGATAGCGGTATTGCGTACGGGCTAAAAGATCGGAACCGCCTGTCATGGCGATAATTAAAGCGTCAGCCATTCTGTCGGCTTCTAAACAAAGCTCAACAGCGACTTCGATGTTGCCCAGAAGAATTGCTTGGGCGATTAGTCCGTCGGTATCTAAATTAAGATAGAATTTTAATATAAAAAATTAGGATGTTGTTTAATTTATTACCATTTCCAGTAGAAATTTTGAAAGGAGTATTCAGTCTTTTAGTTGCGGTTTCCGCGATTTTGGCATCGGCTGCAATGGCATCAAAAGCTGATGCTGCATTATATTCATCTCCCTGGAGAGTATATATTATTAAAATTTATTCCGTAAAGCCAAAACTATTTTCTAATTTCTGTTAACTCAAAACAATATAAATAATAAAATGTATATATAATGTTTTCTAAATATTCAAAATATACACAAAATATATGCAAATTAGTTTCTGCTGTGTGTCTTCTACAATAAACTTTGACAAGGCGAGTGCAGAGCAGTAACAAGCAAATAACCGATTTATAAACGTTTCTAAATTACAGTTTCAATAATATTTCAAATATGTTTTTCTATTTCGGTGTTCTTATGAGTCTATAAAAGCACTGTTTATCACTGAAAACACAACGTTTAGAAGATCTATAAACGTATTGTTTTTGGCGCCTTTCGTATTCTAGAGGTGGTAGTCATGACAGATGAATTACATATAACCTCAAAGTGGTAAGTTGTTTATGTCGAAATATTACTTCGAATTATTGACTTTTATCTTTTCTCCAGGTGATAGGACTAGGAAGAGGAATTTATAGCTATAGTTGTGTTAGTTAGTTAGTATATAATGCTTGATACAATGTTTTAATGTAAACAATCAGTCAGAATAACACAATACACAAACTGTCAAAATGTGAAATTTCAGTTGTTGGAGAGAAACGCTACCAACATAACTGACAAAAAAAATACAGTCATATTTTTGACGTCTTTTTTAAAATTTTCTATTTAAAATTACCTCAATAGAAAAAATAGTATAAAAAACATGTATCATAAGGCATGTTGACGCACTCGTCCTTTGTAAAACTCGCCTAGCGGCTCGTTTTCCAAACTTGGACTCGTACGTTAACAGATTGCCTTATGATACTTGTATTTTAATGTACTATTATATTTGTAAATCATATGTATTATTCGTACTATGAAAAATTGATACAATTTTTCTGCAGAAATTTTTATTTTTGGTTATAAAGATTCTTTTATTAATGCAAAAAAATTATTCAAATCATCATTTTTACATAGTCGTTTTAACACATAATTAGCTTAAAGATCAAAGAGTTCTAATTGTACAGGTGTCTCATTTTCGATGTTTTTTTTTAAGGTATCTCAAATAATATTAAAGATAGAGCAAAACCGTTTGCACATTCCAGGGTCAACTTTTCGAGAAAAGTTTAATAATCACCACAGGAATTCTTGAACTTCTTTTGTTTCTGAGTTACAGGCAAAAACTCGTTTTTCGCTCATTTCAAAAATATCTCATCTTATTTATTATGATATTTAGACAAAAATTGTTTTAATAAATTTTGAAACGATTTTTAGGTAGAATAAAATGGCGTAATTATATTTTTTTAACACTTAATAATTCTTGAGATATAACACAAACTTATGATTTTTTAAATGGGAACCTATATTGAAAATAATCAATTTTTTTTTGCTTATTTTACAAGCTTTTCAATGATATATAAGAACTCTACATTCTTTTGTTTTAAAGATGAATAAAAGATGATTTTTTAATTTATTCGAGTGAAAATAATGAAAATTATTAAGAAACAAATGAAAAAAATCTATTACGGAGAATCATTTGTTTAACTAAAATATTATTTGCTTCAAAAGCATTTTAAACCAATTTTTTCGAATTGTGTCAAAGCTAACTGTAATGTCGGCAAATAAAAATTAACCCTAAAATAATTGGTTGAGAATAATTTTGAGAACATAACTAATAGATATAGAATCAAAATAAACAAACGACAATCTGTAATAGATTTTTTCTTTGTTTCTTAATAATTTTCAATTTTTTCACCCCAATAAATTAATAATTCTTCTATTATTCATGTTTAAAACACAAGAATGTAGACTTGTTATATATCGTTGAAAAGCTTGTAAAATAAGAAAAAAGACGAGACTATTTTCAACATAGGTTCCTATTTAAAAAATCATAAGTTTGTGTTATATCTCGAGAATTATTAAGTTTTCAAAAAATCTAATTACGTCGTTTTATTTTACTTAAAAAACAGTTTAAAATTTGATAAAACAATTTTTTTATCATAATAAATAAGTTATGAGATATTTTCGAAATGAGCGAAAAACGAGTGTTTACTTGTAGATCAGAAACAAAAGAAGATCGAAAATTCCTGTGGTGACTACAAAACTTTTCACGAAAAGTTGACCCTGGAATGTGCAAACGGTTTTGCTCTATCGTTAATATTTCCTGAGATACCTTCAAAAAACATCGAAAATGAGACACCTGTACATAAATACTGGTCAACATCGTTAATCACAATCACAAAAGGATTTTTAAAAAGCTGAAGTATTTGTGAATTTTTAAAATAATTAAATTGACCCGCAATTTTTTTTTATTTTGAACATGGTCTCCAATAAAGGTACTTCATCTCGACAAATTATTCAAGCATGAAAAATAAGGAAAAGTTAATTTTTAAATAATTGTATTCAAAACACAAAAAATGCACGAATAAATATCAAGATCAATTCAAAAATTACTGCCGACTGGACAAAAATCTTACGCGGGCCGTAGGTTGGGCACCACAGGCCACTTAGATATTAAAGAGTGTTGACAATTAATTCAATAAGTTATTGCAAGACTACGTGTAGTGTTATGGATGTCAAATAAATGATACCATACTCCCTGCATCCCCCAAGACATCCTCTCACATATGATAACGTTTTAGCTGTTTTTAGTTAATCCGTAAGACAAACATTAGAGACAATCTAATGTCCGAAATACATGTAGAGTCTGTGTTTCACTCCCATGTGTAAAAGACATGTAGAGTCTGAATTTTAGATCTGGGCGCGTCCTACACGCCAGCACGCACCGTTAAAGTTACAATGTAACATTTTAGTTTAATTGTTTAGTTAATCTTTAATATAAGTTGTAAATATGTGTAAATAAAATGAGTATAAAGTCTCAAAGAATGCCAAATATGCTGTATGTTCCTCCTCAATAAAGTGGTCGTCGTTAGAGCTGTTTAGTAAAATTTTGTATATTACTCGATTTGGTTGTAATAACAAATACTCGACAAAATATGAAATTAATTATTTAAAACTACAAAATAAAATTGTGGCACATGCGTATCAATAAAAAATTACCTAATTTAAATAAATATTTAACTAGTACAATATAAATCCCTAGCATCGTAGTTAACATCTGCATGCGATATTTTGTTTAAGATATCTTACCAAATGATCACAGGATAATTCAGATTCTGAATTGCACTGAGTTTGCACAAAATGAAAAAGTCTTCAATTAATAATTTTACGAAAAATAATTACTAACACTTACCCTATTTAAGGAAGCTAGGTGATCACTCAAATCATTCACATCATTCTGCGTGACTTGCGGTTTGATACACTGCCTCAACTTATTATTTACATCGTCTGGTTGATATCCAAGCAAATTCAACAATTCTGCTTTTGGATTAGGGTCGAAATTTGCTTTGAGGAAGTACCAAACGTATCTATCGTGCTGAGAAGGAGAGGCGTCCGCTTTTTGGCGGCAGTATTCGGAGTAGTGTCCTTGTTGAAGTGCCTGTTCTAATTCGGTTGATTTTTGAATTAGTTCGGGTTCGGTAATGACTTGACTGATGGTGACAGAACGGTTGATTAGAGGAGGCACTTGGCCAGCTTGAACCGCTTGTTGGATTTGAGCGGCGGTGGTTTTGTCGTTTTCGAAGGTTATCAGACGGCCACCAAACTAAAAGAAAGATAAAAACAAATAATTACAATAAAACACACGGAAGATGTTCAAAATTGTGACAACACTAACAACGGATGTTGAAAATAGGGATGCAACGGAAATCTGGCCAACTTCATCTAATATCCATTAGGGCCGGATAATGACAACTATCCGACCGGTTAATTTAATTATTACTCTTTAATAAACTTAAACATTGTAATTTTTTTCAATAAACTTTATTGTAGGTACGGAATGAAATAATTAAAAGTAATGTGATACAAATAAAAGTGAAAGTAAAAATAGTTTTGTACAAGTTATAAAAATGATACAATGTTAATAATGTCTGGAGGATATTTGTTTATAGAAGAAAATCTTTTTGTAAACCAATGGTTCTCAATGTAGAGTATAAAATTATATTTTTTTAAATGGGATTATACATATTTTACATATTCGATAGCGTATTTTCTTCTGAATTCAACCATGTAATCATTTTATATCCTTACATAACAAAAATATTGAGAAAAATTCAATGGACCTTTCCAATTTAAAGAGGTAGAAGATATGCGCAATGGGGATCTGCGCATAGTAAGAACAACAGAGATCTATGACGTTTGATTCTAAAACATTTAGACGTAAAATGTGAGAATATCTCGGATAACTTTAAAAAATCTTATCGAAATAAGTTACAAAAGCTTTTATTGAAGGTAAAATGTCTAACGATGCAAATTTTTACTGAGAATACAGGTATTTTAATGACTGCAATATTTTTGACGTTTCGTTTGACAGCCCAACTGGCAGTTGTTCGCGCCATTTTCTTACTATTTGCAGCGATAGAAAGAGATAGCCCTTAAATTGGAAAGGTCCATTGAATTTTTATTATGTAACGATAAAAAATGATTTCATTCAATGACCCGTTTTTCTAAAGACCAAGTAGCACCCCCCTTCACATTTGCCATTTCACATTTATTGCAAAAAAAAAAATCAGTACCATTTTGCCAAATAGGAAATTATCTTTGTGCCAATATAAAAATTAAACGCTGCTAAATCAACACCTGTGTCTGTGTAATCAGTTTGGAAATTTAAGGTTGTATTTTAGTTTAACGGCCAACATCATAGCAGCTTCAAGTTTATTTCTTGTTTTTGTTTTAATATGTATTTAAAAGAGTTGAAAATCCACTCGACGGTAAGTTAAGTTTCCGTTTTGACTATGTACGTAAAATGATACGAGTTGAATTTTGCCTCACAAAAAAGAAACAAGAAAATCAAAAAAAAAAAATCTACTGTTTTGAGATGGAGATGGAGGCGAAAAGAAACAATATATCGGACTTGCAGTCAATAATAAAATTTCTTCAATTATGAATAAATTTTATTAAGTAAAAAAATAAAATTGTTAAACCATTTATACAGGTTATTAAAAATAAATTTATTGATTAAATAAGATGTATAAGAATCTCTTATACGGAGAAAATTCGCGTTTCCTAGGTTGATTGGTCAGAATGAAAACCTAGTTCACAAAAACGAAAAAAATACCACCTGCCAGTTATCACATAAAATCTATTGGCGAAAAATTTCAAAGTGGGTGACGTCTGGTAGCAGATTTGTGAACTAGAGGAATAAGGAAACGTTGATAGCATACATTGAAATGTATGCAATTTTAAACAAGTTTAATTTATATTTGTTGTAAAAGATAGTGACATATATAGTGTCTATGACATTTTCTGGTTTAAATAATGATCAGTAAATGACATAGATACTGCTCAGTGCCACAATGCAGTAATTGCAAGTCAAAAAGTGTAAGTTTACACTATATCCCAAGTGACAAAATATGATCTTGAAATTTTCTTCCCATATAGCTTTGACATCTCTAGTCGGTTCTATTTTTTCTTTTTTAAAACAGGATGGCAAAATTCTTCTAATTTTATAGCCAAACTATACTGTTTATCATCCTTTTTAACAAGTTTTCTCCTTACTTATTCCAAATCGGTACAACTTAATTTTTCTATTTCTTCTGCTCTGTAATACACAAATCCATAAACAAATAAATTAATAACATAATAATAATGATAACTTTTGTTGTAAAACAATAAATATAGTTTTGATTTTTTCTAAACTGTTTATATGCAACAAAACTGTAACAATATGTTTACATTTGCCTCCCAATCCTGCTCTACAACTAAATTTTGCTGTCCAGTAATTTATATTATCATTTAATAAAATTTCAATCGTATGATGATCTCCACTCAAATGACTGATTTTTAAACAAGAACCCAGTATTGTACTTGATCCATCATCTTTTCTTCTACAAAGCAATACATGTCTTACCTTAAAAACTGCTTCGCTTTCCTTTATAGGACGTGCAGAAGCATTGTGTTCAAAAATATCACCTAACTTTATGTTAATTTTCTCCATATTAAATACTTTGCACTTTCAAAAGCATATTGCCAGCAATAAGGAATGAGAGAACTCTCCTTATTCCTCCGCCATCTTGCTACCGTCCGGCCTGCCACCTACAGTTCAGTTTTTTCGCCAATAAACATGTTGTAATTTTTAATATTCAGGTCTTGTACATTTTTTGCGAATAAAATATTTATTATTGACACAGTTTAGTTTCACGAATTTAAATTATTTATTTAGTGCATGTAAACGGTGGGCTCTCAAGCGCCGTCTACTATTGTCTTCATAGTTGAAAATATCTTGTTTCCTAATTTTATTCATTTTTAATAGTTTGTGTTGCAGACAAGATTTTCCTAATACTATTTGGAATGAGTATAAAAATGTTACTATTGATATTTATAATAAATAAAGCTATTTGTTACAACATGATAGTCAACTTTTTCGTATTGAGTACAGAATATAAAAAACTTTTTCCAAATGGAATTAGGAAAAGTAGTTTTCCCTATTTGTATAAATATCTAATTTCATTTATCATTCTTATATTATGAGTTAATGTTATATTTGTAATTAAAAGTTTTATGAAAGATGTAATTGCTACATCTTTTAATTTGATAAAAATGAAAAATTCCATATAATCATATATGTACATATTAAAAATATTGATAATTTTTAATTAGGATAAAGTTCATTGTACCAATAAGAAATAAATAACATTGATATAAAGTTTTTTTAAAAATTTATCACACAACTAAAATATAATGGTAATTTAAACAATCAGAAATTTTGTGACAGTTTTCATTTACTTTCCCGAACAAAAAATAAATAAATAAATAAATAAACAATTGTAATTGCATTTTATCTTATCATTACTATTAATACCTTCATATACATATTTATTAGTATCTCGCCATACAATTTAAATTTACAAAAATTTCAAACTCACCCCAAATGAAGCCCCAATAGGCCTCTTCAACCACTTCGGAGCTCTGGCCAGATCCACACTCACAACTTGGGCTTGTTGTTGCTGCTGCACTTGGGGTTGAACATAGCCATCCATACCAGGGAAGCTATCCGCGATCTTGTTTGTTGTTTGTAGCTGAGTCTGTCTACCACCATGCAAAGAATAAACAGAAACGTGGCCATCGTAACTACTAGCGGCTATAACAGCGGGATTTCGAGGGCACCACGCTACGTCGAAGTTCCACTGGAGGGTGTGGGCTACTTCAGAGAGAACTTCGCCACGCTACGAAAAGGAAATGTATTATAGTTTATATCCATAACTGTTTTGAATACTAGCATAGTTGTAATAGCTGATAGAAAACTAAAAACTGGAAATGACAGTCTTATTATAGACAGTTTTTCATATATCATCTCACGAGCACTCAGAGTTATTGTAAAAATTATACCACACAAGAAAAATTTATATTATTCTCCTTTCAACACATATGAAAGTAGCAAATCTATTTATTAATAGATTTTGAAACATACAGAACTGCTATTCGCGATTCGAGTTAAATTGCCGCCATGTTTTGTGACGTCACAATGCGGTCCAACCAAGTGACAGATGAACTAAAAACTAACCTAGTTATGTGTGAACAGCTATGATTAAGACAGTTTATTATTTTCTCACGGTTTTCAGTGTTCACACTGAATACAATGAAAGAGAAATTAAAGGAAGTTTTGTGTTATTTAAAAAACAACGGTTGAGTCCAGAAATTATAGAGATTGAGAAGAAATTACTGATTTTTTTTAAACTAAAACTTAGTGAACAGTTTTTAACAACTTTTCAAGTACAATTACTCAAATTGACGTTTACATGATAAAGTAACATCGGCCATACTTCATGCTGGCCGCATTTTGACGTCATTTATAAGAGCTTCATGAATTGGCCGATAGTTGGCGAGCATTTTTCTTGAATCGCGCATGCTCTGTTCCATTTAAACCATTCAGTAGACGGCGCAAACATCAGAGCCAGTTTTAAGTAGCCGAGATTATATTGGGTAAACTTGTCTTTTGTCTCCAATTTCAGCCAATCAGAGAGTTCAACACTATGCCCTATTCTCTACAATACTGAATGGCTTAAATGGAACAAGGTATAATAATATGTATAACGAAAAATAAATAAGGGTATTATCATCCCCCTTTCGACGTTTTATTTACGAGAAGTCGCCTCAAATCCAAATAATAAATAGTGAAATGTGACAACGAACACGGCCTTAGTTTATATTATTCGTTGATATAAAGGTACTATAGTAAATCAAATGGGGTCATACCAAAAAGAAAAAATGTTGATTTTTCTTTAATACACGAAAAATTTACCAAATATTGTGCATGCATACATCAAAAATATTTAATATTATTATACTTTTCATTCATGATTTTCTGTATAAAGATTCTGATTTTGTGACGTCATAATTTTGTACACGATGGTGAGGTACACACGTACATACACGTGCCTTTACTACTGTACATGAATCAGATCTGTCACTTTTCTAACATAACCTTATGTAATCAACATTTTGAAAGTAACATCAATATCCTTGCTACAAGTTGTTTTTTAAAAAAGTACAAATAACGAATTATGCTAAATAAAAATTATAAATAAATACAATTTATGTTTGATTTAGATATTACAATGGTTGTACAATATTGTTCTGTGCTGTCCTGCGAGAACTCGATGAAAAGAAAAAATAAAGTTTTTGTTGTAAGGGAAAGATGGTGTAAGGCAATAAATATTCAAAAAAATTTGAACACTAATATTGCTTATGTGATGATATAAACGTCAAATGTAATTCCATTTTTACTCGGTAGGCGACACTACGGTCGCAAAATTATGACGTTTGAAATTTTATATAAACTTAAAAAAATAGTTCTTTAAAACTAGAAACTTATGTGACATAAAATATATATTTTCGTAAGTAGTTTGAAGTGTACTTTCCGAAAAAAAAAAAAAAATTGGAAAATGTGGTATGACCCCATTTAGGTAAAAAAATATCAATGCTACAAAATAAATAATGTTTCCACAGGCATATTACTCATTTTACTGGTGTGCCAATCTGATTTTTATTTACAGATTTATGTAATTAAATAGATATTTTTTAACAAGTCCGGAAAATTAGTGATTCTAAAATGGGTGGTAGCATGAAGAGTGATAGGAGATGACTAACAGTGTTTTAATTCTCTCAGGGCCGGTATTTCCATCTCCGGATAAAGTTCAGGATAACTATCCGTCAGATAAATAATAAAATATCGCATCGAAATAAAAGCATAAATGATGTAAATTATATTGAATGTCTTTTTTTATGCGATATTGTTCATTTATCCGAGAGATAAGTTATCCAGAACTTTATCCGAACATGGAAATACCGCCCCTCAATCGTTTATGGTTTATTTTAGAGAAATACAGCTTCAAATAACAGTTATATGAAAATTAATAGTACGCAACTTTTATTTGAAATATTTTCCTCTAAAATTAATCATAAACAGAGTTAAAACACTGCTAGTCATCTCCTAATCACTATTCATGCTACCACCCAAAAAAAATTATTCTAAATTTTTGACACATCATCTACTACGGGGGCGGTTATGTATCGTATTTTAAGCGATCAAGATAATTAATTACTGCACTCATTCTAAGTATAAGAGCACTTATTTCCCGCACGATTGTAGAGAAATAATTTTTAATACAAGTTACTAACTCCCCAGTTTAGTCAAAAATAATTATGGGAAATATTAAAATGCCATTAATTTTTTTATTATAGTAAAAATAATTTAGTTGGCTTTATAAATTAAAACAAATTTTAAATGTTAGAAATTCGTATATCCAAATTACAATAATAGCATAAAAGTATGTAATTCCTATAGTGCCATTTCTACAATTATTAAAAGCTATAAATACATTTTTAAAGTCTTGTATGTAAAATCGATAGTAAAGCAAAAATAATAATACCATATATAACTAGGTATCATCAGACAATAGTAAATAATTAATGTAGCATTATTATAAATTATAATAGAAAAAATAATCAATACAATCTGAAAAACACTTGTTTTTAAAACATACGGTTACTTGAAATGGATCCCTATTTCCATAGATATTACGAACATATTGTGGATTTTTATTTAACTGCAATGTAAACGGCAAATCTTGTGATCTATACATTTCACTATTATTTACTTTCAAACTAGATTAAAATAATAATTATAATAGGTTTCTTACCGGCAAATTGCTGTTCGGATTCCAACACAAAATTCTATTATCCTTCCCACAGCTGATCAATAAATCCGGATCCTGCTCACACCAGGCTATGGACAAAACTCCTCTCTGATGGTTATCCAGCACTTTTAGGGGCGACGTGGCAAACCTCAAATCCCACAACTGGATAACCGGCGTTTGATCTTCTTCAGAAGCCAGACACAACTGCGTGGCAACCTCTGGATGCCAACAAACATGCTTCCAACGAATATGCGATGAAGTATCACTAAGTTTGATAATCGGTTCGTTTTTCCTCAAATCCCAAACGACGCAACGGGTGCTGAAAGCCGTGGCTAAAATATGCTGGACCTGGCGATTCCATGATAAACATTGAACGGTTTCAAATGGTTGGGATTTGGACCCGGGAGTCATGGGAGTGCTGGTGTTATTCAAATCCCAAATGTAGATTTCGGATTCAGAAGCTCCAGAGGCTAATAAATTATGCTGAAAAGGGTTGAAATCTAAAGATTGCACTGGACCGACGTGTTTTTCTGGGCGAGATATGAGACTTTCTTCGCCGGCAAGAAGTTTAGCAGCGTTGTAAATTTGAATAATGCCACCATCACAACCGCCAACAATAACACCGCTCGACTTGTCGCCCCCAATTCCATATGAGCCCCAAACCAATTTATAAAACCTAAAAACAGTGTCAGTACAAAATAACAAGTTTAGAGACGGCTTAACGATAAATCGACTGATTTATTGATCGACTTTTGAATAGGGTTCGGGACAAATTTTAAAACCGGTATTTTTACATTTATTTTTATTTAGGTAGCACTTTACACACTGCGAACAGTGTGTAAAATAAACGGTTTTCGTATTTTATTTACTTTACACATTATAGAGCTATAGTATTATTCACGAAAGATGACTATTCAGGGTCATTTATGAGCCGCCTGATATAATATTACTTGCACATAACTTCATTGCATTTTGTACCCATAGGCGCGCAACTCGAAATATTTAAGGATACATTTTAACTGAAAAAATAAATGTACCTTATTTGACAATTTGTTTCTTTTTAATAATAATAAGATTTATCTTCTTCACCTACGTTTTTGCACAAAACAAAAATATAGACTTAACGTAAACCATAAAATAATTTGATTTGAATGTCAACGTCACTGGATAAATATTAGTACAGAGGGCAGTGTAGTGCATAATTGCATGTCTGTTACTCTACAACATACGTCACTGCCATTTTTACTGTTTTAGAAAGTAATGGCACCATGTACGTATAGTATTATTCACGAAAGATGGCTATTCAAGGTCATTTGTTCGAAGAAAGAATACACATCACTTTATAGCAGTAGCTTAGCAACATTTTGTATTAGAAAAAGAAAGATTATTTGACCTATGTCTATTTAATTTATGTGGTGTCACAGGTATACGTAAATAGTGGCATTACTTTCTAACACACTATAAATAATAATGACATATGTCGTAGAATTACAGATACCTAATTATAGGGTACCTTTATAACCAGGGTATGGCCATGGGCCAGGATCGCCGCCATTATCGGTAATTCATTTCCCTATTTATTTGTAATAAATGTGATATTATATTATAAAAGAATATTAAATTATCACACTGTGAATTTATAAAGGTAATAAAAATTAATTAATTTAAGAGATACACAATTATTATTAAGACATACATTTAGAGGTTATGTAGAATATATGACATGGGTTGTTATTATCACATCTAATTTAATATCTGTAGTTCTTATTTACATATTAATTGTATATTCTAAACTTACCTTTTAAAAATTTAAATGATTGTGCTTAATATTGGTAATTTATAGTTGTTTTCAATATGTCAGTAATCGTGGTGGGTATCTTAACAAACTACACAAGTAAATAAAATAAAATATATTACTTACACTTTAAATACATATTAAAATGAGAATTAAATGTGTTTTTCATTAAAATAAAACAAATAGCCACGAAAATACATAATAATTTGCGCAAGAACAACACATATAACAGATGGCCCGGTAATGGCGGACGAAACGTGAGCCACGCCATGGCCATACCCTGGTTATAAAGGTACCCTACCTAATTATCTACTACACTATTGTTCACGAAAGATGACTATTCAAGGCCTTTTGTTCGAAGAAAGAATACACATCACTTTATAACAGTAGCTTAGCAACATTTTGTATTAGAAAGAAAAAGATTATTTGACCTATGTCTATTTAATTTATGTGGTGTGACAGATATACGTAAATAGTGCCATTGCTTTCTAACACACTATAAATAATAATGACATATGTCGTAGAATTACAGATTCCTAATTATCTACTACACTGCCATCTGTGCTAATATTTACCCAGTGGCGTTGACGTTTAAATCAAATTATTATTTCCTTGGTTTATAAGTTAAATCTATGTTTTTGTATTTTGCAAAAACATAAGCGAAGAACATAAATCTTTCAGAAAGGCATTATTTAGAAAGAAACATCATTTTCAAATGAATATTCTTATTTATTCAGTTGTCGGCTCCGGTGGCTCAATGGTTAGAGCAACGGCTCTGTCATGAGTATGCTAGGGGTCCTGGGTTCGAATCCCACTAAGGCATGGGTGTTTGTGTATGTAAACCTCTCTGTAATTGGGATTTAATTCTGTTGCGAGGTTTTAAAAAAAAAAAAAAAAAAAAAAAAAAAAATGTGTTCATAAATATTTCATGTTACACGCCTATGCAAACGAAATGCAATGAAGTTATCTGCACGTAATATTATATCAGACGGCTCACAAATGACCTTGGATAGTCATCTTTCGTGAATAATAGTTTACTTGCAAATAACTTCACTGCATTTCGTACCCGTAGGCGTGTAATGCGATATATTTATAGATACATTTTCACTGCAAAATAAATGTACTTTATTTGAAAATTTAGTTTCTTTGTAAATAATGCTTTTCTCAAAGTTATACCTTCTTCACCTACGTTTTTGCATATTAACAAAAATATAGACTTGATGTAAACTATAAAATAATAATTTGATTTAAATGTCAACGTCACTGCTTAAACATTAGTCCAGATGGCAGTGTAGTAGATAATTAGATGCCTGTAACTGTACGACAAACGTCACTGCTATTTTTAGTATGTTAGAAAGTAATGGCACCGTTTACGTATATCTGTCACTCCTTATAAATTAAATAGACATAAGTCAACTAATCGTTGTCTTTCTAATACAAAATATTGCTAAGCTACTGCTATAAAGTGCTGTGTATTATTTCTTCAAACAAATGATCTTGAATAGTCATCTTTCGTGAATAATAGTTTACCATCATCAATACACGTGTGTTATCTTACCTAAATTTACTTTTTTCTGTACATTCATGTTAGTAATACCGTAATACTAACTGAGTACTACAGTATTCAACTTCAGATCTGTTACTTGTCAAATGTGATGTGAACTCTGTATTTGGTGTGTTCAAACTGTCATGTCGTCATATTTCTAATTTGTTTCAAGAATGTTATTTAAGGTTGTATAACAAAAATTGTATGCAACTCAACTGTAAACTAGCTTTATGACAGTCGGTCAAAAATTTTTGTAACGAGGTTTGCCGATACTTGACCTGTTGTCATAAAGTTGTGTTTACACTCTTGTTGCATAAATAACTATTATATCTATTATATGTAGTACGAGTATTTTTTGTGAGTCCACGAAATAAACTGTGTAGAATACATGCGAACAAAGAGCCGTAAAAATATTGTAAAATCTGAGAAATACGTGAAAAACAGATGATAAAGAAGTTTCATTATACTTTTAAACCAGATTCACAAAAAAGTTTAAGCTATCTTCATTTTTGGATTAGTGAATTCTATTCCATCCCGGTATTTAAAATTGAATATTCATATAATGATAATCAAAAAAGGTACAGTGTGTTCAAAAAAATTCCTAACTCCGAGTAGGCTATGGACAATGAAACGTATGCTAAAAAATATTTAATTAAATGTCAATTTGACATGAGATATTGTCAAAAATGTTATCTAAAGAAATCGAAGCTTTTCTTCTTGAATCTTATTTTAGAATTGGAAACAAATTAGAAAACGGCGAATGTCAATATCCTATATTCTTCTTTATTGTCTTTTCTCCTTAAAATTACATTTCAAGATTAATTTTGACAATTTGACTTTTGACCTGAATAATGATCAGACATATGTTTCTCTGTTAATAGCCTACTCCGAGTTAGGAATTTTTTTGAACACACTGTAGTTACTTGGTTTAGATTAGACTATATTTTAAGAAATAAACTGTCAAAATGGACCTTTTCAATTTAAAGAGATAGAAGATATGCGCAATGGGAATCTGCGCATAGTAAGAACAAATGAGATCTATGGTATTTGTTTCTAAAAAATTTAGATTGTAAAGTTTCTGAAGCTGTGAATTTTGTTAATTGGAAGGTTTATTGGATAGAAAGCTTCAATTATTGTTTAAAGTTGTTTATTATTGTAACAACTAAAAGACGACGTTTCGGCACATGGTTATGGCCATTTTCAAGTCACAAAAAGTGAAATTTAGATTCAGTCAAATTTCACTTTTTGTGACTTGAACATGGCCATAACCATGTGCCGAAACGTCGTCTTTTAGTTGTTAAACAACTTTAAACAACAATTGAAGCTTTCTATCCAATAAACCTTCCATTTAAAAAATTTAGACGTAAAATGTAAGAATATCTCGGATAACTTTAAAATATCTTATCGAAATAAGTTACAAAAGCTTGTATTGAAGTTAAAATGTCTAACGATGCAAATTTTCACCGAGTATACAGGTATTTTAATGACTGCAATATTTTTGACGTTCCGTTTGACAGCCCAACTGGCAGTTGTTCTCGCCATTTTCTTACTATTTGCAGTGATAGATATAGCGGTTAAATTGAAAAGGTCCATTACAGTAAAATTCGTTAATCCAAAAATAAGGATTAGCTAAATCTTTTTTGTTTTTTGTGAATCGGGCTGTTGAGGAAGACAGTCCCGCCGGTAGTAAGGCAAACTGAGAAAAGTTACAGATATTGAATAAAAAAAACATTCTCATTTGTTTCAAATACCGAAAATTCCGGTTATTAAAGAAAATACGGAAACAAAATAGATTGATTTATTAAATACATTGATGAAATAGAATGAGTTCTATATTCCGCCGATTTTTTGGAGAATTTTTGTTTGGTTATTTTTCCAGTACCAACTCTATAGTATTTAACATTTCAAACATTTGACGTATGCTTGTTTCTAAGGTTAAAATTACGTATATCCAGTTTTACTAATTTTTAAGTCACACTACAACAAAAACTACGGTCCAATAAAACTACAAGAAAACTGGAACTCCGCTAAATTAAACTCTAACCTCAAAGATATATAAGATAATATTAAGATGTTGGTAACCCTGCTTTCAACAAAAATAAATTGATCAACTAACATTCCATTTGAGCCATTCAGTATTGCAGAGAATAGGAAAAGTTTTGACCTCTCTAGTTGAAATTGGAGAAAAGAGACACGTTTACCCAATGTAATTTCGGCTACTTAAAACTGGCGCTGATGCGAGCGACATCTACTGAATGGCTTAAATGGAACAGAGTATAGATAAATTGGTCGATTTATCCATCAATAAATTGATCGATTTATTGTTAAGTACAAAAACTCTAGTAATATCAACCTGTTATCACTTTGTGCAGATGCTTTGAGTTCCATATCCATCCCAGGTTCGGAAAGATTTAAGGAATACAATTCTAAGGTGGCATTTGTACTAAAAGATGCATCTAGCTGTTGTGCTGCAGTTCCAGTTGCTAGTAAAATTGGATACTGCGAGTCGGGAGACCACGTCACATTGACAGTTCGTTCTAAATCTTTAATCTTCATTTTAAGGCTGTAAATAATGACGAACCTCTATTTTTATATTATTCGGCAAGATGTAAATAATAGCTTAAAATGAATATATAACTGAATTATTCATACCTGGCAGTGATCACCCCTCGATTTTGGAATAATTATGATATATACATGTATTTAAATTTGAAGTATTAATTTTATTACGTTAAACAAGGATTATTATTCCAAATCGACACTTCCAACGTGGCTCCCTGCCAAATTTACATACATTTGACATCTACTTTCCTCCAGATTTGCACTACTAGAGCCACCATACGGTGCAAGCTAGAAGTTCGTGACATTTCACTGACAGTTGTCAAAATATAACTTTAAATTGCAAATTTAATTTAATAATCGATATTATGGTTGAGGAAACTTTAAATACAAGCAATAATAGACCAAAAGTATGTACATTTATATAACATGATGTGTGAAACACTTATTATTACTGATGTGTTTTATAACCTCTCTTTTTATATCATTGTTTTTAATATTTTGTTTTAGAGTAAAACGGCTAGACCAAAATCAGTTTATTTATGGACTGTTATCGATGTGCAAAAATGGTTACGGCGGCATTGCAGTGATTATTATCCGTTATATTGGGACAAATTCCAACAGCACGATATAACTGGAAGAGCTCTCATTAGAATGAATGAGAACACACTTCTTCGATTGGGAATTGTGAATACAGAACACAGAGAAGCTATTTGGCGAGAAATCATGAAACAGCGATTAAAAACGAATATTATGGAAATTCGAGACTTGGAACGGCGAAACAATTTGCATTATGAATGAGTATTAACTACTTTAGTTTATGGTTTATTTAATGTATATAATAATTAAGATTTTGTATTTATGTTGCTTGTATTTAAAGTTGTAGATAAATAAATAAAGTAAATATGTTAATAAGTCTTTTTTCTAACAGTAAAGAGAATTACGTTTTCATTTGTTATCATAAAGTTGGTGTTTTTTGAGGAGCAAACATCAAAGTTCTTTTTCGTATGACCCATAGCAACAAACGTAAAAGAACTGTTTCAATCGCTTACAGAATAATTTACTTTAATTTTATTATTTTCAATATGAAAATGGATTATATACTTTTGACAATTTTTAATATTAATTCCTGAACTCAAAATTATATTAGATACATTTTTAATGGACCTTTTCAATTTAACGGCTATCTCTTTCTATCGCTGCAAATAATAAAAAAAGGGCGTGAACAACTGCCAGTTTGGCTGTCAAAGGAAACGTCAAAAATGTTGCAGTCATTAAAATACCTGTATTCTCAGTGAAAATTTGCATCGTTAGACATTTTAACTTCAATAAAAGCTTTTGTAACTTATTTCGATAAGCTTTTTAAAGTTATCTGAGATATTCTCACATTTTACGTATAATTTTTTTAGAAACAAACGCCATAGATCTCAGTTTTTCTTACTATGCGCAGATCCCCATTGCGCATATCTTCTATCTCTTTAAATTGAAAAGGTCCATTACTTCCTGCTTGTCAGATTTTTTTAGAAATATCGATATATAGAACGAACCTAGAAAAAATAATGTGTGCTACGATACGAGCGTAAAGATTGCGGCGCTCCGCTCCTCCCGCCAACTTACATACATAGATAAGGAAGATAATGGTTTTCGGTTCAAAAATTCGATAGTGAGTTTTCAGTGAATAAGCACGAATTAAGATCCCCACAACACGTTTTTACAATAATGTCTGTCTGTATGTGTGTGTGTGTGTGTGAGGATTTTTTTCAACGATCTCTTATTTCAAACTTCCAAAAATTTCTATTTTCCGTATTTAAGCTTTCTGCACTCATATAAAGAGTTGGTTAGATTTTGGGTAAAATTGGATAACCGGAAGTGGTACGTTACTTATAACAGTTTTTAATGAAAAACTATATTAAAATATAATTCAAAACTATTCAACTTTAGTATTTAAGACTTTTATATCAATGGAAATAATATATTAGATTTTGGCTAAAATTGATATACCGGAAGTGACGCTTCACTTGAAGCTATGAACATATTTTCGAGAAAAAATATATTGATATAATCCAAATTGTCTCAGATTTGGTATTTAAAACCCATATATGATTGAGAACAACATATTAGATTTAGAAACTATATACAGGGTGATGACTCGAACACCCGAACAAATGGATTTAACATGTAATATCAGACTTTCGTAATTTCCTGCTTCCCTAAGTATTTTAGGTGAAAAAGATTCAAATGAAAGTAGTAGACCATAAAATTCTACATCTGAATCGAAAAACAAAATTAATTTTGCATGCTTTGTAACGGAAGAAATTAGCTATGAAAATGCAGAAAATCACCTAAAAAATAGCGATTGAGAAAAAATAAATATCTAACGGTTTATTTGTCAAATTAGTTTAATTTATTTTTATTACGTATCTCTAATTTTTGTTTAGTTTATCTATTAATATAAATTGATAATGGACCTTTTCAATTTAACGGCTATCTCTTTCTATCGCTGCAAATAGTAAGAAAATGGCGCAAACAACTGCCAGTTTGCTATTCATTTTCATAGCAAATTTCTGCCGTTACAAAACAAGTAAAATTAATTTTGCTTACTGATTAAGATGTAGAATTTTATGCTCTACAACTTTGAAGCTTTTATACCTAAAATAATTAGGGAAGCAGGAAATTACGAAAGTCTAAATCCTATGATCGGGTGTTCGAATCACCATTCTGTATATAATAAACTGGTAGTAGCACATTATTTGGAACTCTTAACAGATTTTCGAGGAAGAACAATAAAATATAATCCAAAATTTCGTGTTACTGACTTTTCTATTTATTGGAACAATAAATTAGATTTTGTTTACAAACGATCAACCGGAAGTGAACTTTATTTAAAGCTCATTGCTATTTTCAACATGGAATTGCGCGAGGTTGGCCACATCAGATTTTTTCGTTCATATTTGCGCTTACCGTATCTCAAAGCTGTCATCACTTTAGTTCTATTTAAAAATTTAGAAAAATTTTCAAATGTCTTCGGTCGGAATTGAACTCGGGCCTGAAAACCACAACCTGCTACAAACAAAAAATAAAAAAGTTTGGTTTTATAAATGATTTTATTTAAACAAAATTGTAAACGTATATCTGTACAAATACATAGAAAACTCTTTGGAATTATACCAGTAACCAGAAATAAATAAAAAAAGAAAGACCCTAAAGAATTATTTGCTGTTTGAATTACTATTTTCATTATCTATAAGTAAATTATTATTTACACCACTATCCTCATTGTCAGTATCTTCGTCGTTGTCTTTATTACTATCTCTAGTTTCATCGGCCATCATATATTTCTTAATTCCTCGTTCTAAGACTGTTCTTAGTATCTTGGAATCTTTGAGTATATCATATTCAGGTATTTGTTTATCTTGATAGGCCTTGGATTCAGCTTCATTATTAAGAGAATCAGCTGTTTGAATATTATGAGCATGAGAATGTACAGGAGGGTAGACAAGTCTTTGTAACAATCCTCCTACCATTGGCACAAGAGTCATAAGTTGAGTTCCTACAACTCTATCAAAATCCAGTCTCTGTTTTTCCAGCTCAAACTTCTGTTTTTCTAGTTCCAATTGTTGAGATTGAACGTTTAGTATTTCCCTTAAGATATTAACCAAATCTGAGGGATGGTTTTCATCGTCTCTGCCATGATCATTTGATTTCAGCCCTCCGCTGTCCATTAGCTTGTTGTCTGGTGGTTGGGGCTGTAGTTGTTGTGGAATTCCATGGTTGAGGATGAGCAGAGGCAGAGGAATAGCCCCATTTGGTCTCAAGGGGGCGAGGGCAGTCGGTGGCGGAGCAGGGGCTGGAAGAGGCAGCACCGTGGGGAGTTGTGCATTCATTTGGGCCATACTTGGTGCAGGTGGTTCTTGAATTGGTTTGGCGATTGATGTGGCAGGGATGTGGTTCTCTTCGTAGTCTGAACCTCTGAAAGAGAAGAGAACACGTGAGTGGACTATAACCTATGACTTATTTATTTACAATATTATAATTGTTGAACAAAATGTCAATAATGTAATTATATATGTACCTATTTCTCATTTTAAAATGATTTATATTAGAGTGAGTCAAAAGATAAAAAAATATGTAACAGTCAAATTATAAAAATTTGTAATTTTGTACGTCTGCGCACTTATAAGTAAATATAAATATATTTAAGGAATTTATTTATTAGTTCTTAGTGCGTTTGTTTAAAAAATTCCAAGTGCCGTCGTTTAAAAATGTAAGATTTATTAAAGCATATAGAACTGACATTAAATACAGGTAGTCGCACATTTTTATACATACATACATAAAAATATATAAGCTATTTTGGAACATTCTTGCTATCTCGAGAAGTATAGAAGTTACGAAGTTGGTTACAAAGACTACTTTAATAAGCGAAACAAGAATTTTTTTAAACCAGTGGTTTTCAAAATACGGTTTGCAACTTTTTTACCTCTCGCTAAGGTGTGGATGTGTGTGTGGATGTTGGATCCACGATTTCTCAAATACTATAAGACTTAAGACATTTTTAACTACGGATTCCTCAATTTAACAATAATGGGAAGAGTTGATTAAGTTTTGGTAACAATTGGACAACCGGAAGTAACAGTTTCAACAACGCAAAAGAATATACGTAAAAAAGAATATAACAGGAATTTGCGAAAAAATGACGAATGTAAAGAAAAAGAAAAGGAAAATAGAAAAAAAATTCAGTATATAAGTATTGTACAATAATTTATATTAAAATAACCCATAGATTTTGCAAATATATATGAGAATTATTTTGTAGTGAGACATGAATATATGTATTTGTATTTAAAAATATTTTTCGTTTTATGCGTACAACCAGGTAAAATATTTGGCGAGAGGTTATGTGCTGACCACATCAGATTTTTATTTTAAATGGCAACCCGTTTTTTACTTATTTTTCTGAATTCAATGATATCCTTATGTAATGCTCTAATATTACAGAATATTATGTAAATGAAAATTATGCTGATTTATATCTTGTTCCATTTAAGCCATTCAGTATTGTAGAGCACATGACTTCTCTGATTGGCTGAAATTGGAGACATGAGACAAGTTTACCCAATGTAATTTCGGCTACTTACAACTGGCGCTGATGCGAGCGACATCTACTGCATTTAAATGGAACAGAGTATAATTTTTAAAAATTTAATAAGAGTTATGAAGAAAACAAAATATACCTAAACTTATTCATACATATCAAGCTTTTCTTCGTGAATAAAATTCATTTTATCACTGAGAAAGTATACGAAATATTTGTTTTGACATTAAACTACAGCTAGAATTAATATGAAACAAAATATGTACATATTAAACTGCTTGCTTCATAGCAGACTTATTAAAATTAGATTTAAATTATATCAGCATAATTTTTATTTGCATTTTTCTCAAATATTTTGTAATATTAGGGTATTATATAAAAAAAGTTTCCATTTAAAATAAGACCCACATTTTCAGAACCATTCGGTCTAAAAAAATTCTTGTTTCGCTAATTTATTTATTTAGCTTGTGGCAGTATGCAGAATGTCCCAAAACGTACCGGCAATATTTCAAATATGAAGTCTAAAACTTTACTTAGAGCCGAAAAGTCCAAATAAACATACGTCCTTAACGTAAAATTTTAGTTCAACGAATTTTACAAAATAACTTTTTTGTTTAAAACATTTTTATTATTTTATTTACAATAAATGTTCAAAATATCGGCGGCCTGTTGTATTCTTTGGCGTAATTGTTCCACCGTGTGCATTTCAGTTGCATAAACAATCTGTTTCATGTAACCCCAAAGCACCAAAGATAAAAATCGAATGGAGTCGAAGTGACAGCACGCATTTTAGAATCCCATCATAGAAAACAGGTGAATGCGATTTTACTTTTACAAATCTTGGTAGCACGCACTTTAGAATGAGCTTCTTTCACATTTTTCAAAAAATATTTTAAATGAAAGTTTATGCAATATTTTTCTTATAAATAATAATTTTTTTTAAATAATTCGTTGTTATTTTCGTAAATAATTAAATAAAAATATTGGCGTCAAAAATAGTCATGAAAAACAACCCCCCACTCCTGTATCGTAGAAGCACATACATTACGTCATTCACAGCCAATAGAAAAACAGGAAGGCACATACATTACGTCATTCACAGCCAATAGAAAAAGTTTTTCCACCACCTTCGTTTATTTTTGTTATTTAGATACATAAACGTAGGCGATACTTTGTCACATGTTAATAACAAACTTATAATTTGACATTTGACGCTGACATTTTCCATTAAAAATGAGTAATAATGGCTAATAGACTACACTCAAGTAAAGTCGGACAGTTACCGAAAATCAATAGCTGAATGGTGGCTAAATTTATATCAGAAAACGATTGTTTGTTCCAGCCAAAAATTTCTTTTCTTCGCATCTTTTGGCATATTTATAAATTCAATAGTAGGTTTGCTCTTACCAGCATTTTTTCTTACTCATTTTATATTGAATTTTTTATTCTCTAACACGAAATTTGATACTTGTTTGACAACTTTGACAATATATTTATCATAACACTTGTAACAAAACACAAAGAATTGACACTTTAAAGGGACCAATTATTTAAATAATATCTTTTTAAATTTAGTACTTAGAAGGCATATAAAAATTCTTGCAACATCCCTTTTTTGGGTTTTATACTATTAAAATAAAAAATATTGTGATAGTTGTATATAATAAATATATGAGTTAGCTCTGAATTGAATTGTGACAAAATAATGACATTAGGTTTGTTCGTTTCGCACCCTTGCGTCTACGGTTTACTGCCGCGCCCATATACTTTGTATGGAGGCGGCAGTAAACCGTAGACGCAAAGTAGCGAAACGAACAGACCTATTAGTTTAGTACTTTCGCTTGGAGTCGTACGCTTGCAGGCGAATATTTTGAGACACGCATGCTACCAAATTTTCGATTCGTGGCGAAAAGCGAAAACAAATGCCTCAAAAGTTACCAAACAAAGGACATGATCATGACAACTAGATCAGTATAAATAACTCGTTAAAGGTTAAGTTTAGGACATATGTTTATATGAACTTTTCTACTCTAAATAAGTTCGAGAATTCATCCCAGAAATATTGCTGGTATGTTTTGGGACATTCTGTATACACAAAAATGGTTATAAATGCAATTATATAACGCCAGTTAAAAAATTAATTAATTAATAAATAATAATTTAGATGGAGATGTTACAGCTCAAGGTCAAGGTGTTGAATCCAGAGAATAGCTCTAGATGGACATTCTTGAATATGATGGATAGTTTTGGCTCATTAAAGTAGTCTTATAAAATATAAATTGTTTGTTAATTTAACCGACTTCGTAGCTCCTGTACTTCTCGAGATAGCAATAGTGTACCACTTAAAATGAACAACCTGTGTATATGTATATGTATATATATATATATATATATATATATATATATATATATATATATATATATATATATGTATATATATATATATATATATATATATATATATATATATATATATATATATATATATATATATATATATATATATAAACTATTATTCACGAAAGATGACTATTCAAGGCTATTTGTGATCTGATATATTACTTGCAGATAACTTCATTGCATTTTGTATGCATAGGCGTGCAACATGAAATATTTATGGTCACTTTATAACTGAAAAACTAAGAGTAATTTATTTGAAAATGAATAATGCATTTCTGAAAGATTTATGTTCTTCACTTATGTGTTTGCGAAATACAAAAACATAGACTTAACTTATAAACCAAGGAATAATAATTTGATTTAAACGTCAACGCCATGGGTAAACATTATCACAGAGGGCAGTGTAGTAGATAATTAGGTATCCGTAATTCTGCGACATATGTCATTATTATTTATAGTGTGTTGGAAAGCAATGCCACTATTTACGTATATATGTCACACCACATAAATTAAATAGACATAGGCCAAATAATCTTTCTCTTTTTAATACAAAATGTTGCTAAGCTACTGCTATAAAGTGATGTGTATTCTTTCTTCGAACAAATGACCTTGAATAGTCATCTTTCGTGAATAATAGTATATATATAATAGGGTATTCTCTCATATTTTTTTTATATTTTTTTCTTGAAGAACAGATATATCTAAGAGTACCTGTGAAAACCCGAATTAAATATTCCTTTTAATAAGCGAGATATTAATTTTTAAAATTTGATTTTGTTGTATCACGTGATAGTGACGTACTAGTTGTACAGTGCCAGCGGTGGGCTATCAGTGGTTCATGCGACCTCTTATCGCGTTCGAACACGGAGTAGGGATTTCAACTGGTCTCCCATTGGAAGGTCATCTAGTACATCAGCGAAATTTAAATACTTTATATCTTTTGCAACAATCAATTTCTAATATGTTTTTTTGTTTTTTCCCTCTTGTTTACCGATCAACACTAATATTTTATATAAGTTTTTAATGTTGGCAGTTCTCGGAGAATACCCTATTGTAGATTTACTTTAAAAATAAATAAGTAAATAAATATAACAATACGGCTGATTATTCAATGTTGAATTGCTAAAATGCTTTTATTCGCAGATTTCAGTGACAATATATTTGTGCCGTTATCAGTACCAGGCATCAACTCATGAGCACTCAAAGATGCTACAGAATGTACCAAGCGGATCATTATTGTGCGGTTTTAAAATTGGAAATAGTTTCCAAGTTTAGTTTTAGTCGGTTTCGAATTTGGACCATCATAATTGAAAAGAATTTATTCAGTAGTCATTAGGGATTATTTAAAAAAATATATATTTTAGCAGCCTTTGTTTAAAAGTGTTACCTAATACATTAGAACAAAATTTTGTAATTATATTATACGATTCATATATTAAAATAATTTAAAAATAAATTGTATTTTAATTTCTTTTTCATTAAAAAGAATGATATATTTTATATTTTGAATAGTATTTGTTTGAATTAAAAAAAATAGAAAAACGTATTTAATATTTTAAATAAAATAAAACTATTCTTACCCCAAGCTGTCATTTCCAGTCCAAGATTCCATATCATCATTGATATCAATATCAAGTTCTTGTTTGATATCTTCGCATCTTGGTCCTTCCAGCGGCGGTTCATCAAAAAAAGCCGGCTTCTTATCTTCTTTATTCTTCCCCTCCTTCCCCAAAATAGCATCCATGGCTTTAAAGTGGGGCCAATCTGGGTCCACGGTCCCAATTCCTGATCCAGTGACCATTGTGCGTTTGATTCGATGGTATAGGCACTTCAAATTCCGGATCCTGGTTTTAATTTCATCCGGAGTTCTACAGAAGCCGCGTTGTTGCATATTGGCGGCAAGAAGACGCATCACCGGAGCTTTCCGGTGCGTCAGATACAATTTGTTTTGTATCACTGGACTGCCCCAAAGCGAAATCAATAACTTCGTTTCATCTTCACGAAAGTTTGTTGTTCGTTTCTTTTGTATTGTTCGCACTTGGTAGGTGTCCATTTCGCCATTTGTTCCATGTTGCGATAGTTTTCGTTTGTTGTTAGGCATTTGAAGAAGTACACTAAAAAAATATTTTAAATGCAGAGCAATGTTATAAACGATGTTAACGGCTTGAATGTTCGACTGATAATGGGGATGTCGTTAATAATATAAAATAGTGGTTACTTAACTTTTGAGGGAATTAAATAACATTAATTAAGGAAATAAAATACAAAAATTAATACTTTGTTTACATTTATCAATACCTACAACGTTTATATTGGCCGAATATTATAGAAATTTAAAAGTTTCAACAATAAAAATAATAAAATAGTTTAACTCAAAGATATTCGTCGCGAATATTTTGATTAGACTTGATACACACAATACACTAATTTTAATTTACAATTTACAATATATAAAAACATAAATAAATATATCATCACGGCATATTACCCATTGCTGGGTGTGCCAATCTGTTTTGTACACAGAATTCGGTAATGATGATGACATATTTGTACCGTGTGGGCGTTTACCAGGCGTCACCTCACGGGCACTCATTGCTGGCGTGGAGAGTGCACCACAGGGGTCAATTTTGTATCATTTAAAATTTGAAATATTTGCCGTCACTCAAGATCGATCCCGGTTCCCCAGATTCGCGACCAGACACTTAGGCACGCGACCACGAGACCCCATAAAAACATAAATATGTAAGTATATTAATTTGACTTAATACGTCGTTTTGAGTATACCAACTTTATTTTATTCACAGATTTCGGTATTAATAACAAATTATTATTGTTTATCACGAAATTTACAAACGGGCACTCATAGCAGATGTGGAGAGTGGACTACTAGGATCATCTTAATGCGCGAAATAATGTTCGGCCGGATACGAACTCGAGTCGTTAGAACTATAAGTCATTTAATTTCAACGGACACGGATCCCATATTGATTTATTAGATATTACCTGTTGGGCACTCATAACTAATGTGGAGAGAGTACCACACGCGAGATATAAAAATAAAATAAATAAATATTAACCACTGCTGGGTGTGCCAATCTGCTTTGTACACAGATATCGGTAACGATGAAATATTTGCACCGTGCTGGCGATATAATAGGGGTTACAGCTCAATCGAATTAAGAGAAATTAGTAAAAAATAGTGAAAGTATATGCTTAATAATGAATATTAATTAAGAAATAAAATGATATAATTGAAATACTTCGGAAATAAGGGGTTTTTTGTTTTAGCAGCTCGTCACTCATATGAAATCCATATATATTATTTTGATTGGCGACTCAAAGATCACCTATAAATATATAACGAATACCGAGTTAGGGGCGGAGCCTTCTACCAATGGAAGTAGAGAAATTCAAATAGCGGAGGCGTAGCTAACAGTCCAGTAGTGCAATTCTCAAACAGTTTTTATTTGAATATAAATATTTTGCATTAAACTTAATAATTTAAATACATTCCAATTATAAATCATGTCAACTTGTACAGTATAATAATATTCATTTATTTATTATAAATATAATTTAGAAATAGCATATATTTCAAAAACATTTAGGTCCACGAAGAAAATAGTTTGATATAAAAACTTATATACGTGACGTCACATCTATATTTTCAAATTTCGGAGGACTGTAACTCGCTTATTAATAGGAATTTTTCACCAGATTTTCACCGACAGTCTTAGTTTTACTTATACGTTCAGATGAAATTATAAAAAAAAACAATGGTGGAATCCCCTATTTCTAAATAATTGATTTCGGCCGAATTCGAACGCGGGCTATTGGATTTACAACCGGTTGTTCAGAATGATAAGAAATAATATTAAAAATAACAATAATAAATAAAAAAGAAAATTGTTGGGTAATATTTATTGTTGTAATGAAAACAATTTGTGATAGGATTAATAGTAAATTATAAATTGTATTGATTTAGAAAATGATAAACAAAAACATAAAAGAAAATATAAAGTTTTCAACAAAACTATATACTGCATTCGTTTGTTCTATTCAGTTTTATTGTATGTGAAATTGTACAGATGTTCAATTCAATATATCACACAACACAAACAAAAATTTCCTAGTTTCCTTTATCCCTCAAATCCCGCCTTTAATCCTTCCGTACCCGCCATATTCATGACGTAACGAAGTAGTTGAGCCGCTGGTAAGCCACTTTACCTTTCATTCCCCGTTTAATCTGTCTACAAGAGCCACTAACCTGTCTCCGACGTCTTCTTCTGCGGGTTGCGGTACCCAGGGGGTGGAATCCAGGCTGACACCGACGTAGGGCACGTTGAAGCGGTCGCGGCGCTCGCCGGTCGAGCAATCCGCTGAGTCGGCCTGGCTGAGAGCCACACAACCCTACTGGGTCGAGATCGATATAGCAGGGCCTGCGCTCAGCAGGACACTTAAGTCGCAGTGGGGTGAAAAGGACGCTGACAAGGGTAGCTTTTTATAACTTCAGATGGATTTTATTAATTTTTGTTCAGGATTCGAATGTTTCAGAGGAAATGATGTAAGAAAGCGATCAGGATGTTTTGAGAAAGTTGTAGGTTATGATTTCAAGTGGATTAACGCACAGATTAAAGTAATTATTATTTTAAAGTAAAATTGAACTCTAGTAGTTTATTGGTTTATAAAAGTAAACCGACTGAACTACTGATTTAATTTATTTTGATTAATCTTTAATTTCTTTTCTTTATATTTTGTTTTCAAGGGTTTCTAATTTGCTTAAGTATATTATAAGTAATCTGCACACTGATCTTGCATTTATTTTGATTTCATGTTCTGTACTTAGCAAATAAAATAAATAATTATTACTTCCTTTTTCATTATGAAGTAGTTTTGTTTAAAATAATATTTTTAAAAGATATATTGTCATTCAAAACAGTTTTGCTAGTTGTACTAGACAACACGTGACAACAAATTTGAATTTAATTTGAGATCCAACTGCTTAAAAAAGGGGGCAGGTTTTCTATTTGGTTTTCTGCAATATAGGTTGCCAAATTTTAATATAAAGTATTTTTTATTATTTTCATAATAAAATGTTAGTTCAATATACATAAATAAAATATAGAAGTAGGTAATATATTTGAAAGAAAATATACAGGATAAGTCTGGGAAGACGCCTCCCCCCCCTTAACTTTTTTATTATAAGTATTAGAAAAAAATGGCTCATATAAAAGTTTTATTATTTTACATATACTATTTGATGGCAGATGTAGATATTATCAACTTTTATTTTTCAAATGGCAACCTATAATTATTTTAATAAAATAGAAACCGCCATTTTTTTTCTCTTTTCAACGATGTATTATTTTTTATTAATGTATTTGAAAAAATTCGAGAAAAATGAGATAATTTAGAAATATTAGAAATAATTTTTAAACAAATATTATAGGTGGCTATGTGAAAATAAACAAAACGTAACAATGTAAAACAATTAAATTAATGTCAAAAAAGTATACATTTGTTTGTTACTTAATTTAACTTATTTTGTAAACAAAAAAAAAAAACATTTTGAAATGTTTACGAAGAACGAATTATCTCATTTTTCTCGAAATTTTTCAAATACATTAATAAAAAATAATACCTCTTTGAAAAGAGAAAAAAATGGCGGTTTCTATTTTATTAAAATAATTATAGGTTGCCATTTGAAAAATAAAAGTTGATAGTCGTATCTTGTAAACCTGACTTTATAAAAAATATCTACATCTGCCATCAAATAGTATATGTAAAATAATAAAACTATTATATGAGCCATTTTTTTTATTACTTAAGTTAAAGGGGGGGGGGCGTCTTCCCAGACTCAGCCTGTATAAATAGCTTATATTACAGACTAAAAGTTTTAGGGCATTTTAAATTTCTTTCATATGAATTTGTAAACCACCATAAAAATACTAGTTATATATTTTTAATAATGAAAAGTTTATGCCATATTTCAATACATTTGTTTAATTGTTTTTATTATAACAACATGAAAAGTACAAACGTACAAGCAGTTAATAAAATTTTAGATCATTATTGACTAAATTTCAAGGATGTATAATTTTTCGGTTTTCTATCAATAAATCTCTGGGGTCATTTCACATTTTTTGATATATTTTTTCTTGAAATAATAGATCAAATTAAATATATAGGTGTTTGTTTTACACCTTTTAAGTCTTTACAATCAGAGATGATTTTTTAATAGTTGCCTTATGGGTCGATTCTGTTCACATCTGTAAGTCTTACAGATCTGTAAAAACCTGACAAAAACGCATCTGTTTTTGTTGATTAATTAAAATTATACATAAGAGTGCAGGTTTCGTTGCGATTTTATTCATTATTTACAAATTTACAGATCTGTAAGATTTACAGATGTGAAACAGAATTGACCCATTAATTTCAAATATTTCAATGTTGATGACCGGTACTGACGACATGGCTTCACGGATACGACTGTCGAGCTCTACCGGTTCAGTTTAGAACTATGATTGTTTGGTTCTTTGGTTTGATATTTATTTAAATAAATGTTTTATTTACATACCTTATACTACACTAGTACTTGTGAAGAAATACAAAATAATAATCTTCTCTCTTGTATACTCTGCTGACACAAGTCTATCACCTGTTACAATTTTAGGTTAGGTTAATGTTTTGTGATTACAACGGCTAAAACGGAAATCAAGTGGGGCGTAAATGTGTGTGCATGTGCATGTGTGAGAGAAATGTCTTGTGTGAGTTTAAAGCCATGACGCCACAAATTTAATCCGTGTTTTATTTATTATATTTATTATTTTATACTACTATATTTATTGAGATGGATTACACGATTTTATAAAAAATTTGACATTTTTTTAATGATCCCATCATAATATACACTGATTTGTATTGAAGATACATTTTACTGTCATAAATATTCAAATGAAAATAGCACAATATTTATTCAAATCATTACAAATATATCGTGGCTGTACTTCTAGAAGTGACCAAATCAAAAAACGTATTTTGTGAGATTAAATATTTTTGCGGTAATTGGAAAAATCAGGACTTAAATGTTACCTTCATTTTCTGATATTTTTCCTCTTTTGCTAGGCATAACTTTTTATGTTTATGATATTTTTTTTGTAGTGTAAAGGAATTTGGAAGGAGGGACATAGGTTTTGACTTGGTCACTAATCTATTTTGAATATAAATAATAATTGTTAAAAAGTTGTTTTTAGCTGTGCAATTTTTTCATGTATAGGGATTACATTTTTAAAACACTTGAACACTAACTCATTTTCCATAACTTTTGACTTGGTCACTTTTAGCAGTACACCCACGACCCCTATACAGGGTGTTAAGCGACTCGACCGACAAACATACCATATATTCCGGGCGTCATTACGATCAAAAAATGTTATATGACCTATACTCTATTTCAGATAACAATAGACTGCTGCGCCAGCCTGTTTTACACACATACAATTTATGAATTAGTACATGACATACTTGACAGCCCGAAACGTCGAAATTTGATTATATTTAATTCTTTAGTAAATAAACAGTTACTTAAAAATTGTTAAATAGATTATAAAGTCAAAATGGAATAAATAATATACCTGCTTACATATCCCTATTGTAAACTTGGTTTGCGTTTAGACCAATCAGAAAGCTGGAATCGTAAGCCCTATCTTACTCCTAAGTCTATTCTTATCTGAAATACAGTATATAGGTGAATTCCTCTTTGTTTCGGAGATATCGAAGGAATTTAAAAAAAAATATATAGTTAGCCTTGACGAATTAACGTATGTTTGACAAATGAATGATTTTTGTGCTGTCGGAGAAGAATGGACCACGAATGGACCTTTTCAATTTAAAGAGATAGAAGATATGCGCAATGGGGATCTGCGCATAGTAAGAACAACTGAGATCTATGGCGTTTGTTTCTAAAAAATTTAGAAGTAAAATGTGACAATATCTCAGATAACTTTAAAAAATCTTATCGAAATAAGTTACAAAAGCTTTTATTGAAGTTAAAATGTCTAACGATGCAAATTTTAACTGAGAATACAGGTATTTTAATGACTGCAATATTTTTGACGTTTTGTTTGACAGCCCAACTGGCAGTTGTTCGCGCCATTTTCTTACTATTTGCAGCGATAGAAAGAGATAGCCGTTAAATTGAAAATGTCCATTGCCGAACTACATGGAAGATAGTCCTTTGGAAGCTCGTCGTGGCATGTGGTTCCAGCAAGATGGGGCACCACCACATTTTGCGAGACAGGTGACGGTGTTTCTTAAAAAAAAATTCCGGAAAGGTAGATAGGACGAGGTGGTCCTGTACATTGGCCAGCTTGGTCACCTAACTTGTCGCCTTTAAATTTTTTCTGTGGGGTTGCCTCAAATCTTGTGTGTATAGTAATGGTAAACCAGATACACGCGAAGAGTGGACAGACCGTGTAGTTGAAGCTATTAATTTTCTAAAGAATGAACTGGCAACATTCTATGACTCGAAGGATAGCTGTATGTTTAGAAAATGGCGGTTCTCATTTTGAACAGTTGCTGTAATTGATGAAAAATTTTCTTTTATCATTTTTTAAATTCCTTCGATATCTCCGAAACAAAGATGAATTCACTTGTAGGTTATATAACATTTTTTGATCGTAATGACCCCCGGAATATATGGTATAAGTTTGTCGGTCGAGTCGCGGAACACCTGTATATTACAAAATCTTTTAACCTGCAGTGAGTATAGAAATATAGGTTTCAATCCTAGGAATCAACAATAATAACAAATATAGAATTATTAATATGAAAGACAACAATTAATACATTTGGTATAGGTACCTACCTATAGGATTCGTGATTTTGCATAATAATAATTTGTACTTTGTAAACAATTAAAAATTACAAAATTTATATTACACCAATTATTTAAAAATAGGTAGTTCAAAAACTATATTCTTTTTGTACATATGTCTCTTGTTCAATTAAATAAATAACAAAGAATATAACAATTACGAATGCATAGCGACACAATAATTACATTTTCCCTACGCAAAAAAAATACTGAAAATATTAATCTCACCCTTAACAAATTTTTCCCAATATTTTCTCCCAGTCGCGTATTCTTATTAGAGCGTCTTTTGCAGCACAAGCCATGATGTTCTCCGCAGAATTTTCAGGTTCTAAACTGAGGATAGTAGCAGCTTCTTGAAGACAATGGACCACTTCTTTCAGTCGTTCACGAAGATCTTCTTTGCTGATGTTTTCGCTTTCGAAATCGCGGGTTGCTTGGATCATTAAAGGAGCGTGAAGCTCGTACAAAGTCATACCTAGAAGAAGGTTTTGACAGAATACACAATGTCCAATTGAGACTTACAAAATTGATTTAGACGCAAGAGGCCCCCCCTAGGAAAAATTACATATTAGTCTAATTATTTTATATTTTAATTATTGCTATAATTTTGTGAATGGTGTGATATAAATTGATTAATCGACAGGAATTTAAGTTAGTAAATAATTTAGTAATTATTCGATTTAAAAAATTCTGATTAAGCAATAATTATTCCACAAATTATGCTTTTTTTAAACAATAAAATAAGCGTTTTGTACTTGACATCCTAACCACATTATTCTTAAATTCACTGTATTTAATCGCTAGCTAAAGTAACCAGCGATGCCTAGGAGTTTTCACGTAGAAAATTTCAAAACATTCCACATTATAGGTATACTTAAATATTCCGGAGAGTTCGAAAAGTTTCTTACATGTTCCAAAATAATCTAAAATGTACATAAAAGTTTAAGCAGATTTTCATAAAGTTCCAGAGAGTTCTAGAATGTTTCGCAAAGTTCAGAATTTCGAGAGAGTTATGGAATTTTCCATAAAATTCCAGAACGTTTTAGAATTTCCTTTTCCATAAAGTTCTTTAACGTTCTAGAATTTTTCTGAAAGTTCCAAAAAGTTCTATCTGTTTGTATCGCTATTTAAAACTAAACTGAGCTCAGCCACCCTTTACATACTTATTTAAAATTGCCAAAAATTTATAGAATATTCTAGAATTTTCCGATATATTCCTGAATTTAATGGGATATTCAATAATTTTTTGGAATATTCTAGAACAGTGATTTTCAAAACACATTTTATAATGCGTACATACGACAAAATGGGATTTCCTATTTACTTTGCATTTCGAACTCAAAGGACCTGGCCCCCCTTAGAAAAATTTTCTAGTTACGCCCATGGACTTAGGCCCGATCCTACAACCTCTAGTTAAAGAGATAGTTTATTAACGATTAGTTAAGAATTAAACTGATATTTAACCAACGGTGGTAAGAACAATTTTGCAACATAACTGTTGGTTAGCTACGAGGGCTATTCGGAAAGTAAGGTTGCAAGAAGGCGCGTAGCTCTCGCGGGGAATTATGTTTTACAAAGTTGGTACCACTGCTATGTAGTGGGGAGCCAGCCGAAGCAAACGAGCGGTGCCGGACGTTAGTAGCTAACTATCACTTTAACTAGAGGTGACAGTAGCGGGCCTAAAGGCTCAAGGCCTACTATGTCAGGGACCATAAATAATGATCATCCTCGTGTATCTCTCTTACCTCTTAATCTTGAATATCCAGGCTCCAATTTATCAAATACTTCCATTAATTCTCTACAAATCTCCACTTTTCTTTTTAGCAACTTCCGTGGTAGTTCGTGTATAAGATAGCCGGTTACTTTTCCGTATAACTGACTGAGAGAATGCTTCACCCCTAAGCAATGAAAATGCGTAGGATGCAACACATTTCTGTATCGGTGTAAAAAAGATTCGAATCCTGTGATGTCGTTTCCATCTATCGCTTCGACTTCATCGCTGATTCTGACAAAATAAAATTGAAATTGTAGAAATTGAAAAGAAAATATTCGTTCAAGTGTTAAATCGATACTTTTCTTTCGTGTTTGATAATTTGCAACTTATAAAATTTAAATCAAAAGGTCTGCAAATTGACTGATTAATATTTTATGACATGATTTCAATTCAAGGTAAATTGTAGGGTGACTACTGATTCTTATAACTAACGAATATTGATTTGAAGCTTCATGAAAAATGTACGCTATCAATAAGTAAAGAAAAAAGTTGGAATCTACAATAATGCATGAGCATACCAATTAAATAATTAGGTTTCTTTGTTAATCTAATTTAAGACTTAGACTTAAAGGTATAATTATAAAGATTATTTACTTATCCATTAGTATTCGATGAGTCCTCCCACTTATTTCATAACCATTACAGCTTTTATTTGTACATGTCCAACTTGAGTCAATATTTAAGGGTTCTTTTGCTACTACGGTAATGTCATGACATTTAGGGCATCGTAAGGTCCCAGCGTTTGTGTCTAATTCTGTAGGGTCCTTACACCTATAAAAAATATATTTTATGATTTAAAATTTAGTAAATGTTGTTATTTATTTTTATTGTTATTGAGAAAAATATAATTTGAAAATAGCAGAAACTGTATCAATAGATTAAACTTTTATAATTATTGTTTCAATATCTTCCATTATAAAAGCGTGATTCTTTCATTAATTAGTAATAGTAGAGCTTAAATAAAAAGTTTATTTATTTCTATATTTGTATGGGGTCTCGTGGCCGTGTGCCTGAGCGTCTAGTCATGAATCTGGTGCCTCGGGTTCGATCCCGACCGACGCCAATAATTATTTAAGTACGGTAAAAAAAAAATGTTTACGCTAGCGGACGAAATTTGAAGCCCGACGCGTAGCGGAGCTTTTTTATTCGTCCAAGGATGTAAACTTCTTCGGCTTGTACAGGGTGTAAATCGAAAAGTGGAACATAAGAGTTTAACATGGGAAATAAGTGTATTTTAACTGCCTGTAACTTTTGGAACAGCCTGTATATAAATATTAGTGCTGATGTATATTATAGAGAATTTCATGTAGATTCTAAATTTGCAAAGAACAAGCTTTAACCGCTTAGAAGCTACGGGCAAAAATAGAGAAAATGAGCTAAACAAAAATTCATCGTTTATAATAAAAATTATTCAAAAATAAGTGTACATTTAACTGCCTGTAACTTTTGAAACAGCCTGTATATAAATGTTAGTGCTGATGTATATTATAGAGAATTTCATGTACATGCCAAATTTGCAACGTACAAGTTGCTAGCTTTAACCTTTTAGAAGCTACATGCAAAATAGAGAATATAAGCTAAACAAAAATTCATCGTTTATAATAAAATTTATTCTAAATTAAGTGTACTTGCCTGTAACTTTTTAATAAGCCTATATATATATATATATATATATATATATATATATATATATATATATATATATATATATATATATATATATATATATATATATATATATATATATATATATATATATAAAATATTGTAATAATTGTACTTTGTATAGTTAGAAAACTATAATATTATTGCAATGTCAATTAGTAACTGTGTCTAATTTAATTTTTTTTTCGGTGCATAGATGCTACCTGAAAGTAGCAAAGTGTCAATTCTTTGTGTTTTGTTACACGTGTTATGATAAATATATTGTCAAAGTTGTCAAACAAGTGTCAAATTTCTTGTAAGATAATAAAAAATCAGTGTAAAATGAGTAATTTACAGTACCGTATTGTGCCTTCTTGCAAAAATGCTGCTAGGAGCAAACCTACTATTGAATTTATAAATATGCCAAAAGGTGCTAAGAAAAGTAAATTGTGGCTGGAACAAACAATCATTTTTTGATATAAATTCAGCCACCATCCAGCTATCGACTTTCGGTAAACTATCCGATCTAACTTGAGTGTAGACTATTAGCCATTATTACTTTATTACTTACTCATTTATAATGGAAAATGTCAGCGTCAAATGTCAAATTAGAAGTTTGTTATCAACATGTGGAAAACTATCGCCTACGTATATTTATCTAAATAACAAAAATATACGACGGTGATGGAAAAATGGTTTTTCTATTGGCTGTGAATGACAATGTAAGTGCTTCTACGACACAGGAGTGGGGGGTTGTTTTTCATGACCATTTTTGGCGCCAATCTTTTTATTTAATTATTTACGAAACTAACAACAAATTATTAAAGAAAATAATTATTTATAAGAAAAATATTGCATAAACTTTCATTTAAAATACTTTTTGAAAAATGTGAAATAGGCTTATTCATCTAGTTATTCCATTTCAGGTATCCGTGCTATAAATATCTATACAGGGTGTTTCACGAAAACCGACCACCGTCATTATTTTCTTTATTATTATAGTTACAAAAAAATACTATAGAACAAAGTTGTAGGAGACTAAGGGTGAAATCCCATGAGAGATGAAAATATTTTTTTAAACCAGTGGTTCTCAAGTTATAACACAAAGTTATATTTTTTCAAATGGGATCCTACATATTTTTTATTCCGATTCGATAGCGTATATTTTTCTGAATTCAACCACGTATTAGTTTTATATCCTTACATAATAAAAATATTGAAAAAAATGAGATTGAAATTTAACAAAAAAATTATTTTTAATATTTATGTACAGTAGGCTATGGATGAAAAACAAGAGTGAAAAAATTAAATTATGGTATATTAAAGAACGTGTTTTATAAGACATGTTTTTTTCACACGCGTCAAAATTGACAAGTGCGAAAGAAAGTCTTATAAAATGAGTTCTTTATACTATTTTTTATATTTTGCGCCTTCTATAATAACATTTACTTACTCAATTTGTAATTATATTCGTAACCATTTGTATATTTTCATGTAAATAATCTTCCCTAAATAAAAAAAAAATATAATAATTTCGACATTATATTATTAAAATGAGTTGTCAATTAACTAAAAAACTAAACTTTATCTAGTACCAACCGTCTAAAACAAAAAATTGCGTATCGAAATGAAGGTCATTACGATACGCAATTGCGTATCGTAATGACTTCATTATGAACGCAAAATATAAAAAAAATTAATAATTGTTAATTACTTTTCATGAGTAATGTTCTATTTGATTTCCATTTTGTTCTTTTATTATTGTTTTTCATCCATAGCCTACTGTACATAAATATTAAAAATAATTTTTTTGTTTAATTTCAATCTCATTTTTTTCAATATTATTATTATGTAAGGATATAAAACTAATATATGGTTGAATTCAGAAAAAAAAAATCTGATGTGGCCAGCACATTACCTTCCGTCAGTTCTATGTATTTTGTACAAATTTCATGCGGAAAGTTCCTTGCTAAATTAAATATTCTATTTCTTGTACATTACCTTCCGGCAGTTGCATGTATTTTATGCAAATTTCATACAGAAAATTATTATTTTGTGACGTTTTCTATATACAGTATAATGTATCTGCAGAAATAAAAGATTTATTAATAATAATACTTTATTACTTAAACAGGTAAGGAACCCTAAACAAGTAAATGTACATAATATGATCAACACAAGACAGAAAAGCGAAAAATTATACAAAAATATCTCGATTTATACACATTACGTTATATAAATTACACATAACGTACATAGGTGACTTGCACAGAATATTAGAATTATATGCAGGCAACTAAAAGCTGTCGTTACAACGTGAACATAAACGGGGGACACGAAAATCGATTTTAGATAGCAAATGAGGACTATCAATTTTATTATGAATGATTTTATGTAGCGTATTAATTGAGGCATTTGTATGTCTAGTTCTAACGGACTCAATTTCAAAAGTCTGAAGTATAGTGTCAGTACTAACAAAATTGTCGGGGTACACACCGAAACATTTAAACCAAATGTATTTTAAGAATTTGCGCTGGAGAGCTATTAATTTAGCAATATGAACTTTATATATTGGAAACCAAATTATAAGCGAAAAATCTATTATTATTAAATTAAATATTCTATTTCTTGTAAATTACCTTAAAGCAGTTGTATGTATTTTATACAAATTCCATACAGAAAGCAAAAGATCCTATATTTCCAGTAAAAATTATGACAAACACACTATGTCAATTTCACTTGACACTGACATCTTTCAATCAGAATTTTCTTAATATAGTAGCTGTTTTCATAGCTATAGCTACTTTATGAAATTTAATTTCCTTATAATTTTTTAACTCTATATCCATTTAATATTAAGTATAAAATGCAGTCAAATCGTATAGAGAATAAAATATTCTTTAATATTTATAATAACATCAAATGTGAAAAAATTGTATTTAACATAGTTTTTTCAATAAAAACTGTTAAAATCTTCAAATGATGGTACTTCCGGTTGACCAATTGTAACCAAAATCTAATCAGCTCTTCATATGGATGTAACGAAGAAGTAAACGAAAAATTATAATTTTTGTAACTGTAGTATTAGAGTTATCGCAGACGAAAATTTTGTTACACACACACACACACATCCACACACACACACACATCCACACATACACACACACACACACACACACACACATACAGACATCATCGTAAAAATAGTAAATTCGTATTCCAGGGACCCTAAAACGTGCTTATTGATTAAAAACTCATCATTGAATTTTTTGACCAAAGACAATACCTTCCTTACCTAAAGGCGACGGAAGGTAAAAAAACGCTATCGAATAGGAATAAAAAATATGTAGGATCCCATTTGAAAAAAATATAACTTTGTGTTATAACTTGAGAACCACTGGTTTAAAAAAATATTTTCATCTCTCATGGGATGTCCCCCTTGGTCCCCTACAACTTTGTTCTATAGTATTTTTTTGTAACTATAATAATAAAGACAATAATGATGGTGGTCGGTTTTCGTGAAACATTCTGTATAAGCAAGCGCATAAGCTCTTTTAATCCTTAAACACACTTACACGCATAAAACAAAACGTTAGTTATATTATTCTTAAAAGTATTTTAGTAAAAGTCATTTGAGGGTCAATTAAGAAAATAGAAATATGAGTTATTATATTAATTAATTTTTGTCCTGAACGCGTTACACGCTTAGTAACGAGAGACCTAGTGTGGTTTATGTATTATTTAAATGTTACCAGGGTAGCAAAGCTTACTTACGAATTCGGTATTAGCAAAAAAAATGTGGCCTCAAGCTTTCCAACTCGAAGTGATCAATACTTTTCATTCTTTCTCACCTAGGGCACTCACACCAGAAGAACTTCCCCATGTAGAGATGCTCCCTTCTGAAGAGGGTGTTTTGCAGGGTATAAGCGTATGTCAGGGTGATTAGCTCCCCTTTTTTGACGTGAGTGCTTGTCCTAATAGTGAGCTTAAACGTGACGTCATCGTCTGTGTGCGTGGTGTTAGGGACGCAACAGTGCGCAATGAGATATGCGCGAGGGTACATTGCGCGGATGCTGATGCCACGACGGCCCACTTCAAATGCATTCACCTAACAAAAAAAAAAAATATTATTCTTTTTTAATGAGCCACTCGTCATAATATTTCGTCTTAGATACGTTATAATGTCGAATTTTTTGAAAAGTCTATATCTACATAATTATTGAATATAGTAGTGAGAATATTGTAACGTTTTTATTTGTTTTATTTAGGTGAAGTGTAAATATTAGACAATTATTATTAATTAAAATAAGTGTTTATTCAACTATAGTGAAAATTACTATAACTAATATTAAACAATTATTAAAAACTAATTAAGACTAAAAGTATAATTAACTAGATAATACTAACACTATTTATTTATTTATTTAGGCCCGATATTTTCACTTCCGAATAAAGTTTCGAATAAGTATTTGTTAAATAAATTTATTCTATATATATATATATATATATATATATATATATATATATATATATATATATATATATATATATATATATATATATATATATATATATATATATATATATATTTTCACACATTTTACAGAAACAAATAGCTATCGTGAAGTGGTAGCCTTGCAAAGTGATTTTGTGTCAGTAGAGAAGGATGCAATTTGGTAAAATTCTTCAACACCACTGCCGAGTATCCACTTCCACTTGCAGTTACTGTCCCCGTATACCTAGCTTCCCAATACTCTTCAATACTAAAGTAGAGAGTATACACTTCCATAGTTACCCCGGTATACCAGTAACTTCCCGACTCGCTGTTACTGTCACTATAGCTTACCAATACTCGTCAACACTACCGAGTATTCACATCCACAGCTATCCCAGTTAACCAGTAACTTCTTGAGTCCTCCACTCGACACTGTACTGCATACGCTCACCACGGTACTGCTGTGCTTCACTAACACTCTATGTGAATGTCTTTATATGTCTCCATGTAACTAACTCTACAGCATAGCTGCGTCCCTTTTATACAGCTGTCATTAACTTCCATAGAGCTCTAGAATGTTCGACCGCATAATAACAATGAACACACAAGTTTCAGGCGACCGGAAGTAATTAAACACGTCGCGGCTGGTTTGTTTACGTAACCCGGATGCTAGCGCGATTGCGTCATCGCTATACTTAGACGCTTGTTAATTCATGAGACACGTGACTTGTTTTCCGCCAATAAACATTCAGAATCTCCCTAGTTACATGTCTATCACAGCGACGATAAAAACAAAGAAATTTTGAGTATAAAAATATGCGATAATCGTTGGGTTGATATCAACAACGATGAAAATAATAAGGCAATTGTCAAATTAACCATGTTGTACTACAATATATTAAAAGTTAGGTTAGCAGCACACACAATGTGTCACAGAAATTCATTATATTCTCTCATTAAATATAATCTCGTGATGTGATTAATAATCGAAGATATTGCTCGTGAAACCGAAGCAGCACATTTCAGTCGTTCTTCGGACTCGTGAATTCTGCAACTCGGTTTCACTCGAGAATATCATGATAATCATATCACTTGTTATATTACGTATGATAATTTATTAACTATAAATTAAATATGAAAATAGATTTTTATTTAATTATTATTATAATTATTTAATTACATTATATTAATAGAATCATTATAAACTCGTTGCATAATATACTATTACAGATAATATTTTATAATAACAAACACAAGTAGGTACTGTTTTTCAACAGTTAATTTCTATAACATTATTATAACGTAAATGACTAAGTATACGTAACGTAAATAACGAAGAAAGATTTGTTCGTTAAGGTAATAACACTATCGTGGTGCCAATTCATCACCAAGGATATTGTCGCGCTGTCATGAGAGTATTCAATTCAATATTGAATATTATAATTAGTTAATAGTCATCTGATACGTTTGCTCGATAGGTTCAACCCAAAATAAATACCGTTCAGTGCGTATACGTGTCTAGCGCTAACAAGCAGCGCTAAATTTTGCTAGGCTAGCGCTATCCCGGCTGAACGCGAGCAAATGTTACGAAGTCGGCTAAATTAGTTTTGTAATGGTTTTTCACTTAGAAAGTTTCTTAAATTTCAGTGAATAGAAACTCAAATTTGTATATTGAGAGAGACAGTACAATAAATGAATGAGATTGGATTCGAATATAGAATATTATAAATTAGAACCAACCTGTAGTATTCCGCAAACATCTCTGACATCCTGTTCACTATAATCCATCTTCCACTCATTAATAATCCTATCCACCACATCCCTCCCTTCATCATCCCATCTTTGCTTGAATCTCTTCCTCAGTTCCTCATGACACTCCATCTTCTTTATCGCCTTCCATTTCTCCGGATCTTCTTTCAGTAGCAGACACCTTAGCGGTGCTATCGCTTCGTACCATACACCGGCACCTTTACCATTGGTCTTCTCCAGAGCCGTACACTCAGCTTTGGAATGGAAGAGGCCTGAGCATTGTAAGGAACATAGAGGCCATTGACAGTGAGGACAAGAGGAGGTGTCGAGGGATGGGTTGTCGAGGGGGATGTGGCATTTGAGGCAAATTGGAGGGCCTGAGGCGCAAGGGCCTAATATGAGAGGAGGTTCGCGGATGAGAAGAGTGCCTGGAGGGAGGTCTTTGGAGGCCACTATGTATCTGGAATGAGAAACAAAAGTATCTAACTTTGAAAGTATTATGAAATTGATTCACAAACATACTACAGTAGGAGACCGACGTTTTTATTTTTAATAATTGAGCTCGGTAGTGATTGTGTAATTTCATTATATCATTAATAATATTGTAACGTTTTTATTTATTTGGTGTAAAAATCAAAGAATTATTAATTAAAATAAATGTTTATAAAAACGCTAAATAAATATTTAAAAGATAATAACAATGACGATTACTAATATTAAACAAATATTAAAAACTAATTTAAGACTATAAACTAGTTAAACACTAACACTATTTATTTATTTAAAAAATTAACACGTTTACTGCGGAACAAAAATAAGGTAGTATTGCGTTACTGACGAAACATATCGCCAGCGATATATAATTTGTTTTTACTGTGGTGCGATACATATCTCCGGGGATATGTACTAAGTGTTGACTTTAGTCCCATCTTGTGTACAGATAAGTAACTTTGTAGCTGTTTTTAAGTATCTATCTTTTAGGTTTATATCTAAACTTATTTAGACTCAAACCGAACATACCCACAGGGACTAAAACCGCACATATTTAATTTAAATTGAATACATGGAAGATAAAGTTATGTATATAAGAATTTTAATTGTTTTATTTAACAAAAATAACATATGGTATATTCTGCTAATAACAATAACTAAAAACAAAGTACATTATTTTTCTACTTCAATTTTTGCTAATTCAAGAATATTTTTTTGTTCTGTCTGACAATCTTGTAAAAATTAACTTTAATAATGTACATTGCACGAGATTTAAACTGACAATGAAAAGAAATAAAACGTACGTTATTATAACAAGTTTATACAAATTCCCGGCGATATGTATCGCACAGAAAGAATAAATAATTAATTGTGTGCGATATATATCGCCCGAGTTATGCACTATATTATTATAATCTAATAGTCCTGTAGGAAAGAACATTTAAAATGCTACAAGAATCTTTAAAATCGGTCCAAAAATAAAAATTATATCCCCTCCGCACTTGAAGAATGAAACGGCTAAATTCGCTATTGCATGATGTCACCATCTGGTTACATATCGCGGCCGATATGTATCGTAGTTAACGTGTTAACACGATTATTTATTTACACGATATTACTGATTATTTATTTCGACTATTTATGTCAGTATTTATTTATATCACGTTCAACTGTTCGACCTACCGATCTTCACAGCGTCTATATATTCAACTGACTCAACAGCGTTTGTATATTTAACTGCCCGGACAGTATTTACTCGTTTCATGTCACTGTCTGTCTATTTATGTAACTAACTGTCTAACTATCTAATTGTCCTTCTGACGGACTATCTTTCACAGCTTCAGTATCATCGACTATCCGTATGCCACAACTCTTCAACATCACTGCTGAGAATCCACTTCTACTCGGCGTTATTTTCCCCGTATTCCTAACTTCACAATAGTCAAAATTACCGAGTTTTCACTTTCACAGCCAGCGACGATCCTAACTTATCAGCCGCCTTTGTTCTTATATAAAAATGCTTCGGATCGAAGAGACAAATCATTAAGATATTGTTGTCATGGTTAAGATTAGTTGAAAAATTGATGAATTTTGAAACTAATCTTATGACAACAATATCTTAATGTTTTCACGCTTTGATCCGAAGATGGCCATCCAAAGGCCGAAATCGATCATCGAAAAAAGGTTTTTATAAATAAATAATTATAAAACGCAGCGTGTTGTTATATTTTTAACCTATTAAACACTAAATATGCACTCTGAAATAGAGCCTTTCATCCAAATGTCAAAAGACAACTTTAAAATTAAGAAGGTTATCCGGATATGGAATTCAACTAGATATATTTTAAATTCGCATCCATTTTTAAGGACAATAATTGGAATGCTGTAGGAAGAGTAATGACATCTTTTTATGTTTGTGTTTGTTGACGAGTGAGTTCTTCTCTATGTCGCGTCGTGCCCTGAGCAGGACCGGCTGCTAGTGTATGTTTCCAAGAAACCTCTGACTGGGTAGGCATGGCGTATCTAAGATTCAGTACTACGGGGTAGTCAGCTCGGCTTGAATTTGAATCATTTTGCAAGAAATATTTAATAAACAAGTTTGTTCAATAATTAGGTTTGAATATGTAAATTAAGAATAATAATATAGTGTACGAGGACAGTAACGTCGAATCTGGAAGTTACTGGAATATTAGAAGTTGGAGTGAATACTCGGCATTGGTGTTGAAGAATTGTGGCATACGGATAGTTGGTGATACTGAGGCTGTGGAAGGAGGAAGTTAGTTACATAAATAGACAGACAGTGAGGTGAAAGGTGTGACTTCTGTCCGAGCAGTTAAATATACAGACGCTGTTGAGTTAGTTGAGTATATAGACGTTGTGGAGGTCGGTAGGCGGACAGTTGAACATGATATAAGTATATAGTGATATATAGTGATATAAATATCGCGTAAACAGTCTACAAGAGTCTGCAACAGCCCGGCAGTCTAAGATTGGAACGCGTAGTTAAATAAATAATTAGTAATATCGGGAAATAAATAGTAGTGTTAATTGGTTAAATAAATAAATAGTGTTAGTGTTATCTAGTTAATTATAGTTTTAGTCTTAATTATTTTTAATAATTGTTTAATATTAGTAATAGTAATTTTCATTATAGTTTAATAAACACTTATTTTAATTAATAATAATTGTCTAATATTTACACTTCACCCAAATAAATAAATAAAAACGTTACAATATTATGTAAATATTGCCTGATTGGTACATAGTTGAATAAGTAGTACTTAGTAGTTTTTGAAACGAGTTCTAGTCAATTACTTTATTATTTTAAAAGCTTCAAGTTAAAATATGCGCATTAATTTTCAATTAAATGCACAAATCATTTAACAGTTTCAAAACAATTGTAAATTTGAGAAAATGTCTGATACAACTTAAAATATTCCTAAACAAACAAACAACTTCAACGAACTTGTACCAGTACGCCAGAAAACAAACAAAACGAAATATTCGTTAATTTTGCCAATAATATCCGCCTACACTGATGCAAATAGTAAGAGATGTCGGCCAAATGTGCAAGAACAAAGAGTAGAACCAAGCTGATAGCAATATTTCAAATGTAGATGGCTGTATGCCAGATCGGCAGTGCATTGTGAAAGATATTGAATGAACGAAGACTGCTGTACTCCACCAACACAACACGTGTTGCGGCTCGGATGTTGATGTTATGTTGATGTCAGTTGTAAAAATGGAACATATTGTCTATTCTCAGATAATACTGGGGCTCGTCATTTTTATGGCTAAGTGCAATTGACACTTGCCAAAGGAGGAAATGAGGAAATAAAAGCAGTGGCGTAACAAAGAGCTGGGGGACCCGCCCGCAAAAAAATTGGGGCCCGTCTTTATTTGTATGAATCTGCACACCACAAGAAATTACGGAAACTGTAACTATTTTTACTCAAAATTTGAGTGAAAAATCATAATAAGTGACGAGGCTCACTTTCGTCTGAGTGGACCAGTATTGGTTGCCTGAAAATCCAAGATTTAATCATTAGGAGCCTTAACATCACATCAAAGTTGTATGCTGTGGCATTTACTATGAAAATGTGATTGGCCCGTATAATTTTGAAAATGAAAATGGTGGCACAGTCCACAGTAACTATAACTGGTGAACGTTACAGGGAATAAGTGATTCAGACATTTTTGGTATCCCAAATGGAAGAACTTGTGTGACAAAATATGGTATCAGTTAGATGAATTAGTACAGTGTGTTCAAATAAATTTATAACTCGGAGTAGGCTATGAACAAAGAAACGTATGTCAATTTAAAAATATTTAATTTAATGTCAATTTGACATGAGATATTGTCAAAAATGTGTCTTTTCTCTTTAAAATTGCATTTTAAGAACAAATTTGACATATTGACTTTTGAAATTAATAATGATCAGGCATACGTTTCTCTGGTCCTAGCCTACTCCGAGTTAGGAATTTTATTGAACACACTGTATCATACACAATCGGAAAAATAATAGCAATTTTGCGAAAATCATTCCCTTATCGCTTAATTGGCCGCCAGGTCTCTTGATTTGAGAGCCCCAGACTTCTTTTTGTGGGGTTATTTGAAAGGGACCGTATATGTCAAAAAACCAGCGTTTCTTAACCTTTTCAAGGTGCGACCCAAATTTAACTATTGTTTTGGTTCTGCGACCCACTATATAAAAAATCTGATGTGGCCAACACATAACCTCTCGCCAGATATTTTACCTGGTTGTACGCATAAAACGAAAAATATTTTTAAATACAAATACATATATTCATGTCTCACTACAAAATAATTATTTTAATATAAATTATGTACAATACATACATTTTCTTTATATTCAATATCCTGAAATTTTCTTTTTCTATTTTCCTTTTCTTTTTCTTCATATTCGTAATTTTTTCGCAAATTTCTTTTATATTCTTTTTTACGTATATTCGTTTTCGTTGACTTTTTTTATTTTCATAATCTTCATAATACTGTACAAATATGTTTGACAGAGGCATACAAATATTTTTGACAGTGACATTTATGTGTCATTTACAAACATTTGAATTTCTTGCCTTGTAGTAGTTTGATCTGAGATTTTTTACATCAAATTATTTTATATGCCTTTCTTTATCTCTAAATCTATAGAAGAAATAATAATGAATTTATATTTATCGAATAAATAATTTAACGTTCTTTAATATAAGTATTTACATAAATTTTCGATAAATAATATTTAGATATTTTTTTTCTTGTAACTACTACTTCCGGTTGTCCAATTGTTACCAAAACTGACTGGACTCTTCCGATTATTGTTAGATTGAGGAATCCGTAGTTAAAAATGTCTTAAGTCTTATAGTATTTGAGATAAAGTGAATCCAACATCCACACACACACACACACATCCACACACACTTACGGACATCATCGTAAAAATGTTATAATCGGATTCTAGGGACCTTAAAACGTGCTTATTCATTAAAATCTGGATATGCGATTTTTAGCATGAATACAATACCTCTCTTAGCGAGAGGTAAAAATTATTAAAAAAATTAAAACATATACGTATTATTAACAATAACCTATTACAGAAAATAAGGAAATGATTATTACAAATATACCACATACCTATTTATAAACAAAATAATATAATTTTAACAATACTGCAATAAGTCCAACGAATTCAAATAAAACGAAACTTATTACAATTTGGTACATGAATTTGATACAATTTTAATCTTGTATCATAGTCAAATGTCCGAAACATAAATACTACACTACCTTCCCATATATTACTTTCGAACAAGATTGAAAATGCATTTCTTTAAAATTTAAAATCAAAAAGTTTTGAAAGTTCTTCAAATCGCGGTTTTATATTTGAAAGACGGTATTCATTTTCTTGTTGGAGGCCGTATCTAAAATTTAGCTTTAGTAATTACAAGAACAGAAAAAACTAATTTGCATGAAAGGTAATAATATTTTCAATTATTTATTTCCCAAGATTGGTTTTTGTTTTTTTTAAACTAAATTCTACATTGCATTGCTAACATCAATAACATTTTAGTGAAATTTTATATATATTTTAGAAAAATATGATTGATACTTGGTAGTCAAAATTATAAAATTCTGAATAGTATTTTTGATACTTTATAATAAACAAATAAGAGGTAACCGAAATAAAATGTGTTATTTTAAAATTTAAAAGTGTTTACATATAAAAAAGTAAAAATATATGTTACAATGATATAGGCGGTCAAAGCCAAGGGTACCTTAAAGCGCCCTTGACAGCGTTGCGCCGATGGCCGCTGCCCGACCTCGCCCTTATGGGCGGCTTGGCCCTGTACCTCATTTTTACCTTCCGTCACCTTTAGGTAAGGAAGGTATTGTCTTTGGTCAAAAAATTCGATGATGAGTTTTTAATCAATAAGCACGTTTTAGAGTCCCTAGAATACGAATTTACTATTTTTACGATGATGTCTGTATGTGTGTGTGGATGTGTGTGTGTGTGTGTGTGTGTGTTACAAAATTTTCGTCTGCGATAACTCTAATACTACAGTTACAAAAATTATAATTTTTTCGTATACTTCTTCGTTACATCCATATGAAGAGCTGATTAGATTTTGGTTACAATTGGTCAACCGGAAGTACCATCATTTGCAGATTTAAACAGTTTTCCTTGAAAAACCTATGTTAAATATAATTTTTTCACATTTGATGTTATTATAAATATTAAAGAATATTTTATTCTCTATACGATTTGACTGCATTTTATATTTAATATTAAATGGATATAGAGTTAAAAAATCTGATGTGGCCAGCACATTACCTTCCGTCAGTTCTATGTATTTTGTACAAATTTCATACGGAAAGTTCCTTGCTAAATTAAATATTCTATTTCTTGTACATTACCTTCCGGCAGTTGTATGTATTTTATGCAAATTTCATACAGAAAATTATTATTTTGTGACGTTTTCTATATACAGTGTAATGTATCTGCAGAAATAAAAGATTTATTATTATTATTTCTTGTACATTACCTTAAAGCAGTTGTATATATTTTATACAAATTCCATACAGAAAGCAAAAGATCCTATACCTATTTCCCGTTAAATTATAAGACAAACACACTATGTCAATTTCACTTGACACTGACATCTTTCAATCAAAATTTTCTTAATATAGTAGCTGTTTCCACAGCTATGGCTACTTTATGAAATTTAATTTCTTTATAATTTTTTAACTCTATATCCATTTAATATTAGGTATAAAATTCAATCAAATCGTATAGAAAATATAACATTCTTTAATATTTATAATAACATTAAATGTGAAAAAATGATATTTAACATAGTTTTTTCAAGAAAAACTGTTAAAATCTTCAAATGAGGGTACTTCCGGTTGTCTAATTCTAACCAAAATCTATTCAGCTCTTCGCATGGATGTAACGAAGAGAAATACGAAAGAATTATAATTTTTAGAATTGTAGTATGGAAGTTATCGCAGACGAAAATTTTGTTACATACACACACACACACACACACACACACACGGACACACATACATACATACACACACACACATATACAGACATCATCGTAAAAATAGTAAAATCGTATTGTAGGGACCCTAAAACGTGCTTATTCATCAAAAACTCACCACCGAATTTTTTGACCAAAGACAATACCTTCCTTACCTAAAGGTGACGGAAGGTAAAAATTATAAAGAAATTAAATTTCATAGTGTCCATAGCTATGGAAACAGCTACTATATTAAGAAAATTCTGATTGAAAGATGTCAGTGTCAAGTGAAATTGACAGTGTGTCTGTCTTATAATTTTACTGGAAATATAGGATCTTTTGCTCTCTGTATGGAATTTGTATAAAATACATAGAACTGCTTTAAGGTAATGTACAAGAAATAATAATAATAATAATAAATCTTTTATTTCTGCAGATACATTACACTGTATATAGAAAACGTCACAAAATAATAATTTTCTGTATGAAATTTGCATAAAATACATACAACTGCCGAAAGGTAATGTACAAGAAATAGAATATTTAATTTAGCAAGGAACTTTCCGTATGAAATTTGTACAAAATACATAGAATTGACGGAAGGTAATGTGCTGGCCACATCAGATTTTTTCGCCTCAGATTGGTGCGTGTGCTTGTATGTCAAAATTTAATGCGTGTTCTGAATTTTTTGATAATTCGCCAATTCAATAAGGTAAAATGATTCATTATGACTGTAAGAAATGACGACATAGTTTGCATAAAAATTGTGCTATGAAAAGACACCCTAACTAGCGTAAAATTGCGATTTTCCACAGATTCTGAATATAAATATGAAGTGTGTTATTAACCTTCACCGATTTTTGTCACAGTGCCATACCAGCCGCACTTTATTAATCAAAACACGTGCAGTTATTTACAATTCATTTAATTAAAGTCTATGGTCTTTAACATTTCTGTCAAATAATTTGAACTGTTGATAAAAAATAAAGTGAGTGCACATGTTGAGGAATAAAAGTTCCTTTAATCCTCTTTGTTTACAGAGGAGCAATGTCGAGATGATTTGTTTGGGAGATGAGGCAGCTGTTCAGTTTGACGAATGAACGAATGGATGTTCGGTTCTTCCATTCACATTTCAACGATAGTACCTATAAAATCTGTTACCTTTTGCTGGGTGTAATATTTTGTGAAATTTGGGAATGTTTTTAACGTACTATAGTTCATTTTTTTTAAGAATGCAGTACAGGGAAGATAGGGGTTATTTGACTTTGTTCTCTGATTGGTTTAAATCGAGGAGAAGTTTACACCGACGATATTTATTTCTCTATCTCAATCTTTTCTCTACTAATCTCTCTCTTGTCACATACATTTGTAGTCATTAGCGTAGAATTTGTTGATATGTAATTAAATGAATATAAAACACAAATCATTTTTAAATATATAATATAATAAAATAGAACGCTAAATTATAATACGGCTAATATTATTGTTCGTACGCCAGTTGTCAATGGCTGCCATGTCAATTCTCAATTGTCAACTGATCTGTTAGTATCATTTTGATTTTTTTGCGTTTTTCTCCATTTATATGTTTGCATTTTATTTCTATTGTTGCCATTTGGTGTATTTCATCTGTATTTTTCAATACAAACTATAGTAGTATTCTTTCTTTTTGGTTTTGTTGTTTTATCTCATTGTAGAAAGTGTGCACCGTCTTGCAATTTTGATTTTTATACTACCATGGCTAATAATGAGGTGCCCTAAAGGTATAAAGAAAAATTCGAAGGGAAAACTTTTAAAAAGTCGACAAAAGGTAATGGCCCGCAACAGCTATTTGGCCCATAAAAGTAAGGGTGTAACAAAAACTAAAGCTGTGGCACTCACTGCAGCAGTTGTTGGAATATCTGACAGATCTATGTACAAAATTGTAGCGGAAATGGATAAAACAGGACAAGTTTCATCACCAAAGAAGAAAAGAATGTGAGAAGATTTGTATTCAAAATTATCGGAAGATTATTATGGAGATTATATCACAAGGCTGATTTTCATGTAACAAATTGTTAAAAACTGTTGACAAACAATTTACTGTGTTGTTTCAAGCTTCGCTTTTTTAAATTCTCTACTGTTATCACGATAATTGTAAATTATTTAAATTAACTGATTTACAAACTTTTGTTAATTTCTTGAAATTTTAAATAAATCCATTTTAATTGTATAAGATAATTCTTTTATTATTATTATCATCTTTGTAAAACTATTATTTTGTCAAATGTAGTTTTATGTAATAAATTTAAATATGTTTTAAATTTAAATGTGTTTTCATTATGCTTTTTAAATAATTATAACTTATTCAACTTCTCATTTTAAATTACTAATTTAAAAAGTAAATTTGCCATTTTTCTTCATTTTGCTGTAATATTTTAAAAATTACCATTACTAAATTACCAATTTTATATTCAATAGTAATTACATAACTGTTATTTCAAGTAACTATATTTGAAATTAGCGCCAAATTTTGTAACTAGATTGACCATTTGTCATTGTATAAATCAGGTTTCTAGTTACTGCATTCTTAAAGAAAATGAACTGTAGTTGCCACCAGAAGGAGACACATGGAGGTTTTCTTTCCAGACCCTCATGAAATCCAAAGGATCTCTTACAATAGCCTTGCCACCTTCGTGGAGGCGGCAGGATTTAGCTAAGGGACCTTGAGAATAGGGGAAGTACAATGGGCCAGTAGGCCTGAGTACGCGCGGCTGTAAGGCCCCCCCCATTGAACAACAACAACAACATTACAGAAATAGCCAAGCCCATCTCATCATATTATAACCATGTAAGCGCATAAAGAACAATTATTGGCATTTAGCTGGTGCCGGCTTCAGATATGAGAACCGGCACTGGCAGCCAAGGCACTGTCTAATCAATGATATGATGTGTGGGTAATATATTATAAAAAATAATATTACTGGAATAAAAGAAGAAAATTATCTTGAAGGAACGATAAGAAAAAATGAGGGTGAGACCGAAAAGTAGTAATCTACTTTCTTTCATCTGTTTAATTTAGGATAGGCCGAAACAACATCGTGAAACAATAGCAGTGTTAACTAACATGACAATCTGGCGGACTTCCAACTACATCCGGCTGTCTACGTATCACAATAATGTAAACATGGATTGCGGGAGTTTAGGAAGAATGGAGCAATACTCACCGCCCGAACTCTTTCGACTCTTTGATCGAGTAGCTTCCATTTCTGGCTTCGTCTGAATAATCTACAGTTTCAGAATTGGGTTCACTGGAGGTTTCAGTTTCACTTTGGGACTTGTGATTACGATCCCTGCAACGCTGAAAGAGAGAAAATATTGGTTTCAGTTCTCAATTACATCGTGAAAATGAATATTGCTGTAAAATTTGTATTATCCGATAATTTTACATTTATTTATTTATCCCTAGAAATGAAGAAATGAATAATGTAAATTAAATAAACATTAAATTAAGTGTTCTTCAATATTTGTAATAAATTGCGAAAACAAGACATTTGGACTTATTTTTCAATGAAAAATGAAAAACTGTTTATTCACAATCTTTTAGGCCAGGTGATTTATTGTCTGAAAATTGTCAAATAATAACATTTTAGCAGTTCAAAATCAAAATAAGTTAAAACATTGGTTTTGTCAAAGTGACACGCGCACACAAATCAGTTGATTCCAAGCACTACAAGATCGGTCGAGTCACGTGTCTGCTGCGCCCTATATTCATGTTAAGTTAACCGTTAGTTAAAATCAAATGTATCGATATTATACCATAAGTTGTAAAAATCACACATGTCATAATATGTCAACAGACAGTTCGGTTACCAGACAGCTTCAATGGCGTATCCAGGACTTCTATTTGGAGGGGACAAGTTCCTCGAATCAGACAAAATCGCATATCGAAGTGGGTAAGAAACAATAGTTCGTGTGACATAAACATTCGTTTTGAAAAAAGTTCAAAACATGATTACTATTTAAATGGCAAAATAGTACTCTGGTTTGTAAAAAAATCGCGTACACTTATTTTTTGCTGTATTGAGTCGAGCTTGATTTTAAACTTGTCAATGTTAGTACAGTGTGTTCAAAAAAAGTTCCTCGGAGAAGGCTATGAACAAAGAAACGTACGTCAATTTAAAAATATTTAATTAAATATCAATTTGACATGAAATATTGTCAATAATGTTGTCTAAAGAAATCAAAGCTTTTCATCTTGTATTTTATTATAGAAATGGAAACAAATTAGAAAACGGCTAATGTCAATATACTGTATTCTTCGTTATTGTCTTTTCTCCTTAAAATTACATTTTAAGATCAATTTTGACAATTTGACTTTTGAATTAAATAATGATCAGACATACGTGTCTCTGTTCAAAGCCTACTTCGAGTTAGGAATTTTTTTGAACACACTGTAGTATCAATGAAGATGTCAAAGTTAACAGAAATTCCAATACATACTTGGTTGTTCTTTCATTTTACTGGAATATATTTGTAATTTAACAGTAGGTAAATTAAACACAATTAAGAAGTAGCTCCATAATAGATCAAATAGTGATGACAGTGAGAACATTGTCAGTTAATACATTATTTACAGAGCTAAAAAATTACAAAAACTCGGTTACTTGATTTTTTTGCAAGCCAATGTATATTAAAAAACGAATGTCATAATTGTAATTTTATTTTGTGAGAACAAAATAATCGACAATTATGAAATGCAGGGGGGACCGAGAAGGTATCTATTTTAGGTTTTTTGCTTATATCTTGAAGACGGTCTTAGAAAAAAATCGTTATATAAACATTTTTGTTTATTAAAGTTCTTTTTGTATCTCCAACAGTTTGTGAGATATCCGCTATCAGAAACCGACCATCTCGAGGGCGCTAAAGGATTTCGCGGGCAAGGTGTATAATAAAAAATCTGATGTGGCCAGCACATTACCTTCCGTCAGTTATATGACGTATTTACGAAAATTCTACCGGCGAACTGTTACCAGTAAACAGCTTTTTATCAGGTTATAGCTACCGGACTCGATATTTTAAGAACGCAACTGGTAAATAGGGTAGATCCATAACCTATGAAAAAATCTGAAAATTTAAAACAGGTTGGAAATTTGACGTAGTTTACAAACTAAGCAGAGCCCTACTTTGAACGTTTGAACACATCCACTTTTACCGCGCGCGCTTCGCTTTGCATCACTACCTTTTTTTGAGATTAGATTCTTCATGAATCCGGTAGATGGATCTGGTAGATATTGAACAATTTTCGACCACGGTAACATTTTACCACTCATGCTTTCGAACAAAGTCGGTAGATGCGGTATCTACCGGTAGAATTTTCGTAAATGCGTATATATTTTCTATAAAATCCATACAGAAAGTTCCTTGCAAAAGATTCTAAATTTCTTGTATGTACATTACCTTTCGACAGTTGTATCTATTTTATACTAATTCCATACAGATAATTTCGAGCAAAATGATCCTAACACAAATATACTACGAATATGTCAATTGCACTTGACACTGACATCTTTCAATCAGAATTTTCTTAATATAGTATCTGTTTCTAGCATAGCTGGCTAATTTATGAAGTTTAATTTCTTTATAATTTTATAACTCTATATCCATTTAATATGAAGTTTAAAATGCAGTCAAATCGAATAGAGAATACAATGTTCTTTAATATTTATAATAACATTAAATGTGAAAAAATGATATTTAACATCGTTTTTTCAAGAAAAACTGTTAAAATCTTCAAATGAGAGCACTTCCGGTTGACCAATTATAACCAAAATCTAATCAGCTCTTCATGTGGATGCAACGAAGAGGAATACGAAAGAATTATAATTTTTGGAATTGTAGTATTAGAGTTATCGCAGACGAAAATTTTGTTACATACACACACACACACACACACGGACACACATACATACACACACACACACACACACACACACACACACACACACACACACACACACACACACACATACAGACATCATCGTAAAAATAGTAAAATCGTATTCTAGGGACCTTAAAACGTGCTTATTCATTAAAAACTCACCACCGAATTTTTTGACCAAAGACAATACCTTCCTTACCTAAAGGTGACGGAAGGTAAAAAAACGTAATTTGGTGTAACCATAAAAAATATGTAATTACCAATTTTATTCATTTTAAACAGTTTCATTGTAAATAGAAAGTTAGCTTTCAAGGTGGCTATGGGATTGACATTTGATAAACAAAACCATGCAATTCTCAAGTATCAAAGTGATTGTTTACCTAATTTCGCAGTCGCTACTATGACAACGGTTGCGAAATCCAATTTTGCGGTCTGTATAGCGGCTGCGAAATGTTTATTTTGCGTCCGATTGCACAAAAAAATAAATAAATTGTACTAATTTATTACAGCACTCGAATGAGCTATAAACGAACTCATTTGGGTGCTGTAATAGCTTTACAGACACAAAATATAAAAATTTATAAGTAAAAATAAATGTTTTAATAAAAACAACTAATATTCTTCGGATGCCCGTAGACTCGGCCATACTTATCTTAATTTTGGAGGTGGCAATTGCCCCTTTGCCTCCTCTGGATACGCCACTGGCCCGCTTAACCAAAGATGAAAAATACCAGGACTGAATGTTTAAACCCAATGAATACTAATGAATTAATTAAATAGTATACACTCCTCGTGGAAATGCGTATTCCAGCCTCGCGCTCATAGTTGACCTTAGTATACATCGATTATCTAACTCAGCGCTCGGGTGTAATGGAGTATTTTCCGGCTGTAATTTTATAACGAATTATTTAAATACTATTATATTCTCTAGTTTTTATGTGCGATATGGTATTTAAACCCATGATTTCTTGTTTACTAAAAGAACGTTTTCTTAGGACGCAATAACTGACAATTACTATGATATGTGTATAATGTGTACCGTTTTTAATAACCGAATATTTATAGGCTACTCGTCAGGCAGTTCAGCAGATGTAAATATGGTTTTAAATCGGGAAAAGATTTATCTATTAGAAGTGCTCTGTTCAAGAGAAAAATTAGTACGTTATATGTAACCAAACTAATTTTTTGCACTGCATCATCAAATATATTTTCATTACAATTAATATAAAAAAATCTGGTGTGGCCAACACAATACCTCCCGCCATTTACAGCCCGAGTCACAAAAAAGATAAAGTTTTTTGGATTAGCGAATTTTACTCTAATTTTGACAGTTTATTTCTTAAAATATAGTCTAATCTAATCCAAGTACCTACCTTTTTTTTAAACTCCTCAACAGGATTAAATCCCAATTACATATTTACACATTACGTATTTTTCGAAGAAAAACTATTTTTCTAGTAAAGTGCCATTTCCGGTTATCCGATTTTCACCAAAATCTAATGGGCTCTTTCCAATACAGAAAAAGTTAGAAATACAAGATTTCAAAATTTTCTGAATGATAGTATTTGAGTTAGAGTGGAGGATCCACACACACATAAATACACACAGGCATCATCGTGAAAATGTTAAAATTGGATTCTAGGGACCTTAAAACATGGTCATTTACCAAAATCTCGATATGCGATTTTTAGCACGATCCCTATACCTCCTTTATCAAGGGTAGCGGGATGTAAAAAGATGCAAATTTATCGTATGACTTAAAATATCACCCTAATTAAAAAAACCCCGACTTTTTTAAATTTACTTCGAAACTCAACATATAAAGAGAACATAAATTTCAATTTGTTTGTATGTATATTCAAAATATATGCAAAATTTATATCTCACAGGAGTACTTTAGTTAATACAATATGGACAAGTTGGAAATCTTATAAAATAAATAATAGAATACATATAAATTGTTACTTTGTATAAGTAATTGATGTATTAAAAATACTTCAACATGACTGTACTTTTTCTTGGTTTTAAAAATAATTTGTAGTGGGGATTTTCCGTGTGGGGGCACAGCACCCTCAGATTTTTCCGTGTGGGGGCTTGAGCCCCGAAGCCCCCACATAATCGGCATCTATGAAAATTTTCGCCCTTAATATCCGGATTAGATACGACACGCGACTTCCCAAGCCTGTAGCTCGTAGGTTATTGATATTACGTAAAAATATGTACGAACCTTTTCGATAAAAAATTTATTTATCTTTAATTTTGATATTCATCTTATTTGTCGCAGGACCATCCAGAACCGAGATATTGGCAAAAAAAATATTTTTGAGCCATATTTAGGCAAAATTGGGAGTGTTCCGGGGGTGTGTCTAAAAGAGGCCTACTGATTCCAATAGTTAAATCTTTTTCCCGATTTAAAACCATGTTAATCTTCCTGACGACTGGCATTAATGTTTAATGCATAAAACTGTACTTTTCAATGATGTAATTTCCCAAAATATAATTGTCCAGTAAAATATAAGAAAATTTATTGCTTTTTGGAAAAAGTAATAAAATCTATGTATAAATCTTTGCTAATGACTAAATTTATTATTTATAAAACAAGCACAGACATTTTCTGCATCATGTTTAATTATAAAGACTAAACAATCAATTACAGAAATCAACAAAGTATCTTTTGTTGTTTGTAAAGAAACAATAGAAAATTGCATTAATTTATTGTGATTTTATGACTTGTTTTAGGATTAAATCTTATTGAAATTAACAGAACAATTTCCTGTTAATATATAGTTTGAAATCATGCACTAAATTTATAGTTTACTGCCGATTACTAATTACACAGAATGTAGTAAATTCGCGTTGGAAAAAATTATTTATTATAGTGACACCTGTTGACTATAGATAACATATTTAGCTGCCAATTCGTTTTGTGCTTCATTTCAATGTATTGTATGCAAACACTAATACATATACCAATTTTTATACATATATACATGACATGTGAATAAATACAAGGATTTTAAAAGAAATTAGTATTAATGGCGTTTTTGTTATTGGAAATGTGATCTAATATTAGCATAAAAAATTCATTCTGAATAACATAATGTGTAAAAAAACAGATGCACATTCTTCCCATCAATAACAATTTATTCGATCGAGTACGCCTCGGTTTATGCGTTATGTGATCGATTGTGATTCGAACAAAATGTGTTCAACTAATCGTTGTCAAATTTATAGGCCTGTATTTCGAAAGAACTATTACAAAGTGATCAAAAATGGCTGAAGCGTGCCGCTCATTACCAATTTGACATTTGCCGCTTACTTAGTCTGACAGCATTACTATTTCCACGGGCTTTATAAGCTTTATAAGAATAATCCTATCTGAAAGAAAATTTGCTTCAAGAAGAAATTTGTCACGCTCTTCATTAAAAACCATATTGAAAAGAAATTACTTAAAGATTTTTCACGAACGTATGCAAAACAAATATCAAATGAATAAACGTACGGCAATGATATATCAAATGTCATGCACCTGTCATTATGTGTCATACATGGAATATAATGTAACGTGGAACACCCGTCGTCGCCGCAGCAATGAGCGAGCGTCTAATTATAGCGATGACGCAATCGCGCTAGCAGTCAGGCTACGTAAACAAACAAGTCGCGACGTGTTTAATTACTTGCGGTCGCCTGAACCTTTTGTGTTCATTGTTATTATGCGGTCGAACATTCTAGAGCTTTCTAGAAAGTAATGACAGCTGTATAAAAGGGAAGCAGCTATGCTCGAGAGTTAGTTACATAGTTACATACATAGTTAGTTACTTAGTTAGTTACATTCAGAGACATATAGATATTCACATTGAGTGATAGTGAGTTTGAGAAGCACAGCAGTATCGTAGTGAGCGTATGCAGTAAAGTGTTGAGTGGAGTAGGTACTCTGGAAGTTACTGGTATACTGGGATAGCTGTGGATGTGAATACTCGGTAGTGTTGACGAGTATTGGGAAGCTATAGTGTATGAGGACAGTAACGGCGAGTCTGGAAGTTACTCGTATTTTGGGATAGCTGTGGAAGTGAATACTCGGTAGGGTTGACGAGTATTGTGAAGCTATAGGTATACAAGGACAGTAACAGCGAGTTGGAGTGGATACTCGGCATTGGTGTTGAAGAATTGTGGCATACGGATAGTTGGTAATACTGAGGCTGTGGAAAGAGAAAGTTAGTTACATAAATAGACCGACAGTGAGGTGAAAGATTGTGAGTCCTGTCCGACCAGATGAATATACAGTATATAGTGACATAAATATAGTGATATAAATATCGAGTAAACAGTCTACAAGAGTCTGCAACAGACCGGCAGTGTAAGATTGGAACGCGTAGTAAAATAAATAATTAGTAATATCGTGGAAATAAATAGTAGTGTTAATTGGTTAAATAAATAAATAGTGTTAGTGTTATCTAGTTAATTATAGTTTTAGACTTAATTAGTTTTTAATATTTGTTCAATATTAGTAATCATCATTATTTAATACCTTTTTAATATTTAGTTATAGTAATAAACCTTTATTTTAATTAATAATAATTGTCTAATATTTACACTTTACCCAAATAAATAGAAACGATACAATAGTTTTGATGAATTATGAAAAATTGAAATATAACTTTGGCATTATTTTCGAACACAAGTTGTAACCTTCAGCCATTTTTGATCATTCTGTATAATTTATAATAGCACTTTTATGAACCGCACTTTTACATTATATCTTTATAACGTTAAACGTCACTTTTAACAAAAGCGTCCCATAAAAGTGGGTTCGTAAAACGGGCCATGACTTTCAATCCAATTTTAAAGTAGCACCAAAATGGCCCTTAGATGCACTTTTTACAACAGCTTCCACTCATGAGGAGAGACCTGATGCGGTACACTACAATATCGTCATTAATGAAATTTGTAATTAAAAGCCGATTGGCACACCCAGCAATAGGTAATATTATTACAGGTTTGTTCCAACAGAAAGTTCAGAACCGTTCAGAACGTGATTAAGAACTGCTTAGAATCCATGTACGAACTTGGCTAGTGATGGAACGATTTAGAATTTTGTTTATATATCCTATGTCTTCATCCATTGCTAATTTCCTTAATAACAAAAACAAAATAAGTCAGGTTAGATAGCACGTCAAACTTATTCAGAATTAAAAATTCATCACAATTCACTCGTTCCTGGTACACTGCACTTTAAGTTCTGAATTTTAAATTCGATTTGTCGGACCGATAAAACGGCATTGCACAAATTTAGTAAACTTCTGAACGGTTCTGAACTTTTGTTGGAACTAACCTATTTCATATCGCTAATGTATTATATACAGTACATTTTTTTAAAAATGTCCGATCAAAGTCATTTGTATCATAAACGATTTAACAAATTGGCATATATTTATCTCTCTCGTTTGCAAAGACTACAAGCGTGTATGCGATAAGGATATAGTACGTTTGTTTGGCAAAAATTCATATTGATTCTCTCTCTCTCTCTCAATACTTTCGCTGTAATGTAAGTTTATTTATTAATTCAGATATATTACCTTGATTCATAGCCATACGAATAACGTTATTTTTGTCAGTGTCACTAACTGACACTGGGCCTTGGGCCAGTATCTTATTTTTTACATTTTTGGTTTTATATTTGTTAATAAACTTACCAGTTGACATTACTGAATTTGACAGAATGGGCGGAACTAAAATCTTAATTCATACAATTTCTAGATGACCTTCATCGGACATCCTTAATAGTATATTAAGAGTGCAGGGTACCCATATGTGAAATACGCAAAAACAGGTCTAAGGAAAAAACGCCCTGTGTACTTATCTTACATTTTACTTAAATCTTTTTTATTTTACCGTATTTAAAAACAATAAATCTATGTTTTTTATTGAATCATTTTTTAAAAAAATGTCCTAAAATTAGTAATTTGGCTTTAAATAAATGTATTTTCATACTCAATTTTTCGGTGTATTATATCTAATTTATTAAAAATAAACAATAGGAAACTTAGTTCCAACTTTCACAAAACTTTTCCTAAAATTTTGAACAAAAATTAGTATAAATACAGCCTTGTAGACGTTTTCTACAAAATGATAATTTTGGTGTTTTCATTAAATTTATACGCTGTACAGCAGCGACGCCACATAATAGTGTAAATAGTGTACTCAGAACGGTAAGGACAGTGTACCGATCGAAGACAATAATTGTTTGGGAGAAGAGCGTAGCGACAACTCAAATTTTGTCTGAGATCAGTAATTCTTTAACGTTCGTGATGCTTATAACATTTTTGCACGATCGACGCACAAATTTTAAAAAAAAATCTGGTGTGGCCAACACAATAACAACTCCCGCCATTTACAGTCCGAGTCACAAAAAAGATTAAGCTAATCCTTATTTTTGGATTAGCAAATTTTACACTAATTTTGGCAGTTTATTTCTTAAAATATAGTCTAATCTAATCCAAGTAACTACCTTTTTTGATAATAAAATGAAGATTAAATTTGAAAAACCGGGATAGAATAGAATTCATTAATCCACAAATGAGGATTAGCTTAAACTTTTTTTGCGAATCTTTAATTTTTATTAATCTAAATACATACCTACATATTTACTTATGCTGGAAACTATTGATTTACTATTACTATTATTAATTTGAAATGATTAGTTCTCTGACAGTGACATTTATCTGTCAGTTACATTGTTACATACATTTGAATAACTGCGTAACCAAGGGGTTTTGTTTGTTTAAAGCGTAGAGCCCGGGATTTAAATTATAGATAATTTTATAAATTTATCCATAAAATATGTACAAAAAGTATTAATGCAAATCTGTAGAAAATTTAATAATCTTTAATTTTTATAACATTACATTCGAAAAATAATATTTTAAGTTTTAAGTTCCGATTTAGACCAAAATCTAATGGGCTCCTCATAATAGAAAAAGGTCGAAATACAAGGTTTCAAATTTTTCTGAATGATAGTATTTGAGTAAGAGTGGAGGATCCACACATACATACATACATACATACATACATACATACATACATACATACACTCATACACACACACACACACACACACACACACACACACACATACACACACACATACACACACACACACATACACACACATACACACACACACACACACACACACACACACATATATATATATATATATATATATACACACACACACACAGAGAGAGAGAGACATCATCGTGAAAATGTTAAAATTGGATTCTAGGGACCTTAAAACGTGCTTATTTATCAAAATCTCGATATGCGATTTTTATCACGATCCCTATACCTCCTTTACCAAGGGTAGCGGGAAGTAAAAATAAGATTTTAATATTATTTTGACATATTACAAATTTTTAGTTGTTATTTTTAAAGTAAGCTAAGATCGTTGTTTTTATTTACGGTGATTCACATCACTTACCGTTCAGTAATTTGTAAATAAAACCTACTGTCTTGGAAACCATGTCGGTAAACATTAAAAAAATCCGATCGTGCAAAAAAAATACTGTAAACAATAATTAGTCTGTATATTTGTATAACAATGATATTTTCTGTCACAAATATTTGAATGTCTTAAATGTTTTTCTTAGAGTAGCGTAAGTTACAAAAGAAAATATTTTAACACAGTGTGTCCCATTTATAGCTGCCACCATTGGGATCTCAAAAATTATTAGGTTTCGTTTAAATTATGCTTAATGGTACTTTTTGTGCGCATTAGGAGACCATGGCCATTTTAGATGTTTTTTTGTTTCCCTAGACGCATAAACAATTTCATCATAGTCATCATAGACTATAGACCGTCTTAACTCATAGTGAATTGACTTGACGTCACAACAGGAATTTTTTTTACCAACTGGCCAGGGTAGGATTAGCAATAATTTAATAATTATTATATCGGTTAATTAAACTATGGCCAAAATGATGTCGAATAATTAGAACCAAAACAACTAAGTATAATAAGACCTGTGTTAAATTAAATATTGGACAATTCGAATACCGTTCTGTCTCCTAGCCCTGGTAATAGTAATTATTGCATGCTAACAAGAAAATTTAAAAATGGTTTAAAGGGGAAGGGAATTCATTTACTAGCCGAAGATATTATAGTTGATGTTTTCAGACTGGCTAGTATGCGTAGTGTCAGTCTCAATATTTTTTTGTTACTCACTCGTAAATCAAATTTAAATTATAACCAAAACCTGTCAATTGCAATGGAGGAGTTTAGTCATGTTGAAATGTAATGATTAAACGATATTAAATTTATCGTTAGTTAAATCGCCCGCAATACGATGACGTATGCCGTAGCTGTCCGCTACGAGCGCTAGTTTAGAATGAAAACATGAACGTATGTCTTCCATATTTGATATTGAAACGTCTAATTCAATGTCAAATCGCAAAAAGCAAATTATTTTATTTTAAATATATAAATGTAAAACCTAGAAAATGCGATAAACACAGACATTAAATTCTCAAGTGTCAAATGTAAACATAAACAGGTGGCCGTGTTTTGCTTCTGTCTCTTTCTATGAAGCACATTTGAGACACGTATGTCGAGATTTAATTCGCACATAGTTGATGTTATGTACGCAGTAATGGCGGGAAGAAAATATTGCAAAATTTTATTTTTTTTTCTCCGGCATTTTTTAAAATTTTACAAAATATAAAATTAAAAACTCTTTAGATTTAAAAACATTTTGACATATAAAAAAATCAAGAATTCAAAAACTCCCCCATTGACACTTATTTTTAATATGTTTTATGTTAGTAACTAGTACTATAATAGGCGGTATCAATAATAGCTATTAACGTACCTAGGATTGTTATGCGTATCACAACTGCCGCAGATACTCGTAAGACACCTTGTTATGATTCATGTAACATTCGTGGATTGTTCAATAGTTTATTTTATTTTAGAATCATAAACTTGTTTACTTGCCCTCAAAAGCGGGCGTAATTTGGCTTTTATTGCCCGAGGGCTTATAAAGTTGCCAGGCAACAGCTATTCAAACATATCAAAATTATGGTTTCTGGATAAATCTCAAACAACACAACAAATTCGATAAATCACATTTTTGAAACACCAGCACGCAAATATTTCGTATTCTTTCTCGTATACGTCTTTTGACTTCTGTGGAACCAACTTACCTTGTGCTGCTTCGAATTCATTCAATATTTCTTTGGAATAACCGATTTCTGTCATTTTCATTTAACTTCTTCTTCTTAGCTCTACAACCCTGGGTGGGTTTTGGCTTCCTCGACAATCCTCTTCCATCTCGCTCGGTCGCTCGCTGCTTGTTTCCAGTCTTTAATATTTAATGTTTTTAGATCTTTATTTACACTATCTATCCATCTCAATTTTGGTCTTCCTTGTTTTCGTTTGCCTATGGGAGTTCTCAACAATATTTTCTTTGTCATCCTGTTTTGGTCCATTCTCATAATGTGCCCTAGCCAACGTAATCTCCCTGCTTTTAGTGTTTTCGTTATAATTGGCTCGTTAAACTCCGTGTACAGTTCAAAATTGTACTTTTGGCGCCAACCGTCTGCCCCGTCTTGAACAGGGCCTAAGATTCTTCGTAGGACTTTCCTTTCAAAGATTTCTAAATCCAACTCGTTTCTTTTTGTCAGGCTCCAGGTTTCGGATCCGTATAAGACAGTTGGGCGTATAACTGTTTTGTATAATATTAGTTTAAGCTTTTTGTTTATAATTTTTGAGTTAAGAAGGTTTTTTAGGCTGTAGAACGTTTTATTACCCAACGTTATCCTATGCCTAATTTCTTCAGTTATATCATTTGATTGATTTAGTATGGAGCCTAAGTAAGTGAATTTTTCTACTCTTTGAATTTCATAGTTACCTATATTTAGTGTTCTTGGTGCGTTATCCTCTTCGGGTGACTCTTTCACGTACTTTGTTTTTTCTTGGTTAATGACTAAACCAAATTTCTCAGCTTCACTTGTAAGTTTCTTGAATAATCTTTTCAAAGCATTTATATTTTTCGCAATTATTGCGATGTCGTAAGCGTATGCTAATATTTGGCTATCCTGTTCGAATATGGTTTTCGTTGTGTCTATGTTAATGTTTCTTATAACTCTTTCGAGGACTAAGTTAAACAGTAGGGTAGCTAGCGGGTCCCCTTGCCGTAAACCTTTATTGGTTGAGAATCCATTAGATACCTGCGACTTCATTCTTACGGAACATCTTACATCAGTCAGGGTCATTTTTGTTAGCTGAATTAGTTTATGAGTGAAACCAAATTGCACCATTATATTCCAGAGTTTTTCTCGTCGTACGCTGTCATATGCCGCTTTAAAGTCGATAAAGATATAGTATGTATGAATCTTAAACTCTCCGCATTTTTCTATTATTTGACGGAGAAAGGTTATTTGATCTGTAGTGGATCTGTTGTTTCGGTATCCGCATTGGTAGTCTCCTATGTTTTCCTCAGCATACACCGCCAGTCGTTGGTATAGAATGTTTGCAAAAATCTTATACGATATGTTGAGTAGTGAGATACCACGGTAATTGTCACATTGGAACTTATCGCCTTTTTTATAGATAGGGCAGATTATTCCATCATTCCATGCCTGAGGCATTTTTTCTTGTTTCCAGATGTCTAGAATTAGTTTGTGCAACTTGTCTACTAATTCTTCACCACCGTATTTAAACAGTTCTCCTGGTATCTCGTCCTTACCGGCTGCTTTATTATTCTTTATTTTTTTGAATGCTTCTTGCACTTCTTCTTTTGTAGGTGCTGTATCTTCTGGCTCTGCTGTGTGAATTTTTAAGATTTCTTCATTTTGTCTATCAACATCAGCATTCTCAGAATCGCTGTTTAAAAGACCCTTAAAGTGTTCGGCCCATCTTTCTATACATTTTTTCTCATTTTGTATAATGTTGCCTTCCTTATCCTTACAGTTTAGTACTTGTTGTTTGAAACCTACTTTAATTTCTCTTACCCTCTGATATAGTTTTCTTGTTTCTTTGTTATCATGGAACTCTTCTATTTCCTTATAAACTTTCCTTTGGAGTTGTCGCTTCTTTTGCTTAAATAATTTCCTTTCCAAGTTTCACTTCAGTTTGTATTCTTCCGTATTTGCTCTTGTTGGTCTTTGGATAATTTTCATTTAACACTAAATTATAATTGTTTATAATAAACAACATAATAACACCAACAAATTACGTAGAAACCACAGCATGCTTACAATTCACAACGCCAGCATAACGATAACGAATATATACGTATTAAATTCTTGAATTTCGAGAATCTAAATAAAAATTAAAACTCTCTGCTACGCCTCGAGCTTTAAACATACAACCGTGCTACAGTCTTCTAATTATGCCCTTAATACATAAATAATGAAAACATTATTAATAAATGCAAGTTTTTCAAATTCTCTCATTATTAATGCTACTTTCAGAATGCTAAGATAAACAGAACAATTATTTTGACATATGTCAATAGGACAAATATTCAAATTTTGTGTTTTGTTCCTGATGTTTATTATTTTAGAATAAAGTAAAGCGTGTTAAGAACGATACACTAACGTTATTTGTATGTATTTGAAAAGCGTTTTACTTTCATATTATTTTATTTTCATTTTGTTGATTGTTGTTGACATGTCAGTATGGTAATAATTTTACCGTACAGATACAGTTATTAAACTATTATTCACGAAAGACGACTATTCAAGGTTATTTGTGAGCCGTCTGATATAATATTACTTACAGATCACTTCATTGCATTTCGTATGCATAGGCGTGCAACATGAAATATTTATGGACACATTTTAACTGAAAAAATAAGAGTTTGAAAATTTTGTTTCTTTCTAAATAATGCCTTTCTGAAAGATTTATGTTCTTCACTTATGTTTTTGCAAAATACAAAAACAAGGAATAATAATTTGATTTAAACGTCAACGCCACTGGGTAAATATTAGCACAGAGGGCAGTGCAGTAGATAATTAGGTATCTGTAATTCTACGACATATGTCATTATTATTTATAGTGTGTTAGAAAGTAAAGCCACTATCTATGTATATCTGTCACACCACATAAATGAAATAGACTTAGGTCAAATAATCTTTCTCATTCTAATACAAAATGTTGCTAAGCTACTGCTATAAAATGATGTGTATTCTTTCTTCGAACAAATGACCTTGAATAGTCATCTTTCGTGAATAATAGTTTACTTAGTTACCAGCCTATTTTTGAAGTTACGTTATTGTTGCAACCGGCCATTATATCCTGAAACCGACAAAAGTCTTAATTCACTAAGTTGAGACACTTTATTAGACAAGGACGTAAATTTAATTTTGTTCGATTTTTTATTTTTTCCAATAATTTCTAAACTCTTAGTTATCAAAAATACCTGATGTGGCCAGCACATTACCTTCCGTCAGTTCTATGTATTTTGTATAAATGTTATACAGAAAGTCCCTTGCAAAAGATTTTATTTCTTGTACATATATTACCTTAAGGCAGTTGTATGTATTTTATACAAATTCCATACAGAAAGTTTCTAGCAAAAGATCCTATATTTCCAGTAAAATTATAACAAACATACTGTCAACTGCACTTGACACTGACACCTTTCAATCAGAATTTTCTTAATATAGCAGCTGTTTCCAGAGTTATACCATAGCTGGCAAATATATGATATTTAATTTCTTTATTTTTTAGTCGGCTTGGTGGCTGAGCGGCTTAGCGCACATCTCGGAACTCACAGTGACGTCACCCGAACTATGGTACGTAGTACGTGCGTTTGATCCCCGTCGACCGACAATGTGTGATTTGTCGTAAAAAATAAATACAGCTACTTGTATTTATCACAATCGGATGCTATAAGCTGGCCACTTATACTTCTTAAATAAATTAACAATGGCTGAAATTCAACCGGCAGTACGGCAGCGGTAAAACACTGCGGCTCGGTGAGTCCGGTTGGAATGGTAAACGGCGACAGCTGTATTTAAGCCCTAAATAGATACATAATTTTTTAACTGTATATCCATTTAATATGTAGTATAAAATGCATTCAAATCGTATAGAGAATAAAATATTCTTTAATATTTATAATAACATTAAATGTAAAAAAATGATATTTACACTATTATTCACGAAAGATGACTATTCAAGGTCATTTGTTTGAAGAAATAATACACATCACTTTATAGCAGTAGCTTCGCAACATTTTGTATTAGAAAGAGAAAGATAATTTGGCCTATGTCTATTTAATTTATGTCGTGTGACAGATATACGTAAATAGTGGCATTACTTTCTAACAGACTATAAATAATAATGACATATGGCCTAGAATTACAGATACCTAATTATCTACTGCACTGCCCTCTGTGCTAATATTTACCCAGTGGCGATGACGTTTAAATCAAATTATTATTCCTTGGTTTATAAGTTAAGTCTATGTTTTTGTATTTTGCAAAAACATAAGTGAAGAACATAAATCTTTCAGAAAGGCATTATTTAGAAAGAAACATAATTTTCAAATAAATTATTCTTATTTTTCAGTTAAAATGTGTCTATAAATATTTCATGTTGCACGCCTATGTATACGAAATGCAATGAAGTTATCTGCAAGCAATATTATATTAGACGGTTCACAAATGACCTTGAATAGTCATCTTTCGTGAATAATAGTTTCACATCGTTTTTTCAAGAAAAACTGTTAAAATCTTTAAATGAGGGTTACTTCCGGTTAACCAATTATAACCAAAATCTAATCAGCTCTTCACATGGATGTAACGAAGAGGAATACAAAAAAATTATAATTTTTGGAACACACACACACACACACACACACACACACACACACACACACACACATACACACACACATACATACATACATAATACATACATACATACATACATACATACATACATACATACATACATACATACATACATACATACATACATACATACATACATACATACAAACACACACACACACACACACACACACACACACACACACACATACATACAGACATCATCATAAAAATAGTAAAATCGTATTCTAGGGACCCTAAAACGTGCGTATTCATCAAAAACTCACCACCGAATTTTTTGACCAAAGACAATACCTTCCTTACCTAAAGGTGAGGGAAGGTACAAAAAGACGCACATAGCCCCCCGACCTTTTATAATAATTAATATACATAATATAATAATTTTTTATTAGTACGTATGTCAATAAAACAAAATTCTGACAAACAAAACTCACTTTCTTTTTATGTGACTTATGCATTACGACACAACACAAACTCAGTCAAACGCCAAACTTAAACAAACTTAGTAAACATTTGCCAATTGTTGGATTCGCGCACAGACATTTCACCATCAACTAGCAGTGACTTGGTACCAACTAACAGATTAAATATTTGAAATTTCGCGATAAACCGCTCTGCTGAATCAAGACGCCGTGTCGTAGTGGGATGCCCCACCTAGGGCCACCGACGCATTGCATCGGAGGAGGGAAACAAACAAAACGAACATTGTTCGGAAACAAGAAATTGAGAGAAGATTTTTCTTGTGTCTCAGAAAATTTGTCTAAAATAAATACATACATAGATGTTTTTGAATTGTTGGGAAACATGATATTTCAGATGGAATATTTACGTCTCGTCATACCGTAGGTAAGGGAGGTAATGTTATCGGTCCAAAAATTCGATGGTGAGTTTTCAGTAAATAAGCACGAATTAGGGTCCCCACAACACGTTTTTACTATTTTTACGATGATGTCTGTGTGTGACGATTTTTTCCTCCACGATAACTCTTACAACTTCCGAAAATTTCTATTTTTCGGTTTTAAGCTTTCTACATTCATATAAAGAGTTGATTAGATTTTGGGTAAAATTGGACAACCGGAAGTGATACTTTACTTGAAGTCCGTAACAGTTTTAAATGAAAAATTATATTAAAATATAATCCAAAATAATCATATTTTAGCTAAAATTAATAAACCGAAAGTGATACTTTACTTGAAACTGTGAACAGATTTTCGTGAAAAATATATTATGATATATTCAAAAACGTTTTAAATTTAGTATTTAAGACTTTTATATGAAAGGGGACAACATATTAGATTTTGGCTAAAATTGATAAACCGAAAGTGAAACTTTATTTGAAGTTCTGAACATATTTTCGTGAAAAATATTTAATATATACTCGTATACCAAAATTTTTCAAATTTGGTTTTTAAAACTTTTATGTTAATAAGAAGGACATATTACATTTTTTCTAAAATTGATAAATCGGAAGTGATACTTTACTTCAAGCTCTGAACAGATTTTCGTGAAATATATATTATGATATATTCCAAAACTTGTCAAATTTGGTATTTAAGACTTTTATATAAAGGGGAGCAACATATTAGATTTTGGCTAAAATTGATAAATCGGAAGTGATACTTTATTTGAAGTTCTGAACATATTTCGTGAAAAATATATTGATACAATCCAAAACTTTTCAATTTTTTTATATTTATGAGAACGACATATTAGATTTTTTCTAAAATTGATAAACCGGAAGTAGTATTTTACAGAAAGCTATAAACAGATTTTCTTGAAAAAATATATTAAAACATGATCCAAAACTTATCAAATTTGGTATTTAAAACTCGATTTTGACTATACTTACATGATAAACCGGAAGTGGTACTTAATTTGGAGCTCTTCACAGATTTTCGAGGAAAAACTTAATAAAATATAATCTAAAATTTCGTATTACAGACTTTTCTATTTATTGGAACGAGAAATTAGATTTTGTTTACAAACGATCAATCGGAAGTGATACTTTACTTAAAGCTCGTTGCTATTTTAAACATGGAATTGACGGGAGGTTATGTGCTGACCTCATCAGATTTTTGATAACGAAAGTAGATGTATTTCCATAACTTCAAGTATGTTTTACATGATGTATTTATTAAAATAAATAAATAAACTAAGTTTTTAAATTTATAAACAAATTTGAATTGTTTGACAGAAATGTATTTAAAATAAACACATTAATCTTTAGCCCAAATTATATTTAATTTGTACAAATAATGTAAAACAGTTTACAAAACAGACATATTTACTTATATTTACCTTCCGTCACCTATAGGTATTGAAGGTATTCTATTTGGTCAAAAAATTTGATGAAGAGTTTCTAATGAATAAGCACGTCCACGCTTCTTGTGAGAGAGATAAATATATGACAACATTGACAACTTGTTCATGATACAGATGACCTTGATCGAACATCTTTCAATAATTTTACTGTATGTGTGTGTGACGATTTTTTCGGATCGCGTAACTTCCAAAAATTATGATTTTTGCATATCTTCGAGTTTTCGTCCATATATGAAGTTGTCATTAGATTTTGGTTGATTGGTCAACCGGAAGTTAAATATAATTTTTTTAACATTTAATGTTTTTATAAATATTGAAGAATATTTTATTGTCTATACGATTTGATTGCATTTTATACTTCCTATTTAATGAATATAGAGTAAAAAAGAAATTAAATTTCATAAAGCAGCCAGCTATGCTATAACCATGGAAAAAGCTACTATATTCAAGTCATGTGCAAATGAGAGTGTTTGTATTATAATTTCACTAGAAATACAGAATCTCTAGCAAGAAACATTTTGTATGGAATTTGTACAAAATACATAGAACTGACAGAAGGTAATGCACTGGAAATATATAGAATCTTTTGCAAGAAATTTCCTGTATGGAATTTGTACAAAACGGGTTTAGAAACAACCTGTATAGAATGTTGAAATTATCGGGCTTATTCTGCCACAAAGTTTTTCATTTTAATAACTGGTTAAAAAATTCATCCAATTGATATTGATTTAACAACTAAAAATTCATTTTTTTTATATATATCTACATACTTGATTAAAAATACTCTCAAAATGGACAACTTAATTCTGTTGTCGATTTTGAGAGCAAATTGATATGTATGTGGTTTTTATGAATTTTTGTGGGACTGAATGTAAAGAATGAATGTATTTTCTGTATATGAGATATGTTTTGTAAGATCTTACTTACCCAGTGGAAGGTGCAAGAGTGCCCCGAAACGTCGGGTTTGTAAGATTCTTACTAATTGTTAACAAATTAAAAATGTACCTAACTTAATTTTTTTACATTATTTCCTTCGTCATTTCATAATTTTCATCGGGTAAGTGCAAAATTTCAAAATCGAAACAAGTCCAGATGTTTCTTATTTTTAATAAATGATGAATCTATAAAATGAAACTTCATGCTGAATACATTGTTTTTATTATGCTTATTTGGAAAGAAAATTGGAATAGTATTTTAGAATCCAGTATTTGTACTTTTTCAGACAGGTGTTGTGTTACCTTAGGCCGTACTTACCGGTCCTAAATGACTCGCGCTATTTTTATGTAAAAAACACTAGTTTCCTATTAAAAATTTGTTATTTTTTATATAATACTTCTCGTTATCAATAGAGCTTAAATTATTTTGTCTCACTAAAGTATTATGAACTGTTTATTGCTAGGATACGGTGTATATAAACATATCTATAACAACCGGGGCATAATGGGAGGGCATAATATTTCATTATGCCCTCATTATAATCCGATCATCGTTTATGGACATTAAATTAAAAATAATATGTACGGTATATAATGAATTTATTTTCTTTTTAATTATAATTCATTACAATAATAAAAAGGATTGATTACAACAATTAATACATTAATTGATTACAACAATTAATATAAGAAAACAGCTTTGAAAGCACAACACAGAAATCAATTTTAATTTAATTATAATACTTAAAATTGATTATCAAAAAAACCTTAAAAAGCCATTTACTTTCACCACACATGAAATAAATCCGTCGAATTGCAGACTGTAATGTTTCGCATTCATTTTTGACAGATGACGGATCAGTAATTTTTTTGGGGACCATATTTATCCACGTTTGAATTCATTTTTGATATTATTTACCGTCACATGTAACACATCCAAAGCCGTACAAGCTCTCTAAAATGTAACAATATTCACAAATAAGTGCATAAGAAATAAAGAACTGAGATCTGTCATGTGATAACGAACCTCAAAATATAATACTTACATCTTCTACGTTCTACAGACGAGAATGGAATAATAAGGAGATCATTTATACGTTTGTCTTCCTCAAAATATACAGAAACATTCAAAATAAATTCTTTACGCCGTTTCGACAAAATATCTTCCGAAACATCAAATTCACCTATTCCACCACCATCTCCAACGATTTAAAACGTTGGTGTTTTAAAAAATAAATAAATGTTGATAATAAACAAAACAATTAAACATCCTTAGCAACGTCAAAGCTTAAGCATTATTGTAATCAAAATTATTATAAATGAAAACTTATTTCACATAATCTAGTGAGACATAAAATCTTGTATGCACCACGAGCGTTACTAGATGGTAATGCCCATCGGGCGACATCTATCCCCCGGGCCATAGGCCCTCGGGCTAGATCCTCGTCGCCCTTCTGGCATTATCATCATAGTAACGCCCTTGGTACATAAAATACTATTTCTTCATACCTACTACGAAAATATGTCATTATGTCATTGTTTTGTTGACAGCAAGTGATAGTTTACATTCAAGAGCTAGTTACCATAGGCAACTGGTTGAAATATTTCATTAGGTGTCTAGGGTAAAAATGTTAATTGTCTACAAATACCTTTGTGGAAATTTCACAGGCAATAAAGTATGGAAGGTTGCATTTGCCGCCTCTTGTATACTTGAGACATGTTTTCAATTAAATAGTTATAAATTTATTACCTACACAAAATTATAAATTGAACTGACACTGACATGTAACACATTTGAATTTATTTTTTGTTGAAATAAATATGTGCCATTTGGTTGTCAAGGATATCCAAAGCACCGTTATCTTAATTAATTATTGATATGACAGATGTGTATAAAAAATGAAATATACTTAATTTTATTTCATGGCGAAAATCTAATACGCACTTCTAGTCGTTCAGTGAAATTTTCGGTCTCAAATGCTTGCAGCACTTCCAGTGGCGAATTTCCGCACAGGCGCAGGAAGCGCGCGCTTAGGGCCTTTTAAAACGAGGGGGCCACAAATTTCAGGTCTCACCTTAAACAGTGACATTCATAAATTTAACACAAGACAGAAAAATAATTTCAAAATTCCTTACACTAAATATACCACAAATATGAAACCACTTAATATACTTAGTAAAAAGATCTTTAACAATCTTTCTGCATCTTTAACAACATTACAAAACTATAATACATTTAATACAAAATTTAAAATATTTATTTATGTAACATGTGTGTAAAGTAGTACTTTTTTGGTCGAGTGCGATGTTTAACGCATGAGACGCAGCCGAATGCGGAAATTGTAGCACGAGACAAAAAATACTATTTTACACACGTGTTGCATACAACATTTTACCTACAACCCAAATGGTATTGATGTTTCTCATAATACTGAGTGTACAGTCATCCAGTAGCTTCAAATACTGTTAGTATTCTTTCTCATAACACTGTACAAAATGTAACTTAAACACTTGGAAGAATCTCAGACAGACGATGATTAGTCTTTTATAATGTACAAATTGTACATTTAATATTAATATTAAAAATTACTTTAGAATACATGTCAAAAAAATGTTAATATACTTAAAAATTAGATTAGTATCTACTCAATCTGTTAAAAATAATATTAGATTTGTTTCATTTACAGTGTATATTCATATTTCTTAATAAATTTTATTGCTTTCATTATTATTTACTACCTAATTATATACTTGACAGGTAAATTAACCGAATTTTAATGTTGCCTAGCAACGCTTATTTACTATACAAGCACTAGTGCGTGAAAAGTACTTTTCACGCACTAGAACTTGAAAAGTGACACTTTAAACACTGTAATGAGTGCGTGAAAAGTACTTTTCACGCACGGTTGTAGGAAAAATATTTGATAGAAATATCCTTTTACAATTTAGAAGAATTTTTCAATACAAATGACCAAGGAAAATGACTGTATATCGAACGTCCTTCCTATCCTATATGTATTAATTATATCACTGGAAATAAAGCATTAATAATAATAATAATAATAATAATAATAATAAATGAATAACGCCATCTATGCCATACGTTTTGTGGCGGCTTAGCGGCCATATTTCAAATCATATGCAAGTTTGCTTTATACTGACGAGATAAAGATAGAACATCCTTACTATTTATTCGGAATCTATTCTAAACACTGAATTTGTGTAAATTATAACTTCTTCGCTTGTAAATTTCGAAAAAATAGTCTAACGGTAACTTACAGCACAGAACCCAATTTGACGAAATTCGAGTATAAAATGTAATGTAAATAGATATGTTATCTCTGTTAGGCTGTATTTGTAAAAATGTAACATTTTCGCTTGCAAATTTTCAAAAATACTTTAATGTTAAGTACAGGAATTTACACTACTCTTTTTTTTAAAAAAAAAACCAAAATCAGTATAAATTTCCGTTCTAATTTTTTTAGAATTTAATATTCTACATGGTTTTGCAACTATATGTCTACTAGACTAGGTTAAAATTCCAATATGCTTTTGTTGTATTTTTTGTTAATATACCCTGTTTTCAAATAAATCGTATATGTATTTGTATTATTATTTTTATTAATAATCTAGAGTGCGTGCTACAGTAAAAATGTACGCGTAGAATGCTCACTACAATGGTATTGAAAATATTGTGGGGAGGGGGTAGAGGGACCACAAAAGTGAATTGCGCTTGGGGCCTCTCACGTATTAAATCCGCCACTGAGCACTTTGGCACTTCGGCCCTACGGGCCTTGGTTGCAAACTGTATTCTCGACCGAAAAACTGCACCTACGACTCTTGGTACATAAATAATTATTTTTGAGTTGCATTTATTAATTTTTAAATATTTATTACTTTTTAAGATATAGTAATGGGGTCTCATGGCTATGTGTCCATGAGGTGACGCCTGGTAAGCGCCCGCACGGTGCAAATATTTCATCATTACCGATATCTGTGTACAAAGCAGATTGGCTCACCTAGCAATGGGTAATAAGCCATGATGATATATTTATTTATTTAAGATATAGTAGAACAGAAACATTTATAAAGTATAACAAATATGAATGAATTCAAAAAATTGATGTCGAACACGTGTAAAAATTCTATTTTGAAATAATTAATAGTGTTTCGCTCCTTAAGTTAAATATTTGAGCTTGTTTCTAAACTATTATTGACAGTTTTATTCGACATTATTGCCAATATCCCACTGGATATATGTCAAAAGAAAATAGATTTATGTTATAAATATTTTAGTTTTTCAAAATGTAATCATCTGACACTTTGAAAAGTTTTTCGTTTAGTTTTGTTTACAGTGAAATTATTTTAGCCTGTTTTTATTACTCATAATTGTGGTCAGAACCTAAAATCAACATTGCGAGCGTAGGCTCTGTCGATCATTTGAAATTCTTAAAATATCTGCTCACTTGCTTTGACATATCATGCTTATAAATACTTTGATATGTACATAAGGTTTTTGGAATATTTATGTATTAATGCACCTGTACATTATGCTGATGTAAAAAGGTGATACCTGTGATCTCGTTTCTTAGTTGGCTTTAGGCCATTTTATAAGTGCATTCAAAACTTTTTGTATGAATTATTACAAGTACCTACCTAACTATTTTTCTTCCTGGTGTTCAGCAATACCTTTAATCTTGTATTTTTTTAGGATCGACGCTGTTTCATACAGATTTAAAATGCGACTGAAAAATACTTGCACCGATGAAGTGTAGTACATCAAGGTGTGACATATGTCACAAGGCAACAACATCAAGACCAATATGGAATACGGTTTTACAAAATCTACAAAACCATGCTCACCATCGTTACTTGTTTAATTTTGGTACAGATTTTTTTTTATTTCTAATTCTTCAATGATCCGGTTTCACATTTGAAAAAAAATATTTTAAATGAAAGTTTATGCAATATTTTTCATAATATAAAAAAATAATTTATTGTTATTTTCATAAATAATTATATAAAAAGATTGGCGCCAGAAATAGTAATGAAAAACAGCCCCCTTATTAATATTATCCATATTTAAGTAGATATTCTGTAATTTAGTGGTTAATTTTTAACAACTGGTTAAAATTGTATCCAATTTTTTTGTTATATCAATGTAATTACTTGGTTAAATTTTTAACTAGTTGCTACAAATTAACCACTAAGTTACAGACTAGGCCCAATTTTGATGTCAGCTGATCAAACTAGTTTGCCCATATAGCTGTCGAATGGACATTCATATTTTTATACCCTGATTTTAGCTCTTTTATTACAATATCTGAGGCCTGTATCTTACTATTATTACCGTTTTTGCCTCCTTCAATCTATAAGTAGAACCAATCATCTCATTTTGCTAGAAAATCGACATTCATCCGTTTTTTCCTGGCTCTTCAATTTGTTTTAATTCAAACTTTTATTACATTTAATAACGTGCTCTGCTCGGTGTACCGCATTTTACGTATCTACCGGCGAGGGCTATGAATTGTTTCCGTAAAAATAGTTTTTTTTTTATTTGGGGTATGTACTATACTCTATCCGTTTTAACTATAGACTAGATGGCGTTTCGAGCGCGGCCGTTTTTACATGTATTAAATAAAGAATTCAAATTTTGGCGCCATTCCTAGATTTAAAAAATTCTTTCTAATCGACATTTTTTCAGTAATTTTGTCTTGTACGTACACGTGCTAATCTATTTTGTGTTTTTATGCATATACTTTATAATCTCCGTACCTTTCTCTACATATCGGCGAAAGGGGCATGCATAAATAAAAGCCACATTATTCAAATAAATTTTAAAGAAAACAACGTAAAATAAAAATATAATTCACCTTTGAAATATAAATATTTACACTCTAAAATATATACATTATATGTATAAACTACATATACGTTAAATATGAAGAAAATAATGTTCTAAACAAATTTATTTGTTCCTGGGGTGATCCGAATGACCCTTTTTCCTCATGTTCTTTTATAGCTTTCCAAATATTACATCGTCCTATGTCCAGTTCTGATGCCACAATTTGGACACTTCCTAATTTATAATATGCATTCGTCGCACGATATGTCCAATATAAATTATCCGCCACTTTTTTGCCCGCTTCGGAGGGCCTTTCCTTTTGGATATTTTAAAACATTCGCACAGCCAGGTTCAGAATTTTTATCCATAATATTAACGAAGAGAACAGTAACAAAACTAATGAACTACTAATTAAAAACTAAGACAACGCGCACAATGAAAACTATGTAATATGAAATATAACGACAAAACACTATGAAAACTATATAAACGAAAAAACAAACAAACAGAACTGAACAGAAATTGATAATATGTAATAAATCGTGTACTATTAACTTTGTTGACATTTATATATTTTATGCCAGACGGCAAAATAATTGATACAGTTGTCAAGCAAATTTAAATTTCGCGTCAATTATTTTACTGTGTAAACTCGGTTCACGTTTGAACCAATCAGAGAGCTAGAATCTTAACCCTATCTCACCCAACGCTCTATAGTTAAAACGGATAGTGTATAGGTACATCTGATCCTCTTTGATTTTATTCTTTTGGTTTCTTTTTATTTGCCGCAGAATATTTTTCATTATAAAATTTTAAATATTTGTATATAGAGAAACAATTTGATTAATGTTTGGGAATCACTGGTCAAGTGAAATTGTGCGTATCTCCTTCAATATCCAACTTAATATTTGCCAAAATTTTCCCATCAGTTTCTAATTCCACGAATTAATATTAATTAAACGCCAGGCACTGCACATCCTAGTCCTGTCACAATAAAAATATTCAAATTGCGAAATGAATCTCGCTGTTGTCTGTACATTACTGTAATTACTTATTATTTTAATCTTGGACGACATTTATTGTTATGTAAAATGCACTTCGAGTGCCGTTGTTATTTCGTTTGGTTTAACGTGCCATGACTAGCGACACCTGTTATTTTTTAAAATTTAACTGTTTAATGTTAATATTAGAGTGGAAGATTTTTGATCTTTATCCTTGGAGACAAAGAAAACATAGAGTAATTAGTTATTTTTTGTAGCGTTTTCCATTTACGTGACTTCAAAAAGTTCAGATTGTAATCAAAATTATCTTTCACGGAAAAAAATTAGTATCAATTTACCGACAATGTCAAATTATGTTTCCTATATTACCTACATTTGGAAAAGTCAGCGGCGTTATCGCGTTATGTATTTGAATTTTTCGACAAATAGTTTGTTTTTACCTTTATAATTAAACTGTTATTAATTCAAATCATTACGTTAGAATGTTTGTTTATGGAAGAACATGGCAAGTTTATTTTGGAAGTATATATTCTTACTGCGAGGAATGATAAAAATGAGTAGAAATATGTTCGCCAATGCAATCTGTCAATCGTATTTCACTATCACACCGATGCGGTAAACAAAAAATCAGAACGAGGCGGAACTTTCAATTATTTAGGATCACTCTGTATTTAGTTTTGCACTAAGTGCAGCTAATGACGTCATGCTTGGCACTACAGCTACTAGATAATACATAGCTGACTCGTCCGCCATATTGGTGCCAAAATGAACGCAGTAGATTATGAAATAAAAGTGCATTTCTTATAAGTTTATGCAGTAACTATTTTTCATTATTAAATATAATTTCCATATTTGACATATTATATTTATTTAAAATAATGAAACAAGAAAAAATACATCATCGTGAAAATGTTAAAATTGGATTCTAAGGTCCTTAAAACATGGTCATTTGCCAAAATCTCGATATGTGATTTTTAGCACGATCCCTATACCTCCCTTACCAAGGGTAGCGGGAGGTAAAAAATGGGTTTACTACTGGCGTAACTAGGCAACAGACGTATTGCATAGCCTATATTAATATTATAACATTATTTTTAATACCATTTTTCTCGAAATAATTGTTATAAAAAACTATATAGGATACCATTTGAAAAAAATATAATTTTGTTCTGCCGTTTGAAAACCACTGCTCGTATTTTCGGTTTGTTATTATTAATAAATTAGCCTCTTATTCTTGATCATTTCTTGTATATAACATTTTTTTCTAAAGTCATTAGTTCGCCCAAAAAAACGCTGGTTGTTGTAAAGGAAACATCCTGTATTAATGGAAAACGAGTTATAGAATACTGCAACCAACATTTCACTACTATATTTCTGGACCAGCTATGATATTTTTAAAATAGAAGACTTCTCTAAATTATTTAAAAATACTTTCTTGGTTATCCAGTATTAAGAATTGTGTCTTTAATATACCTCAAATATAAAAAATGCATATTATTAGAAAAATGCTATTTATTTATTTGGTTATAATAAAATGTTTAGGAATGTCATTCTTTGTAATGAACACAAACAGTACCGGCCCAAGACTTTTGAGCGCCGAAAATTGTAAATTGCGCCCCTCATTTATTACAATTTTGTTTAGATTATATAGGTACAAAAATTAGAAAAGAGGCGATTTGTGTCCATAACTCGCGAACAATCACAAAATCTGAATGAATTTTTTTTGAAAATATTTTGGATATTTAAAGTAGAGATTTTTTTCTTTTGGGTTCTACAGAGTCGCTTTATTTTTGTCTAAGACCATGCATATACAGTTTAGTCACGGGAGTTACTTTCAAAAGTCCGTTTGTGTGCAACCCGAAATACAATTTACAACTGCGTCTGGCTTCTTCTCTTAAAAAAATAGAATATTTAATTCAAGATTGCTTTGCCTGTCTAGTGATGGTTTTGTCATTTTGACATTAAACAATTAAATATGGTCTGTTGTCATTAGTATTTTGGGTGATAAACAAACGGACTTTCAAAATAACTCTTCCGTGACTAACCCTGTATATAGGAAAAGAAAACATATTTATCAGTGTAGGTATAAGTCTCGGTATAAATACTTTTCGTTATTTTGCAATTCGGAAAATCTAATTTAACTCTTTAACGGTTCATCCTAGGTAAAAAATATAAGAATCTTGTTTTGTATAAAATTTCGATCACCGTTTTCAAGAACCAAAATATGTTACCTTTTCCAAATTGGCGAGGGGCTGTTGCATCAGTGTATTTTTCTGTACAGGATTCCGTATAAAAGCTTTTGTTGCATTTATTTTTGATGTTGGGTGAATTTTTCAGTAGATTTCCTGAACAACAATTACTTCTTCAGTATTTGATATGACAATGTTTTTAATTGATATAATCGTCAACGAATTTAATTTTTCTTCTTTCTTAGTATAACGTAAAAAAGTATAAATAGGATATAAGTTTGCTGTAACTGAAATTGTCAGCATTATGATTAAAGCTACACACTGGACGAGTCAATAAACTTATAATTTGATTTTTAATTTATTTTGCAAAAAAATAGTCTCAAAAAATTCCGCCCTAAAACCAATTTCGCCTGGCTTGCCTGTAGCTTGGGCCGGCCCTGACCACAAAATTATCCTAAAATTGTTAGAAAATTAGAAATATAACTTCTTTATAATTTTTTAACTCTATATCCATTTAATATGAAGTATAAAATGCATTCAAATCATATAGAGAATAAAATATTTTTAAATATTTATAATAACATTAAATATGAAAAAAATGATGTTTAACATAGTTTTTTCAAGAAAAACTGTGTAATGCGCAACGCCCGCCGTCGCCGCCACTGTCGCCGCCGCTGTCGCAGCCGAGTCGCAGGGACGAGCGAGTGTCTATTTTTAGCGATGACGTAACAGACTTGTCCGAACATGCTTAATTACGCGGTTGATGAAATCTATTGTGTTTGAGTTTTTATCTGGAACAGTGTTCTAGGAGGATATAAGCACTGTTAGCGAAGGCATTGGACAGTCTGATATAAATAAGCGTCACGTGTTAAATTGTTTGTGATATAAACAGATAGCCGACAAGTGGTAAACATAAATAAATATAGTTATATAAATAAATAAGTGAGCTATATATTGTAAATAAATAATCTTAATGTTTAAGTGTATTATAATATTCTTAGTGATTAATATTTGTTTAATCGTAGTGTTTGTTATATTTATCATCTTTTAATTATATTTAATATTTATTTATCGTTATAATAAACTTTTATTTTGATTAATAATAATTTTCTAATATTTACACTTCACCCAAATAAATAAAAACGTTACAACTGTTAAAATCTTCAAATGAGGGTAGGTAATTCCGGTTGACCAATTATAACCAAAATCTAATCAGCTCTTCACATGGATGTAACGAAGAGGAATACGAAAGAAATATAATTTTTGGAATTGTAGTATTAGAGTTATCGCATTAGAAAATTTTGTCACACAGACACACACACACACACACACACACACACACACACACACACACACACACACACACACACACACACACACACACAGACACAGACACACACACACATACATACATACATACATACACACACACACACACACACACACACACACACACACACACACACACACACACACACACACACACATACAGACATCATCATAAAAATAGTAAAATCGTATTCTAGGGACCATAAAACGTGCTTATTCATCAAAAATTCACCAGCGAATTTTTTAACCAAAGACAATACCCTTCTTACCTAAAGGTGATGGAAGGTAAAAATGTTTAAAAAGGGGAGAAATCTTCTAAAGCAGGACAAATACGTTATTTTAACTAAAACGACGGGACGGCCGGTTCATTTAAAAAAACGGGACTGTCCCGTTCATAACGGGACGTATGGTCACCCTACTTAAACTGCATAATTCCAAAGAAATTATAGCAATGAAAACAAAAATACTCCTTCATTATAAAATTTATTGAAGCATTCGTAAAAATCTAGAAAATGTTGCAAATGATGATAAACATCATAACTCACTTGCACTTGTGCCAAAAAAGCTCATTTTATAGTAAACATTAATTAAATCTTGATCCGAATTGACAGCAATGGAGCGAACAAAAGTTTATTCTTAGCTCTTAAAGTCTAGCCAAGAAAGTTAAAAATATCTTCTCAGCTTGGAAACTCCGTTTTCTTAGCAAACTAATGAGTGATTTAATCATTAGTGGTTACTACTCGCTG